>OU452257.1:17287102-17887102 GCA_911728495.1 Furcula furcula | reverse complement strand
GCAAACATTATAATGTAGATCTGTGTTAAAAATCACGTAGAAGGTGAAATACATATTTTGACAATACGTGCTTTTTTGAAAATAAAAACCAAAGCAGCAATATTCCTTTAAAAGTGATAACTTAATCCAACCCCGAAAATAAACTAGAATACCAGAAAAAGTTGGTAACCCTAAGTCAAAACATGCCACACCAGCGCTGCGCACAGTGGGCGTTAAAACAAGCTTCTCTTTCATAAGATTTTTGATAATGTATTTCTTGTGGTTTTTAAATACAAACAACCGTATTCATAATCATAACGATATAAGATCAGTGCGTTCGATTACCTCAATACGTACTTACTGAAAAGACTTTTTAAATAAAATAAATAAATAATTCGCAACCTTTAAGAGATTTTAGGGATGCACTAGGGGTTAGAGGACTTACCATGGATAAAATTTTGTCCCACAGTTCATTGCATTCAAGGTTTAATGAACTGGTCAATTTTCATTTATGAAACTTACTTTGTTGCTTCGGAGGCGCAGGGAAACCGCTTGCTTTAGAAACTGAAGAACCCCGGGCTCTTCTTTACACTTGGCTAAATGCGACAAAACGAAAAGCGCGAAGTAAGTAATTTATTATTGGTTTGGACAATACAGGCCGATTGTCTGAAAATAAGATGAAAATGAAATGACGATGTGTAAAGGACGAAGTTTTCTTGCATGAAATTATTATACAATATGCGTTGTTACTGATTGTTGAAAACCTATAAACAATCTATACCTAAGTACTAAATACGTGCAAGCGATGCTGCGGGATAAAGCTCGTAGGTACACAATACAATCATCTATCTCGATTACCAATGCTAATTCTACACTACTAGTCACTCAATGTTATTTTTCACAAGACGTGTGATTAAACTAGAGAACACCAGTGTGCCATCTGGCGTTGTTGTACGGATTAGATATTGGTATCAGAATCAGTCCAGCAATGTCAGGTGGGACAACTCCTTGTCAGAAGAATATAAACTAACGTGTGGTGTGAGGCAAGGTGGGCTGACTTCTCCCGATCTGTCTAATCTATATATGATTTCTTTAATCGAGGAGTTGAGTGGGGTACCGGTGGGGCTCAGGTTGGGTGACAGATATGTCAACAATCTGAGTTATGCCGATGATATGGTTCTGTTCAGCCCCTCGATTAAGGGTCTCAGAAAGCTTATAACAATCTGTGAAAGGTATGCAATAGACCATGATTTTAATATACAATGCAAAAAAAAAACAAAAATGATGATTTTCAGATCGGCCCCAAAACGTGCCACCAGCAGGTCAAAGTGTCACGGTAGTGGAGAGAGTCAGCTACCTTGGTCACATTCTGTAGTCTGATATGAAAGATGATGCCGAAATTGATCGCCAGCTACGGGCACTCTCGGTGGTGGGAAATAAGATAGCCAGAAGATTTTTTAAAGCTAATATTCAAACTAAAGTGCATTTATTTGAATCATACTGTCAAAACTTCTACACTTACCAACTCTGGACAAATTATAAAAGGAGGTAATTGGATGGTATTCGTGTGCAATATAATAACATTTTCAGACACCTCATGGGATTCAATCGGTACTGCAGTGCCTCTAGTATGTTGACGGAGGCACGTCTGGACACGTTCAATGCCATTTAGAGAAGCTGAATTGCTTCATATAATAATATGGCCAGGGTTGATCAGTGTAGAAACGGTATTATTATTAAACCGATTATCTACTGAATGATGAATATGTGAGACGTTGGCGTGAAATAGCTTAAAATTCTTTTTTTTTACTGGAATGTGTGTTTTTTTGTTAAGTTTGGTTATTATTTATTTATTCTGTTTGGTTTCTTCCTCATTTTTGTCAAAGTGTCTTTGTATATATTTTTTTTATGGATCAAAGGTTTGAAATAAACGTTATTTTTTATAAAATACTTTGGTTTAACTAATACTACGCTTTTGTAGTTTTTTTTTCTGTCTAAATTGTTCTTATTGTGATTGTTTATCGTAAAGATTATATAATTAAATAATACCTGGAAATTGTTTTGGCGTTAAGAATAAATCAGTAAAATATTTCTTTTTATATTTCGAACAACTTCTGGATTATTTATTTGCATTTCAAAGTTCTTATGGGAGTTTACCATTATTCAGAAGGATTAGTCAAATCCTTGTGACTGAGATGCAAAGCGAACTTGTTTTTTATAAAGTACTTTAGCGATGCAACGGCGGCGGTGCTAAAGGGAGGATCCTCCGACCGAGCGAGGTGTGATGCTCGGCCAGGGCCGAAGCCCCCGACAGTTGTTGTCGGGATGTTGTATATATTCTCCGAGTTGGAGAAACTTCGCTTGCACGATTCACGATTCGGAGGTGGCGCCATCTATCGCGTTGTATGAGGTACTACTCGCTTCTCATCGCGTTATACCACATGTGGCGCCATCTGGTTATGTCGAGTCGCCACAGTACCTACTGGGTATTATTTTATACCACCTAAATCAACATAATAACAACATCTATAATACCTCAATAGCAGCATGTGATATTTGTAAAAGGGTTAAGGTTGAAACTCCGACGGTTTTGTTACCATAACCGTGACCAACAAGATTCAACTTTACAATTCAAACATAAAAAAAGGTGAAACAAATTATATTTTGATATATGTATTTGGAATGTACTTACATTTAATGTTGTTTAGTTAAAAATAAAACTTGTTATTACTAAATAATTAGATGTTATGGTAATTTTAACAAAACCGTGTATTTGAACTACATAAAATAAGTATATATCATTTTTCAAAAAAAATAAGCTAGAGAACCTTATTTTATGCCCACTGTGCATCGATGACAGCAGTCGCGTGCAGCGAGTCGCTAAAACGCGCAGCAGCATTGATGCGGTTGCTAAAACGCACGACTCCGATACAGCGATCGAGCGCAAGGAGTCGCTAAATGGTCGCTAAAGAGTTGCTAAAACGCGATGCAGTCGCCAAATTGCCAGTCGTGGCAGCTAGAAAACGCTAGTGGGCGGAGGCCCTAAGACTGGTCCGACTACTAGAGTCTGTCTAGTTTTTGTTGACACTACTAGTTTTACGGTTTTAGAAACTGACAACATTGCGACAAATGTCATTTGTTGTTTACTTAACCTCTAAAGTGAATTGTGTTGTGAATATTACTGCATATTTTAAATTAAATATTAGTTTAAACTACTAAAAGCAGTGTCAGAAAAATGTTATACGACATGATAAATAAATACTATCAAAAGAAAAGGGAATCCGATGCTGTATTTCATGAAAAGGTAAAATTGCCTATATCGACATCGGAAACTGCAGGTTAGTCTTGATACTTACTAATAAATTGTTGAGGATTTGTATGATATTGTTGTATTATAAGAATATTACTGTTATTAATGTGGAACTAAGTTGTGTATACAGCGGAATATCTTGTCGTAATTAAAATGTTTCTATAATTCTATCGAATCTATAATTCGAATTATAATAAAATACTATTTCATGTTTTGTTCCAGGCGTTAGTATAAGTTCTCTATGGTAAATGAAAAAGGAGTTTTATGAAATTTCGAAGACAAGAATAAAAGAAAATATTATGATAAAACGGTGTTTCGTTAATAAAAATCCAGTAATCCTGTAATATGACGATTAATAAATTAAACAATTAATATAGAAAAAAATGTTCTATTCTGTTTTTATCCTATTCTAATGCATAGAATACTGATAAGCATTAAGTATACGATGCAATCCAGTATTTAAAAAATAATATTTGACCTTTATTTATCTTATTTATTTTATTTTAATCGACTTAATGACGAAACAAGTTACTCGTTTGCCTGATGGTGAGCGGCATACGTGCCTATAGTCACACTTTACTGCTTCTCAGTTAGTGTTTTAGATATGAAACTGCCGCTCATCACCCGAGACATGGGTTATTAAGTCTTTTGAGGTGGTAATTTTTGGCAGACTGCCGCAGAAGGAGGATTATACCAGCTATAAAGCCCTTCAAGCCGGAACAAAACAATGTTAAGACATTGCTGCTTGGTGGCAGATTGCCTGACCCTGCATTGGTACCTACCTGGAGGGTCCCTTTCATAGGGACCTATCACCTTTTTTTTTGTCGGGGAGGAAACCTTAAAAAAATCCCCGGTCTCCGTAGGGGTGGAGGCCGAGTTATTTGAGACTTTTACCCATTAAAACGTGGCCTTCATCGACACAATAGAGACCTTGGGCATCTAAAGTATAACAAATATATTAAAGTATCAAGTATAATTATTCCTAGTTTAAACAGGGTTGCCCTACCTAATTTTTTTGAATTTCCCGCCCTTTTCCACTCAACTTTGACTAGACAGACTCTATCCCTTTGTTGAAATTTTTGTCGTAATTTATTGTTTTCTTCTTTTCTCCCTTGCTTTATGTTTCGAACGGCAAGACACAATATCGCTAATGTCGATTCATTTGTAACAAAACAATGTTTAAAAAAAGTGAAAATATGACTAGCCCGCTGAGTTTCTTGCCGGATCTTCTCAGTTGAGGCCGCGTTGTGATCCGGTGGTAGCTTTTAAAAAATGACCATTCAAAAGTGCTAGCGTTAAGCCTATTTGAAATAAAGATTTTTGAGTTTAAGTTTGAGTTTGAGGTGACGGAACCATGGAATGGCTACTAATAAACATATTGAGTTTGGACTCATTTAATTTGTATTAAAGAGTTCTATTCACTTTGCCCAATAATCAGGACCTGATGATGGAACTGAAAGGTGGGTGACGGAACCCTGGAACGGCTACTAGTCAACCCATCGAATTTGGGCTCATTATTTTCGTATTAAAATTTTGTAGGTATTTACTTTTCCCAATAATGAGGACCTGATGATGGAACTGAAAGGTGGCTGACAGAACCCTGGAATGATTACTAGTAAACCCATCGAGTTTGGACTCATTTGATCTGTATTAAATAGTTATACATATTCACTTTGCCTAATGACATGGACCTGTTGATGGACCCGGAACGTTGGTAACGGAACCCTTGAATACTACTTGTGAAGCTATTGACTTCTAGCATACTTTCGACTGTTTAAAGGGTAAATACGTAGTGCTTTCTTAAACTTCGCAAACTTATTGAGATACCTACGCGTCATATTTCTTCATCATCACCAACCAAAAGACATCCACAGCTGAACAAATGCCTACCCCTTAGAAGGGAGGGGTAGCCATAATCCCCACGCTTGGCAGGCGGCTTGGGGATCGCAGTATAGGTAATAGGAAATCCAATAGAAGATGCTGCTGTCCGTCTTCTTGTTTTCCATTAGTCGCCTCGTATGGACACCCAGCGGGAGGAGATGGGAGGGTGTTATTCTTACACGGACCCTACGGCGTAATATCTACTCTAGTAAAAATATGTTTTGCTACTACCTGCCTACGATTCAAGCTACGAACAAATCAAATTGGCTAATTTTATCCGTAGTTTAGACTAATATTCCTAATATTAAAAAGTATAAAATAAATTAATAGTTTAAAAAACTAAAAATATACGCTTTTACACTTACATAATACATATAATCTATAAATCACAAACACGGGGTAGAAAGAACGAACGGTTTCGATAATTTATTTATTGCTTTTTAGTGCAGTATTCCATATAAAAGCGTGTAATTTTTAGTTTTTTAAACTATTGATTTATTTTTGTATAAAGAACTAGCAGTACCCGCGGCTTTGCACGCAGCCAGTAATTTTCATGAACTCAAGCAATGTTAGCCTCAATCAAGCAATGTTTGTCAAGCACTTTTTTCACGTAGGAAAATCCCCATGGTTACCCAAACTACCACGGAAGCGGCAATGTGGGTTATGTACGACTCCTACTGAATCGAGACCTTCAGTGTTCACATATCGCTGTGTTGGCGGGCCCTGGGAACGACCCCGTTTACTATTCAGAGTCCCAACAGCGGCGAGCGAGCCCATCCTTGTAGACCTGCCTGCCGATGTAAAAGGCCCGCAGAATCTCTTCAGATGGCGTTCCGAGACACTTTAGCACGACGTATCCAAGGAGCACATAGCAAGGGTGAACACAGGCAGCGGTTCCCTCGTCCCTACTGTTTGCACATCCTCGCTCGGGCGGGATAAGGTCGGCGTTGTCCCCTCATCTGTGCCCGGGCCTCCTCCTGCATTGCGGATCACCGAAGGGATCCCTCTCCTTTATCTGCTCTGCCACCACCTTCCGTGACATTAAACTTTAGCGACCCTTTTTCCTTTAAAACCTCAAACCTTCAAAAGTTCCCCTGTATATTGTGGAGGATCAACCAGAGTTTAAAAGATACTTACTGACTAAAACCCAATGATAGAAACCATGTTTATGTTAAATACCTACTTACTAATGCGCGCCAAAAAGTCGGACTCAAGTTATTATAATAATTTCTCACATATAGTAATTTCTCAGATATATAAGATAAGGTTGAGGTTTATCCTTTCCTTATTATTTACTTTTGCTTTTGTACAGTACTTTGTGCATTTTCTAAATACACATGAAAGCACTTTACTTGATTTTCAAAGGCACACGCCACGATCGTTACATTAAAACCCTACCCCGGCGAGTGTCGCATTGCCACGTGAGAGGGGAACCTGGGTTTTCGGGTGAGATCTGTACCAGGTGCACCGCAGTATACCTTTGAGCTTGCTGCCGGTGGAGCGCATTATACCTGTTTTTTTTTCGCGGGAGCTGTGGACTTGGGGTATGTAGGATTCTTACCCACTAAAACCACCGCGGCTGTCGCATCAGCACATGAGACTGGACCCCAGGGCTCCAGTGGGATCTACACCAGAGGCCCCTCAGTGCATTGCGTTTGAGTCCGCCACCAGGGGGGGGGGGGGGGGGGGCATTGTAGCCCTCGGGAACCTGTCACGGTGCACACGGGGACGGGGGTCCTAACACCTCTGCCGTCCTCCTCGGAATCGCCACCTTGCTCAACGGACGTCCTAGGGTCCACATCCCGAACGTCCAGCGACTCGGAATAAAAGCTCGAGCCACCCAAGCCAACTCGATATAACTCGACATGTGGAACGCGACTAGGCATGATAGAGCTCATGTTAGAGATATATTGATTGTAGCACTAAGCTGGAACATGAGAGCTAGGAGTGAGTGAGTGAGACGAAAATAGGATCGTACGCTGTGAGTGAAGAGAGTAATTAGAAGATAGTGTGAGCGAGATGGTTTTAAGGTAAATATAATTAGAGTAAGAGAGATAGAATAAACTAATAAATAGAGAAAAACACGTATTTTAATTAATAAACAATTAGTATGTTTGTGGAGGGAACGGAAACGAATTAATCTCGAGTTTCCCAAAGCCTAAGCTCTTAGCTTATCTCACAAAACTCCTACCAAGATCAAAAATTGATTAGAACGACATCTATCAGGGAATAGCAAAACGTACAGAACAATGACTCGTTGACTAATCGTTTAGTTTCGATCCAATTGAGTTGAAGTCTTATCGAACTACGTATATGGTATACGAGAATACCGATTTTGGATAGGACTTCGATCTAACGACAACAAAACGTCAACGATATTTGGACTGTTTGTTATTACGAGAATCGGGCGACTGGTGCAGGACCGAGGTTTTACATGCCCATCCGACGGATGTGTCATCTTACTATCCAGTCCATCAGGCACAAACTTGCTGCTGCCCCGCGGGATTTAATCCTGCGACCTCCGGTTTGCGTAGCATGCTACCTCCTGGTTGTACGGAAGAGAAAAGAGATTGCGTGTAGCCGCCTATGAACAGCCGCCTCGTACTCAGCTATGTACATTCTGCTAATGTACATAGCCGCCTAGACGGATTATTGCCAATTCACATGTTTTCTTTGCCTAAACTCTGCCTAACCTCATCTTCTGACAATCAAGTAGGTACACCCTTTTTCTTTCACTGCCTGCTACCATACACTTATGCATGATGCTAAGCACTGTGCACTGTATTTTTCAGGGGTCCTTGTACCAGGATTGGTGCCAGCTACCTGTCCTGAGAGCCGCTACACCTCGGGTCTTGGTCGACCCTTGTGCTACCAGCCGCCCAAGCCTGCAGCCCTGCTTAACTGTCTCCCCGCCTGCTGCCGGGAGACCACCGACTCGCTTGGCCTACTACTGCCAGGTGCATCATGCCACACATTCTGACCATTTGAGCCCGCGACCTCTGAGATCTTGTGTCTTCTTTCAATATATGTCACTTGTTTTTTTAAATCTTTGTTTTCTTTTCTATACCTGTAGTCAGTGGCGTGCACAGAAAGCAGCCAAAAATACCTTCGAGTTGTTTATGCTTTATGCTAATTGTTCGTGTTCCAGCACAAATATCCTTAAATTTATCAACATTACCAACACATCCATTTACATTAAAAAAAATTACGTTAATTCATGTCCGAACTAAGATTTTTTAAAATTATGATTGTTTAGAGAAATCCTAGGGTAGGCAAAGTATTTTTGTCAGTATGGAGCCGCTGAATGAACTTATTAATATTTTGAAATGCAAATTAATAGATATGTCTATAGTATTTGCTTGCTTATGGATATTTGAAATGGTATACTAATATACTTAAAATAGGTTAAACAAGCCGAATACATTTTTTTGCCTACCCTCTGTGCACGCCACTGCCTGTAGTCATCGACTGTAGTGCTTAACGCTACAGTGGCATATACAGGGGGATTAATTGTTGAGATTGCGATAAGACCGCCATTTGTACATTTTTAACCGACTTCAAAAAAGGAGGAGGTTCTCAATTCGTCGGTATATATATTTTTTTTTTCTATGTATGTTCGCGCTTAACTCTTGCAATTATGAACCGATTTGAAAAAATCTTTCTTCCATCCATTCTATAATCCGTTAATTGGGTCCCATAAAAAAATTATTGCTTACGAATAAGTAGTTCCTGAAAAAACAAGAATGGTGACTGCGCAGGAGAACTGCAGGAATGCCTATATAGATGACTTTATGTCGCTTTTTACGGACAAAAATGGTCATAACTCTGGCAAATATTTACCAATTTCAATGATTCTTTTTTTATTCAAAAGATTGAACCACTGTAATGAACCTGTATGAAGTTTATCACAACCGGCTAAGAACTTACTGGAGGACCCTGAATGATGTGGGGGAATTTATCTGGTAAAAACCATAAAACTGATGTACTCCATTACATTACTCTGACAAATAGAAACCGATTTCGTTTATTCTTTTTTTATTCGATGACTACTATGATGATTGCATGCAAATTTCATTACGACCGGATATGTTTTTCTCAAGAAACATGCGTTATGTAAAACTATGTAGACGATAATGTGATCATAACCTACCTAGATCATTTTACCGTCTTCGATGGTTCAATAATTATTTATGAAAATATCACTAAAAAGTACAAAATACAATCTTTAAAAAAAAAATTGAACCGACTTCAATATCACTGAAAAGTATAAAATAATTTTAATATTATTGAAGTTGGTGCCAATTATACACAGCAGGTACGCTAAAACCAAGTTCTATAATATTAAAATTATTTTATACTTTTCAGTGGTATTGAAGTCGGTTCAATTATTTTTTTGTAAGATTTTATTTATATATTCTAGATTTAAGTTTTGATTGTTTTTGATGTACTTACAATAAAGAGTATTTGATTTGTTTTGCCTTGTATATGCAAGACAAATCAAATAGTCTGCCTAAAAAGCGTGGGGCGCTTTTTCTGAATAATAGCTTAACATTTTTGTCAAATTTCAAGAACGCTAAGTATTTCGATTCACATGACAATAATTTGTAATCATTTACAGAGAAAAAGCGCCCCACGCTTTTACACATAAATATAATCCATAAATTACAAACACGAGGTAGAAAGAGAGAAAGCACGGTTTAGATAATTTATTTATAGCTTTTTAGTGCAGTAGTCCTTATAAAAGCGTGTATTTTTAGTTTTTTAAACTAATAATTTATTTTATACTTTTTAGTCCTATATATTCGCCTAAACTACGAATAAAATTAGCCCAAGTATTGATGTGTTCGTAGCTTGAATCGTAGACAGGTTGTGGCAAAACATATTTTTACTAGACTAGATATGACGCGTAGGTATCTGATTGAGTTAGCGAAGTTTAAGAAAGCACTACGTATTTACCCTTTAAACAGTCGAAAGTACGCTTAAAGTCAAAAGTTTCACAAGTAGTATTCAAGGGATATCTAATGGTATAACTGGTATTAACTAGTACCACCTATACCATTACAGGTATAAATGGGACAACTTAGTACCATTTATACCATTAATGGTATAATTCAATGGTATAACTGGTCCGAAGGTTGGTAAGCCGGGTCCATCAACATCCACGTTATTAGGCAAAGTAAATATAACTCCTTAATACAAATCAAATGAGTCCAAGCTACTAGTAAACCCATCGAGGTTTACTAGTAGCCGTTCCAGGGTTCCGTCACCAACCTTCCTTTTCCATCATCAGGTGCTCATTAATGGTGAAAGTGAAAAGAACTCTTTAAAACAAATCAAATGAGCCGAAACTCGATGTGTTAACTAGTAGCCATTCCAGGGTTCCGTCACCCGCCTTCCTGTTCCATCATCAGGTCTTCATTAAGGTCAAAGTGAAAAGAACTCTTTAAAACAAATCAAATGAGCCGAAACTCGATGTGTTTACTAGTAGCCATTCCAGGGTTCCGTTACCCACCTTCCTGTTCCATCATCAGGTCCTCATTATTGGTCAAAGTGAAAAGAACTCTTTAAAACAAATCAAATGAGTCCAAACTCGATGTGTTTACTAGTAGCCCTTCCAGGGTTCCGTTACCCACCTTCCAGTTCCATCATCAGGTCCTGATTAATGGTCAAAGTGAAAAGAACTCTTTAAAACCAATCAAATGAGCCCAAACTCGATGTGTTTACTAGTAGCCAATCCAGGGTTCCGGCAACAACCTTCTCCAGTTCCACCATCATGTCCTCATTAATAGTCAAAGTGAAAAGAACTCTTTAAAACAAATCAAATGAACCCAAACTCGATTAGTTTACTAGTAGCAATCCAAGGGTTCTTTTATCCACCTTCGAGCCCCAGCATCAGATCAGCTCGATGATACCATATTATTGTATTGTCACCGGTTCTTGATACATGTGCAAAATTTCAAATGATTTGGACGTGTAGAAGTGGGTCAAAATTGCATCGCAAGATTCCATTACCATCATACATACATAGTTACATACATACATACATACAGGTCAAGCTAATAAAAGCGTGTTAATTAAAAACACTCGAATTTGTAGCCGTACTGGGAAGGAAGGGTACCTAAAAACTACCGATATAACTATCAATTACTTAACTGAGTTTTAAATTGTATTTAAGCTGAGTTTTATTAAATCACTGGTTGGCGGTCACTCTGATATGTCAAATTGTTAGATTAATACAATTAATTATAGGAAAAATCGAAAGCAAGCAATAATAATTTGCAATGTTTAATTCACAAGAACATTGTGGCTTTCTACAATATAAAAATCTTTTGAGCAACCGTACAGTTTACTAATATCTCCAACTTTTACAGGAGTTGTCGCAGCATCTGTCTCAAACTGAATTAATTATAGGAAAAATCGAAAGCAAGCAATAATAATTTGCAATGTTTAATTCACAAGAACATTGTGGCTTTCTACAATATAAAAATCTTTTGAGCAACCGTACAGTTTACTAATATCTCCAACTTTTACAGGAGTTGTCGCAGCATCTGTCTCAAACTGAATTTCTTGTTCACTGAAAGAGTACAACCAGCGTCTGAAGGCCAGTCGCAAACCTGAAAAAGAACGATAGTTACATTATTTTTTTATTCATCACGCTAGTGCTTGATTGCAGACCCACCTCATGGAAAGTGGCGACGCAATCGAAGATGGTAGAGCAGGCGAGCTTATTAAAACCCATTCCCTCTAGCCTTGAAGACACCCACATTATAATCGGGCGGGAAAACCGACGCAGGAAATTGTTCCAGTCCTTAGCAGTCCTTATTATAAACGACGAAGCAAATCGTTTAGTCCGGACTGAAGGCACGTTCACCACGTCAGGGTGCGTGTGCGCTGTGCGTCGTCCGATGGCGGAACCAAGTCATGCAATTGCGCACACTCTCCAAAATGCATCCTGTAGAATACCGAGAATCTGGCTACTCTGTGCCTGTGCTCTAGGCTTTGTAGATTGGCTTCCACTAACCTAGTGCCTCCAATTAGCCTCTTAGCGCGCCTCTCCACTGAGTCCAAAGTAACTAGATGGCATTTTGCAGCACGAGCCCATATATGACTACAGTACTCTACACACGACCGGAGTTGCGCTCTAACAACCAAAGAAGCTGTCCCGGTGTGGACATCGTTATTAATAACCATGGTTCATCATGAGCGCATCGTCTTTGTGCGATTTTCACTAGCTGTCGGTGAAGGAAAACATCGTGAGGAAACCTGCATGTCTCAGAAAACTTAACTAGCTTTCGAATTATGTGTGAAGTCCGCCTACCCGCACATGGCCAGCGTGGCGGACTATGGCTTAAGCCCCTTCATCTTGAGAGGAGGTCTGTGCCCAAAAACCAAGAGATGCTAAAAAAGTTCATCATTATTAATGATGCACGGGATCGGTAACCTATTTTGCCTGATTGCCCCAGAACAAGGAGCTTACGATTTTTGAGAGTATGTATGTATGTACAGATCAAAACCTACGGATTCCAAAGTAAGCGGTTTCCCGCTGTGCCATAAAGGGAAAAGTACTATATAGTCTGTGCCAAATAAAACTGAAAACGTTTACACCTTTATTATGCGGTCGTAAAACCCGCGCGCCGTATACTTGACAATGCGACGCGGCAGCAAAAAAGGCTTGGTAATACAAAGTTGTATTTGCAGCCACGCGAAGTCAACAATGTAGGCGTTATGTAGTTATTGAACCGCAAACGAATTTGTATTCCTTTACAAATTTATTTGAAGCGGAGTATAGACAAATTGTGTACAACTGAGCCGATTTTGTATGGCTACAGAAATTTTGAATGGTTACAGAAATTTTGAATGGTTACAGAAATTTTGAATGGTTACAGAAATTTTGAATGGTTTCAGTTTTGTTTGGTTACCTGACAGAAACTTTGGATTTGCCTCATTCAATTAACTAAATTAGTGAACCCTATTTTTTATGTACTCTTTTAGGACATGCTGTTCTTTATTGAAAAAAATAACACTCAATTGTTAATGCTAAGTTAATCTATCATCATAATTAAACTGTTTTTGTTAGAAATAAAATATTACACAAAATTGTATTTTATTTACGCGAATACTACAAATTGAAATAAAATTACGTCGTCGTTACATCGGGAAAGTAAAATCTAACACTAACCGCGATATAATCCGCAAAAGTAGTTTTATTACAATAAAATATTATTAAAAAAACAATCAGCACCTTTGCAATTTAGTTTCTTGAACTTGAGATACCTATACATAATTATAATCATGTTTGATAAGAAAGATTATTGTAGCTGTTTTTGTTATTATCACAATAATTTAAGTAGGAAGCACGTCATCAATTATTTCATAAATTTTACTCAATGCCAAACTCCCAAATTAATTTATATTGAAATAGAACAGAAATGAAATTATACCTGTTAAATACCAATATACTTAAGTATTTGTTAACAAATAATTTTCTTTTTTATCGCCACTACAGAAAATCTCTAAAGATGGATTTTATATAAAGAAGAAATAAAAACGTTCATTTTGAAACATTTTTAGATGGAATTAGACATTTTTAGAGTCACACAACTAGCTATGGAGAGAGTTATGCTCGGAGTTTCTTGGCGCGACAGAATCCGTAATGAGGAGATCCGCCGAAAAACTAAGGTCTTAAAATCTGCAAGTTGAAGTGGCAATGGGCATGCCACATCGCTCGTAGTAGCGATAACCGTTGGGGAAGAAAGGTTCTCGAGTGGCGACCACGAACCGGAAGACGCAGCATAGGTAGGCCTCCCACTAGGAAAATAGCCAATTGTCGTTCGTTGTGGCGTTGGAAGGGTGAGGCCTATATTCAGCAGTGGACGTCTTCCGGCTGGTAATGATGATGATGAGAGGGAATTAATAGATTGTTTAATTTACAGCAACCAGCCCGAACAGAGAAGAGAGAGAAACCTTTTTTATTAATACTTTTTTTAGATATACGTATAGTTCTTCAGTACGTGAGTTTGTAGCGAAACTTCTCTTAATCGGCTGGACCTACTTTGATGATTTTTTGTGTGTGTTTGAGTAGGCATGGGCCCCATACATGGGTATGGGTTAGTTTTATAATTAGGCCCAGTAAGTGGCGCTGCAATAAGTTTTTATTTATTTTCAGGGCAGGACGACCCTCGACGTCTAACTGGCCCATTAATTATAAATTCTAAATAATAAATTAATGTTCATATTCACCATCGATATAATATATAAACTAGATAAACATTCACGAACAAAATGACATCTAAAATGTGGTCGCGGAGGTTGCAAACTTATCTGTGGTGGTGGCGGAAACGTGAACTAACGATTTTATAATGATAATGACTTGTAGTTTGACGGTTTCATATAGACAGTAGCGACACTCCTATCGGCAAAAATAAATTTGTCAGGATGTGGCTTGTAAAGAAATAGCGACACAAGGGCGCTATTTCTCGCTACCACTTTGTGAACCGTGACACCAAATCTAGTTTATATATTATATCGATGATATTCACAGTTCAACAGTAGGTAAGTAGTAGGTACAATAATGATTCTAACCATCTAACATAGTCTGTGTCTTTCTTTCCCTTTCCCTAAGTATTTTTTATGTGACCAGCGATCTATTGGTACACCATAGAAATAATTGATATTATGACTATAATGACCCGGCCCTCCTACCACAAAATGAAACCAAAATAATTCTACATGATGGTCGCCAATTTTTAAATAAGGTCCTTACTTACGATGTATATGAAAGCTTATGTTGTGCTTGTAAGTATATCACCAAATGTAGAATAACGCTTACCTGGAGTTTAGTGTTGAAGTGCAGGCTGGCAGGACAGGATCTCAGCACCTTCTGGCCCCATACACAATAGTAGAAGAGATTGCAGTCTTCCTCGTGAGGCAGGAGCCAGTGGATGTGCGGGTCTACAGGGCATCCGTTCTCTAGAAATTCAATGTCGTCCTCTTTTGGTGCCTCAATTTCAGGTGCTGCTGTGGTTGTTGCCTCTGTTGTAGTAGTAGTTGCTTCGGTTGTCGTGGTGGTTGCTTCCGTTGTAGTAGTAGTTGCTTCGGTTGTCGTGGTGGTTGCTTCCGTTGTAGTAGTAGTTGCTTCGGTTGTCGTGGTGGTTGCTTCCGTTGTAGTAGTAGTGGGTTCGGTTGTCGTGGTGGTTGCTTCCGTTGTAGTAGTAGTGGGTTCGGTTGTCGTGGTGGTTGCTTCCGTTGTAGTAGTAGTCGCTTCTGTTGTCGTCGTGGTTGGTTCCGTTGTCGTGGTGGTTGCTTCAGTTGTAGTAGTAGTGGGTTCGGTTGTGGTAGTAGTTGCTTCAGTTGTAGTAGTAGTTGGCTCCGTTGTAGTAGTAGTGGATTCGGTGGTGGTCGTAGTGGGCTCGGCAGTGGTCGGCTCCAACGTTGTTCCTTCAGTCGTTGAGGGCAAGTCCTCCTCAGGTATGTTCCTGTCGGTACAATCGACGTTATGCGGCCAATCACATTGCCAGGTCTCTAGATTGAAGTAAAGGCCGTGATAGCATCTATACTCGACGGGGTATCCAAACGTACACTTGTAGAATCTATTACAATCTTCGTGTCTGAGCAGCATCTCTATTCCCCAATCCTCTTCCTGTTCCGAGGGGCACTGGTTCGCATACTGAACACCACTATCGATGTGAGTATTGATGTGCGCACCTGTCGCGCAAGCAACCAACACTAATACTGCAAAACCTGTAAAAGACACCGATACATAAATCATTGGAATTTTCCTAAAAAAAAAAAACAAATCACCGATAACAAAGTAATTAATTATTATAATTGAACAATAAAATATTAATTGTATAGCAGAAGTAATGCATTATTACCTTTCATGACAAAATACTAGGACAGACTATACCCGAAACGAGCGATCCAAATATGTTATATACCTTTCGTAAAGTAGGAAATCGTGTTACTTTAATCGATGAGATGAGTTGCGATCAGTCCACATTATCGCATATTAGCGGTGGTGTACTATCAAAGCTGTGATTTAATTATATCCGCTGCAAACTGATAACTTTGTAATAGCTATAATTATACATACCTATTATGAACAAATGTCCTATTTTCTGATAATGGATGACTAACGTTTTGCACTCAACTTCGATAAACTTCACATGCAAAATGCATTTATCCGAGACTAAGATATTTGGCATGGCTTAATACATTTCCGGAAAACGTATTTAATCAACATGGTGAGGTGACCCTTGCTTCAGTTTAGGTCGTAAGTATCTGTGCAGCACATTGTGCTAGAGAGCATATGTAATACCTACCAGGATACTGCGGTAATCCGTAGTATCAGATATCTATCAAATGGGTTTCGGCACAGATTACTAAATTTCGGTGGGAAGGGTACTGCAACTGAATCCAGATACATGATAATCTTATGTCTAAGATGACGGTGATATTATTTAACACCAGGCAAGCGGTAAAATTGTCTCGTCCCTAAATTGCAGCAATGGAATATCACGGTATTTTAGGTTATAGTTAATTTACCATACGAGCTAGGAACAGTATGGTGACGATATTATACAGGGTGTAAGGGACCGAAAACTTTTTTATAAGATTTCTCATATTGTCCGTTACAACATTACAGAAACCATTTATATGGAAAATGACAAATTACTAACTTTAAATTTTTGATCATGTAATGAATATAAGTATGCGAAATATAATTTATTTTTCAAATTACATTGCGATTTTTCTAAAATAATAAAAATTAATAAATAGTTTAATTCATTAATTAAACTATTTACTAATTTTTATTATTTTTATTTTTAGGCAATTGCCTATGTACTGTTTTTGTGCATAAAGAATAAATAAATAAATAATAATTCCACAAATAATTAATTTAAATTTAAATTAGGCTTTATTATTATACCAATAATGATGTTATACTAAATTTATTTAAAAAAAGTGGTTTCTTTTTTGGAAATTCATGAAAAAGCCGATGAAAAATTTCAACACTAGAATGTTCAGGATCATGTACCGGATCCCTGGTATCGGTTTTCAGTACGATTTCCCTTACACCCCGTATATTAACCCGATAAGTCCCAGGAATAATCATACTACGCGAATCCTTCGTATGTAGGTCAGTGTTTGGAGTCGGGACAGCCGGGAATCTATAACCTTCTATGGGGTTGGCAGCGGCGGCGTGGCGCCAGGCTGGCGGGAGCCGGACGTACTCCCCGCCCACGCAGCAACTCGCACAGTTCTCGCGGATCGCGCCCGCCCGCCCAACGCTACGGGAAAGCGGGCGAGTTCACCATGCTAACTTACTATAAAATTACGCTCTAATTATAACACCGCATAATGAAGTTCGAAATAACTTTGGTCTTTGTTGCGTCAATTTCGCTAATACACTGCATCAAGTCGAAACATAACAAGAGTGCGAGTAAAATAGAGGATAAAATAAATAAGGTATTAGAAAAACACGAAGAAGTGTTGTATGGAATCAGTAAAAATAAAAATGATCTGCCGGCAGCCAAAATCACCGATGTTGTTACCCCTAGAACTGTGCCCATACACAGTCCGAAGAAGGGTGGTAATCGGCCAAAAATGATATCACCTGAATTGTGAGTACATTCATTACATATTACAAAATGTACTTACATAATAATTACAGTTTATTTACAAATGCCGAAAAAAAATATTATACTTAAACTAAGTAAAAAACTTCCTCCAAGTTGTCGCCGCACTGGGAGGGAAGGGTACATAAAAGACTGGCGGCATTCCCTCTTTTTATGGCCAAGCCTACCCCGGCGGTCTCCTGAGACTTCGATAAATTTGGATAAAATTTCTATCACCAATTTCAAAATTTTTAACTCACCAAATTTCTCATGAGGCCAAGGCCCCATGGTCTCCACCGCAATCATGGTTTATTAGGACAGGAGAGACATCAATTTCGAAAGCAATTTTTTTAGCAAGGAATTATTAGGGACTTAAAATTATAAAGCTAAAATCGATGGTTAAAATACACTGAATACAAAAATCTTTAGTACCTACTTAGCATAATGTTATACATAATAGGTACACTTTCGTAGTGGATGCTTACGTCATAAGAAGAACCTACTATCCAAATTTCAGCTTTCTAGGTCCAGCGGTTTGGCCTGTGCGTTGATGAATCAGTCAGTCAGTCAGTCAGGAAAGGGTTTTTGAAAATTCCACTCCTACAGGGGTTAAATGGGGTGGAAAATGTTGGATACGATGTATAAACTAAAGACTTTTTAGATACTGGTCGTATTTAATTGTTCGTGCTAGAAACTCATACTTACGTAGGTACATTATCTGTACACCACTTCTTTTATGGCCAGCGTGCCGACCATACGTCTGTCCCTTCGTTTAATATATCTTTATTAATTATCGTCTGCCTTTTCCTTTTTCGCCCTGCACCATACCGCGATGCTGTGGAATAGCTTACGTTCAATTGTATGTAGAATGCGACGCAACTATTTTAATAAAAGTAGCTTTTTTTACGAATGTATGTTACATTGGTAATTACTAATTTTAAAAAATTCATGTAAGTATATCTATACAAAATAAGTTTTTAAGTAGCCTGAACATATCATGAACATAACTCAAAATAGTATGAACATAAGTATTTTCATTCAATACTAGTTATAATGTATGTTACATTGGTAATTACAAATTTTAAAAAAATCATGTAAATATATCTATACAAAATAAGTTTTTAAGTAGCCTGAACATATCATGAACATAACTCAAAATAGTATGAACATAAGTATTTTCATTCAATACTAGTTATAATGTATGTTACATTGGTAATTACAAATTTTAAAAAAATCATGTAAATATATCTATACAAAATAAGTTTTTAAGTAGCCTGAACATATCATGAACATAACTCAAAATAGTATGAACATAAGTATTTTCATTCAATACTAGTTATAATGTATGTTACATTGGTAATTACAAATTTTAAAAAAATCATGTAAATATATCTATACAAAATAAGTTTTTAAGTAGCCTGAACATATCATGAACATAACTCAAAATAGTATGAACATAAGTATTTTCATTCAATACTAGTTATAATGTATGTTACATTGGTAATAACAAATTTAAAAAAAAACATGTAAATATATCTATACAAAATAAGTTTTTAAGTAGCCTGAACATATCATGAACATAACTCAAAATAGTATGAACATAAGTATTTTCATTCAATACTAGTTATAATTCATATGATTTCTACTTTACAAGTCACTATGCATTACGTTCAAATCTTCTCCTGTATTTCGTAATATGGTAGGTGGTAGGTTGCCACAGTGTCAGAAATTACCGACACTACTAATATATCGGCTGACGACTGGCTGTGAATGAATTGCAGCTATCCATAAGCAGGAGCGCCACTTACCATCAGCATAAGTCGTGCTTTACGCGATAATAGATTCAAAATATTTGTTGTCTTTTACTTACGCGAATATTACACATTGAAATCAAACTACTTTTACGGATTATATCGCGGTTTATTTAGATTTTACTATCCCGACGTTTCGAATGCTTTGCAGCACCCATGGTCAAGGCAGGACGGGTCATGGTTATGGTGCTCCCGTGACCATGGGTGCTGCAAAGCATTCGAAACGTCGGGATAGTAATATCTAAATAAACCGCGATATAATCCGTAAAAGTAGTTTCATTTCAAAATATAACTGTATTTTTGGTTCTACTTAGGAATACTTTGTGTTTTCGGTGAACACTTACCAACGAATCGCGCAACGCATAACTAACTCCCGAACGAGTTGACCAAAGAATAACTAAGAAAATTGCGCAAAAAAAAAAAACTAGAAAACTACGCGAGCAGCTCCTGCCCGGAACAGCTAGTTTAATATAAAACATGCCTTTACGTGTAATGGCATATATATTGGTTTATTTTTTTCCTATTAACAGAATAAAGGAATGGGCAGAAAAGATATCAGAAGGCTTAACCGAGACAGAAACAAAGGTTGTACGAAGAGATTTACTGCTCAAGAGTTTTAAGGACGTAAAGATGGTGGAACGGAACGGAACAGCAATAGTTAGCAAGATGGCATTGGCTTTTGAAGACTTGTTGAGTAGCCGAGTCCGAGCGGCCGAGGAAATCATGCGTAGAGCGGAAGAACTGGCAGAACTTGACGCTGAACCCAATCCTGATTACATATTCGATTACAGTGTTGTTAGTATTCAATTACATATTTATCATTGTAGCCTCCGTGACGCAGTGGGTAAACCGTTTGCTTTGTAAACTGGTGGTCGCGGGTTCGAATCCCGCGGGGGGACAACAACTTTGTGTAGTTGTTCCTTACTGGCTAGGACAATGCAGACCGATCACCTGATTGTCTGTAAAGTAAGATGATTCATGGGTCTGCGCCTAATAATTCCCCCAGTCGTGTCGGTCTTCCGACCCATCGGATTTCAATTTCAATCAATTTTCATTTATTTGCTTAAATGTGGTAAATAGAAGGATGGTACATTGAATACATATTGAGTGTCACACATTTGCCATTACATAGCATGCAAAATAGGTACAGTTATTAAAAAATTAACAATATTAACCAGAAAATGTCAATTATAATACATTTAATTAAAATAAATACCATGTCAACTAAAAAATGTCAATTATTAATTAATTAAAACGTAAACGTCATTTATATATTAATTATGACAAATACCATTGATATTATTATTAACAATCCAAGAACTCCTTAATTGTATAAAAACAATGCTCTATCAGCCATTTTTTTAATGTGTTTTTAAACTTTGCAAATTGGAGTTCTCTTATATATCCTGGTATTTTGTTATAAATTTTAATTATCATATAGGTACAGTTTCGTTTAAATATGTCGCTCTTAAATTTATGTGTTTGTAGCTTTGTTAGGTCTCTGGGTCTTAATTTTTCATTAGTGAGAGAGAGGTATAAAGGAAAAGAGAGTGCACTTGTGTCTACGCAAGCGCTTATGCACTATAATATCTTCCGCGTTATCTACGCGAAGCATCTTGCGAAAGATTGGCTGCTGCGGTCGTATCGGCCAGGAGGACAGTATTATTATTTTTACATGTTTATCAAATTCATAATCAAATTATAAGCTGTAATTGACTTTTTGCTTGACCTACCCAGAAGGCTATGTTTTCCGAGAGTATGTACGTATATCTTTGACGATAAACGGCTCGATCGATTTTGACCAATGATAATGACTACATTTTTCTTATTGGTGGACGTTACATTATTTTACAGTCATTTGGTATTTTTTCACACCACCTGCTCGATAATGTTGCATTTAAACATGACATAAAGTAGGTACCTCATTATAATAGCTATATAGTCTAGCCGGGTAATAATGTTGTACTAAACTCCCTTGGGTAATAATGAACGTCAAACGAAAATTCCTATCAACATTTTTACCACAGGTATAATACTACTCTAAGCAGAGACCTGCACGAAAAATAAAATGAAATCCGGGCGCGACGAGCAGAACGCAGTCTTCTAGAAAATAACAAAAAAATAGATTTTGACGCGTTAACGCTGCAAATCACTATGTTGATATTATTGACGGTCTCGTTGGTCTAGTGGTTAGACACCCTAGCCGCTATCCGATGGGTCATGGGTTCGATTCCCACCAAGTGTTTGGGTGTTATTTATCTATTTAATTAGTATCAGTTGTCTGGTTTCCATTGTACATGCTCTGCCTAGTTTGAGATCAGATGACCGTGTGTGGATTGTCCCAGATATTATTATTATTTTAATTCTATCAATGATTGACAACAAGTAACCTTTATAGCAAGAAACAAGTTGGTACTTATTGCTCCAAATCGCCGGGACAGATTTTGATGGCCTTCTGTGTTTATAAAGAATACATGATACCATTCAATCGTGTCGTCTCTTGGACCAGGTCCCACACAAAATTGCCCACTGTCTATTGAAGTCGCCTAGTATCATCTAAATTATTTTTTGAGACAGGTGTGTCAGCAGCCTTTAATTATTGCACAGGGCTTAGATCAATACAAGAAACGATATAAACAAGACGAAGACACGCCGCTTGTGCTCCCACTGAGCTGCAGAAGTTGGAAGAAAATGCCGCTTCACCGAAGCAAGCATTTCGACGCTCAAGTAACTTTAGATGCATCAAGCTCGTTTGTATCAAATGAAGTTTTTGACTGTGGTAATGTACATTGTATACATTAATGTATAACGCTTAAGAATATCAGCCACCCATCTCCTCCGTTGGGTGTCGTACGAGGCGACAAAGGCTCAATTCATATCAAGATGACACTTTCAGTGTGAAAGAATTTTAAACGTTATCTACAATATGCAACAGACCAGTATCGCTTGAAAAATGAGGCGCGCAGGCGGCTGCCGGCGGCCGCGAGCGGCCTTTCGCGACTTTTCAAGCGATACTGGTCTGTTAAGTATTGTAGATAAAGTTTAAAATTATTAATCACACTGAAAGTGTGCTGCCGGCCGCTGCCATCTTGGTATGAATGACCCTAAACGAACAGGCGGTAGCGTATTTTATTGGATTACCTACCACATACACTGTGATCTGCAAGACGCCTGTCAAGCGTGGGGATTATGGCAACGCTACCCTTACAAGTGGGAGAAATTTGTCCAACAGTGGACATTTTTGGTGATGATAAACGCTTTAAGCATTTGAATTATTAAGTTCTTAAACTAAGTGATTTCGTAATCGCAAATGCGGCAACTTCTAGCGTGGTCAGGCACCGTAATAATCTGTATCCGATAAGACTCAGTGGTGACTCTACATGAGACCGGACCAGACTGTCATTGTAACACTACAATGCCTCCATAGCGCAGCGAGAAACCACTCGCTTTGGAAACCGGAGATCACGGGTTCAAATCCCGCGGGGAGCAACCTTCCAGGCTAGAACAATACAGGCTGATCAACTGGTTCTCTGAAAAGAAAGGTGATTCATACGTCGTATGGGCATATAAATGTGGTCCTGCACATAAAAATTCATAGCTGTCCGTTGTTACACTTGCTAAAGCTCAGAAATTTTAATGACTGCTGATAATGCGTGGTTCTGCTATTAAATGCATTTTGCAATCCAGGATCGAGCATTTATACGATCTATTTCTTTGGCAGATACAAATAAACAGACCTTATAGAAATAGTTAGGAACTCAATTGAGGTGCACTTCTCTTGCAGGGATTAAGGCACTTGTAAGAATATCCCGTCCACGTACATCTATCTATACATTATAATAAAACAAAATCATCCGCCCCGTCTGTCTGTCCCTATGTATGCTTAGATCTTTAAAACTACGCCACGGATTTAGATGCGGTTTTTCTTAATAGATAGAGTGATTCAAGAGGAAGGTTTTTATCTATAATACATGCATAATATAGAAGAGAAACACTGATAATTTTAGAGGTTTCTAATGTGATATCGTAAATAAACACATTTTTTGCGCTTACATTGCAAACGCTGGCTAAACCCTACGAGATATATCAAAATAATGTGCTACAGTATTGTAAACTTTAACAAGGTCTACAAAAAAGTCAGCGATGGTATATGTTTATCTCTTAGGGATAACCCACAATAAATATTTTTTATCATTTAGGTACTTTTTATGAGAAATAATTAACTATTAATAGGTAAATTGTTGTTACCATGAATTTGTCCCTTCTTCAATATAACTTAAACATCACTAATATTTACACCAATGAAAAAATTGCTGTGAACGTTGTTCATACCGCTAGGTTAAGGTTAAGCAACATAAGGCAAGGTCATTAAATAGATGGGTGAACCGATTTGTATGAAATTTTGTGTGCCTATCGGGTAAGTCTGAGAATAGGTCGTAAAGTGTATTTCATGCAGCTAGGTTAAGCAACGTTAGGCAAGGTCATTACATAGATGGGCGACGGCGGCGACTCCGAGGAGGACGGTGACAGGGTTGCGAGCCCCGTCCCCGTGATCATGGTGCCAGGTTGCCACTGGGGGGCCCAGGTCCCCCCTCTTATATGGCGATGCGACAGCCGCCAGGGGTTTAAGTGGGTAAGAATCCCAGATACCATGATTGACGAGGATATATAGAACAAGAAGAGGGTGCACTAGAGGAGAGAGAGGGAGAGGGGATTCGAGGAGGATAGGGTGAGGGATAGGGGGATTAAGGTGGAGCAAGAGGGGAGTGAGGGGTAGCAAGGTGGGAGAAGAGAGAGGGGTGAGGGGGTTCAGAGAGGGGACAATGGGGAGAGGAAGAGGGGGAGTATGATGGGGACCGAAGCGGGAAAGAGAGAGGAGAGAGAGAAATTATCATAGATTTTTTTATAAGAGAGAGATGGAGAAAGAAATAAATCAAGGGAGGAGAGAGAAAAGGGAGCAAAATGTAATAAAAGCGCGGCCGGAGCTGCGTGGGTCAGCTAGTATTTATTTAATACTAGCTGACCCAGGCAGCTCCGCCTGCGCTATATTTACGTTAACTAAACTTTTAATGACAGACATTCGCATCGAATACATAACCTCCTTTTTTATAGTCGGTTAAGAACCACCCACCCACCCACCCACTTTTTACTTGCTCTCCGAAGCACGGACCCGTTTAGTTCAAATGGCGTTAAACGGTCACCCATCTATTAAATGACCTTACCTAACGTTGCTTAACCCGATCGATTACAAAACCTTGATAACAACTCTCTATGAGTGTTCCCTTACTAATATTTATTATATTATAAAGAAAAATTGATACGATCTGACCAAACGTATAACCAAGTACCCATTTTGACTTTAATCCCCTCTCCCAAAAGAACCGTGCTAGATTACGGGATAAAAAGTATCCTATGTCCTACCTCGTAGTAAGATCTCAAATCATGCCAAGTTTCATTTGAATCCATTCAGTAGTTTAGGCGTGATGCTCAGCCGTGATACAGACAGACAGACAAGAGAAGAATTTTCAAAATATCTTCAATGTACAGAATTGGACCTGTTTATAAACTCATAATTAGGGCCTTCATTTTCCGTACAACAGGAACCAGAACAGTACCAGTTATTTGGCGAAACCTCTCCATCTCTCTTTCTTTATATGGTCTTCTACGTATGCCTCTGTTACGTAAGATTAATTCTCAGTTCAACATTTTTTTTTACAGATGATGAAGTTATTAAACACTTATATTGGTCAGAGGGATTACTTTTCACCTTCAAAAAGAACTATGCTCAAGACTCGACATTAGATTTTCAATATTTCTGCAGCGCCAAAGGTTTTTTGAGGCATTACCCAGGTAAAATATATTTTTCTAATTTATGTAGTAAAATAAGTAAGAAACTTTTAAAATTAATGTGACGAGCCCGTTAGTCTAGTGGTTAGACACCCTGTCCGCTAACCGATAGGTCATGGGTTCGATTCCCACCAAGTGTCTGGGTGTTATTTATCTATTTAAGTATGTATATACAAAAAAAAATGTATATAAGTATTAGTATCAGTTGTCTGGTTTCCATAGTACAGGCTCTGCCTAGTTTGGGATCAGATGACCGTGTGTGAATTGTTCCAAGATATTAAAAAGTAGAGGATAAATTATATCCGATGCATTTTAGTAATCTTTTATTTATCATCATATCGCGTAAAAGCTTTTCCATGCAGGTGCTAAACGTAGGTGTTGCGCGTTTGCTTCCAGGTATTTAACACAAGGAAATTGTTTAGCGCATTAAAAGCATTTTTCTTTTTTCAAGGTTAAGTTATAATCGTAATTGAATACAATTTATACCTTGTTTTCATGACATCTGTTGCAAAATCCAACGGTTTTCTTTTAGTCTGGCCTGTTCTATGGTAAAGAATTTAAACTATTTTTGACACCGCTGGTACATTGTAAACCGAGGATTGGCTCACTTCTACTTGTAAAGCGCAGTTAATGACATCTAGCACAAAATGATTTCTGATATTTACGCGAATACTGCACATTGAAATGAAACTAATTTTACGGATTATATCGCGGTTTATTCTTGATTTTAATTACCCGACGTTTCGAATACTTTACAGCATTCATGGTCACGGGCGGACTGAGGTGGTAGCTGTCCAAATGTCATAGTTGTCTTAGGGTACCCTCAGGTCTTCTAATTATTATTGTTAGTCCGATCTACGCAGAAAGAGCTTACAGTGTCTTGAGGTCTTGCAGTGGAATGCTTGTCTTTGGATTTGACTATGTTTATCACGGGATCCCAAGCTGGTGGTAGCACCCAGCCATCTTCTCTATTGAAATTTGGATGCTTTTTATTTCAATAGCCTCTCGAATCATCCTTGGTAGGTAGCGCTGTTCTTTTGCGAGGATTTGTGGTTTGTCAAATCTAATATAATGGCGGGTGCGATCCTGAACATGTTCACAGACTGCAGACTTTGTATAGCGTCGATGTTTAACATCAGCTATATGTTCTTTTACCCGGGTTTTTACTGATCGTTTTGTTTGCCCGATGTATGAGAGCCCACAGTCACAATCCAGTTTGTATACTCCTGCATCTTGTAGAGGTATATGGCACTTGACTGATTGTAAAAACTGACTAATCTTCTTTGGTGGCTTGAAAAATGTTTTAATTGAAGCTCGCTTTAAGATATAGCCAATTTTGTCTGTTACCCCTCTAACATATGGCAATACAGCAGGCATACGTTCGACTGTGGATGGCTTGACACGTTCACCGTGACGGCGGCGCGGAACTCGGAGCTTGTTATCATGCAGGACCTGCTTGACATGTTGAAGCTCGGCACCAAGATGTTCCTCGTCACAGATCCCGTGTGCTCTCTGAAACAAAGATTTTCTAACGGTAGCTAACTGTGTTGGGGGATGATGAGATTCACCGTTTAGATATCTATCTGTATGGGTCTTTTTCCTATACACAGTATGACTCACGGTGTTATTGGGATTACGGATTACTAAGACATCTAAGAATTCTAGAGAGTTATTTGATTCCAACTCCATTATAAATTGGATTTTAGTGTTTATGGAGTTAAGGTGATCTAGGAAAACAATTACCTTATCTGATGGTAATATTGTGAAAGTATCGTCTACGTACCGCTTGTAGAATCGTGGCTTAACAGGTGAAGTATTAAGGGCCGTCTCCTCAAAGTCCTCCATAAATATATCGGCAACAATGGGAGATACAGGTGAGCCCATCGTCACACCATCTACTTGCTTATAGAACTCCTCTTTCCACAATAGGTAGCCAGATGTAAGGCAGTGTCTTAATAGTTCTGCATATCCCACTGGTATGTTTTTCTCTGCTAGCTTTCTTGTTACAATTGAGATGCAGTCTTCTACTGGTAGGCATGTAAATAACGACTGGACATCAAAACTGACCATTGTTTCATTGTCAGTAAGACATAGATCTTTAACCGCGATATAATCCGTAAAATTAGTTTCATTTCAATATCTAGCACAAAACTTACATGCCAGATCTACTTTGCGGTTTGCCCAAACAAACCTACCAATGCTACGTTTAGAGAAGCCTACGCATGCTATACGTAAAAGTACACCAAATACAAGCGCAGGTCTTGTAGAGTCTTGCCAAGGCTTGTCAATGGTTAAGAGACACCATCGGTTTTAAAATACTTGCAGTTTGTTACCACTAGGGTGTCCGGGTAATAATAGCACCCTCCCATCTCTCATCCCTCCCTCCCATCATCATCTGGGTGTCCGTAAGAGGTGACTAAGGGAACATAAGAAGACGGGCAGCAACATCTTTCTATTGGATTACCTACCGCGTATATTGCGATCCCCAAGCGGCCTGTCAACCGTGGGTGTTATGGCAACCCCTCCCTTATAAGGGGGAGGCCTTTATTCGGCAGTGGACGTCTTTAAGCTGATGCTGATGCTTCTTGGCGAATCAATAACATGACAAAGGTACATTACTTGTCCCAGTGAGCAACAACGCGATCTTTTAGACATCATGTGTCGAAAGATGTCTCTCACCTTCGATCCACATCCACGGTCTGTGTCATTTAAGGTAGAAGAAAATCTACTGTAGTCTTCAACAACAGTATAAATAATTATATATATATATGGTTTATACGGATTATGATTTTTTTAACTGATTATCACACAATCAGTTACAACGGAAGTAAGAATTATTTCCATATGAAGATAACATAATATGCCTTAGTAACTTTTGTTCTGTGATGTCAACATCATGTGCAGAGCATTAAAATTATTTGTAGTACGAGAAGCAGGCACTTACTAAACACCAATAGCAGAGGCTACTTACATAAAAGCCTGGTTAAGCTAAGAATCAGAAGAAAGCATAATTATTTGCCAATACCGGCGCACAAATTAAAATAATTACAAAGGCCGTGAAATGAAACTGAGTTTACGGATTATAATATTTATTGAAATGTTTATTATTGTTCGCGTAAATATCATAAATATAACAAAAGCCTTAATAACTCCTAAAAAGAAAACTTGTAAAAAAAGTATAGAATATAAAAAATCTGTCGCTGCTGTTATAGCAAATTAGTTCTAGCAGGTAGCTGGATCGGTAGCATCACCACCAGTCCAGCTATACGCTTCAGCGAAATGCAATCATCATCATCATTACGTCAGCCACAAGACGTCCACTGCTGAATATAGGCCTCCCCCATATACTTCCATTGCGACCGATGTTGTACCGCCTATATCCAACGGCTACTTGCCACCTTGAAGAGGTCGTCTGTCTAGTGGGGGGCAGTCCCACACGCATTTCCCAGTGCTTAGTCATCACTCGAGATCCTTTCTTCCCCACCGGTTTTCAGTTCTTCAGACGAAGAGCGAAATTGTGGTCATCATTCATCATCATTATCGGCTGGTATATTATATATATATAATTAATATTATACCTGTGGTACAATACTTTTGGCAGCTAACAAGTGAATTTAAATACCGTCATAATTAGGGCTGCCACCTTTTTTGTGCAGTTAAAGTACATTGGTTATTATAGGTAAGATAAAAAGTACATACTTAGTAGCAAAATAAAGTACAATTTATTTTCCTTTATTATTATGTTTAGAACCTTATTTTTTATTGATTTTTGCAGTTATTATCAAATTAGCATCTCTACTAAACAATTACACAACATCTTTACAGTCTATATTTAAATTAAGGTAAATAAGTAATTCATATTTTTATCATATTCAGAGACAGCAGCCGAAACACGTCCACTGCTGAACAAAGGCCTCTCCCTTTGAAGGGAGGGGTTGCCATAATCCCCAAGCTTAGCATGTGGCAGTATAGGTGGAAGATACATCCAAAAGAAAGACGCTGCTGCCCGTCTTCCTGTTCTCGCTTAGTCGCCTCTTACGACACCCAACGAGAGGAGATGGGGGGATGCATTTCTAACCCAGCACCCACCGTGTAAAATGCGGTATATTACATATTTTCAGCGGCATCATGGGAGAGTATGTTCAAATTGAAACTGGACGCAGCTGATGTTTACGATTGCCGTCTCCGGCCGTGGTATGTGAATGCCGGCGGAGCTCCCCGCGACGTCCTCATCCTGCTAGACGCTTCAGGCTCCATGGCGAACTCCACGAACCAAATGATCGCTGAACAGTTCACCCTGGCACTGCTCAGCGCCCTCACGGACGACGACAGAGTGAATGTGCTACGTTTCAACGTCGTCATACAGTCACCGATCAGTTGTTTCAACGAAAAACTTGTACCGGCAAGTATTATTTTTGCTAGATAGGCCTTTATTCGAGCAGGCTAGCACTGCAAATCTTGAGAGATAAGTATGAGTATGACGTCATGTGTACGGAGACTGACGTTTCGGTGTTAATAACTACATCACACTCCACACCATTCTGTCAAGACTGCAGGTCGTGCTAGGCCTGTAGGTAGGGACCACCACAGTGTGAGATGTCCTGACACAAAAATAAATTCATAGTTTAAAAAAACTCGATGTGTTTACTAGTAGCCATTCCAGGGTTCCGTCCCCCACCTTCCAGTTCCATTATCAGGTCCTCATTAATGGTAAAAGTGAAAAGAACTCTCTAAAACTAATCAAATGCGCCCAAACTCGATGTGTTTACTAGTTACCATCCAAGGGTTCCCTTATCCACCTTCGAGCCCCAGCATCTGATCAGCTCGATGATACCATATTATTGTATTGTCACCGGTTCTTGATACATGTGCAAAATTTCAAATTATTGGAACGTGTAGAAGTTGGTCAAAATTGCATCGTAAGATTCCATTACCATCATACATACATAGTTACATACATACATACATACATACATACATACATACAGGTCAAGCTAATAAAAGCGTGTTAATTAGGGTGTAAACAGAATTGTTTATAATTATTTGTTTCTCTATTCACTGATGCTTTAGAAAAGAATGGATTCAAGAGAAGATATAAGTAATAATAATAATATTCTAGGACAATGTGCACACAGTCATCCGATCCCAAACTGAACCCAGCAAGTGAAAAAACGGTCTCGGTTGTGGTCATTCAAGTAGCGTAACAACGCGCGCAGGGTACAGCTTGTATTACTATATTGTACTAGCTGACCCACGCAGCTCCGCCCGCTCTGTGTTTACGTTAACTAAACTTTCAATAATATACATTCGCATAGAATACAAAACCTCCTTTTTTAAAGTCGGTTGGAAACTTTGTACTTGCCCTCCGAAGCACGGAGACGTTTAGTTCAAATGACGTTAAACGGTCACCCATCTATTTAATGACCTTACCTAACATTGCTTCACCTGATCGATTTCAAACATTGTTAACAACTGTCTATGAGTGTTCCCTTACAAATATTTATTATAATTATAATGACAAATTGTTAAAATCGGAGCAAGCGTATAACCAAGTACAAATTTTGACTTTAGTCCCCTCTCCCAAGGGAACCGTGCCGAATGTCGGGATAAAAGTATCCTATGTCCTACTTCGGAGTATTAACTCAAATCATGCCAAGTTTCGTTTCAATTCATCCAGTAGTTTCGGCGTGATGCTCAGCCGAGATACAGACGGACAGACAGAAAGACAGACAAAAATAAAAATAAAAACATTTTTGGCTTTAGTATCGGTTATAGAATGCCTTCCAAACATAATTTTCAAAATATCTTCAAGGTACAGAATTGGACCTGTTACAGTTTTATTATAAGTATAGTTGATGATGCTTAGATGATTTAATTTATCAGGCAAACCACGTGAACTCGGCAGCTATGATGGCCTCGTTGAAATTTCAAAATATGACGAATGAGACATACATGGCGGACGTGCTGGAGTACGCCGTGAAGTTGCTGCAGCGACAGGACTCGGAGCCGCACCGACCCCGCGCCTGCCAGCAGGCCATTGTACTGGTCACTGACAGCTTGTACGAGAACTTTACAGGACTGGTCAGGCAGCTGGACAAGGATGGTCGGATCAGGTATGCCTATAATGTGGATGATGGATGGGTAAAAAAAAATAATTCTAATTATATTTGAAACGATTTTTTTTATTTAACAAATCAATAAAAATCGACAAAGATATAGAGCGTCTAAGTTCGGGAGTGGACGCTTTTGACGTCACGCCTCAGTAAAAATTGCATACCGGCGTGACGTCACGCGGATTTTAAAGCACTATATCTTCGTCATTTTTCGTTTAATCGACAAAAGAAAAAATACTTGTCCAATATTTTTTAATACTCTAAATGACGGACTAATTAGAATAAAAAAAAATTAGTCATCTAGCCTAATGTATACGTAAGGTGTTCGGGTTAGAATCATCAGCAGCAGCCGTAAGACGTCCCCTGCTGTACAAAAGCCCCCCCCCCCCCCCCCCCAAAAGGAGGGGTTGCCATAATCCCGCAGGGAGCTATTCTTACCCGGACACCCCACGCGTAAGAATAGCACCCTCCCTACAATTCCAGTTGAGTGTCGTAGGAGGCGACTGAGGGCAAACCAAAAGACCGTCCAGCGTCTTTTGTGTAATCTGTATATGGCGATCCTCAGGAAACCTGCCAAATGCAGGGGTTATGGCAACACAAGGGGAGAGGCCCAATGTTCAGCAGTGGATGTGTTCCGGCTGATGATGACGGTGGTACATTCAAAGTTTACCAGAAAGTTTATCAAATTACGAAAATATTTACTAGTAAATGAACTTTTCAATGATAACGATTTACATAACAATGAAACACTTACAAAAACACACACACACACACACACACACACAAAATATTCTTGTGCATTATGCCGGCGCTATGACGTCATTATTTGATCAAACGATAGGTATGTTGTCGATGCAATGATCAGATATTAACATAAAATAATCATTATATTCACATTGACCAAGAGCTGCAAATAAATAGATAAGTACCTAACTTATTTTAAAATCTCGTGAATCAAAAACAGTTGCGTAGTTTAAAGATAGAATCTGATGCTCGTAGGCACGTCATAGAAAAACTTTGTAGTCATGATAATATACTATTGCGTACTTACGACAGAAGCTGATGCTCGTAGGCACGTCGTAGAATAACTTTGTAGTCGTGGTAATAGACTATTGCGTACTTACGTCAAAAGGTAATCAAAGGTGAGGTGCCTCATAAAATATAAATTATGAATGAATTTAGATAATAAAAACGATTAACTGCACAAATTCAGTAGAAAAAGGAACACTAAACGTTGAGGATTAATTTTATCAATAATAATCCCACATTAATAAAGATTGAGTGACTATTGGCTTATATTTTTTTCGGAAATAACACTATTTGATATCATAATACACACATACAAACGTACTTGCTTTCGTCAATGCCATTATTAGTGTTAATCATTGTAAATGAATGCATAGATTTATTGCAGAGTAAAGTAAGATACTTAAATAAAAAAAATACCGGTCAAGTGCGAGTCGGACTCACGAACCGTGGGTTCCATACCATCTTTGGAGTTCATGTAACACCTCACATAGCAAAAAAACCGCAAAACTAAGTTTGTTTGTCGAGGTTTTTTTAGGTTTACTAAAAAACAGTACTTACTATTTAGTAAGAAAGATAATTTTATTTTGCTGGAAAATATAGATATACATGTATTACCCATAATTACTTCAGTTTATTCCCTCCAGAAACTTCGGAGATAAGGGGGGGTGGAATGGTATTTTTTTTAACTTTTTTATTTATCAAACTCAAACTCAAAAATCTTTATTTCAAATAGGCTTAACGCTAGCACTTTTGAATGGTCATTTTTTAAAAGCTACCACCGGATCACAACGCGGCCTCAACTGAGAAGATCCGGCAAGAAACTCAACGGGCTTGTCATTTTTTTAATTTTTTTTTAAACATTGTTTTGTTACAAATGAATCGACATTAGCGATATTGTGTCTTGCCGTATTGTATCAGCCAAAAAATACGTCACATAAGCCAAAATAAAAGTCTGTTTTGAGTTGTGTAAATGATAGTATACACTCGATATAGTAGTATCACTTTGAAATTTTAATGACCCATTTCGAACCCCATTATAAAAAATTAAAAACTATTTAAAAAAAAAAAACCGACTTCAAAGTAAATTATCTAAAAATAATGAACATATTATTGAAGTTGGTGTTAGCGTACCTGCTGTGTATATTCTGCACCAACTTCAATAATATTTTCGTTATTTTATGCTTTTTAGATAATTTACTTTGAAGTCGGTTTTTATTTTTTTTTAAATAGTTTATTAAACACTTTTTAGTGACTTATTTTACCAAGATAGGTATCAGCACTATCACGCAACTCGAACGTCTACATTACAGTAACTTACTGAAAACATAAAAAGTTTATATCTCTTAAACTACTGGACCGATTTTGATGAAACTTATACTCTACCCTAAGTTGAAAAATACTCTAACTATTGCAAAAAGAATTTTCGAAATCGGTACAATACCGAGAGACTGGCTACTCTGCGCCTATGCTCTAGGCTTTGTAAATTGGCCGCTATTAACCCTGCGTCAACAATGAGCCTCTTAGCACGCCTCTCCACTGAGTCCAAAGCTGCAAGATGACATTTTGCAGCACCAGCCCATATGTGACTACAGTACTCCACACACGACCGGACTTGTGCTTTATATAGCATCAAAATGCTGCTCCGGTGTGAAGTACCGGCGGACCTTAGAGAGGACACCCAGCTTCCTTGCAGCTACCTTGGCTTTGGACTCAATGAACCGCCCAAAGTTGAGGTTGGAATGCTATGCCATTTCGAATGCTTTAATTTGCAGCACACCTGGTCACGGAAGGACTGGGATATTGAACGTCCGTATGTCCCAATGATGCTGCTGGCGAGTGATAAAATTGGAACGGATGCGTGCGGTATAAATCCGATTAAGTAGTTTTATTTCAATGTGGTAATATTCGCGTAAATAAAAGACAACATCAACAAAAATACAGTTAAGAAATCTAAAATAGTTTCATTTTTAACCGGCTTCAAAAAGAAGGTTCTCTATTCGACGCGTATGTATGTAATATTGATAAAAATGCGTAATATTAATATATGTTAGTATATGTGGGCTTCTAAACAAATTTACCAAATTTTATGAGTGCATGTATGTATGTATGTATGTAAGTATGTATGTATGTATTTAGGTTTGTCCGCGGATTTCTCAGAAACTACAAGTCCGATTTTGAAAATTCTTTTTGCAATAGTTAGAATATTTTTCAACTTAGGGTAGAATACAAGTTTCATCAAAATCGGTCCAGTAGTTTAAGAGATATAAACTTTTTATGTTTTCAGTATGTTACTGTAACGTAGATGTTCGAGTTGCGTAATAGTGCTGGTAAAAAAAAATCCTATCATGGTAAAATAAGTCACTAAAAAGTGTTAAATAAACTATTTTTAAAAAAATAAAAACCGACTTCAAAGTAAATTATCTAAAAAGCATAAAATAACGAAAATATATTGAAGTCGGTGTCAGCTGTTGATGGTGTTAGTTAACATGATTAGTTAGCACCGACTTCAATATATTTTCGTTATTTTATGCTTTTTAGATAATTTACTTTGAAGTCGGTTTTTTTTTTTTTTAAATAGTTTATTACGGGTATTGATTTGGTATGACAGCCCTTACCCATCAGGGTAAGTGCTAGCCATTGTTAGGATCACCTAACAATGGCATTTTATGGACTAGATATCGTGTTGCAAGCACTAAGCTGGTCTTAATGTTAAGTTTTTAAGCGATACTGTTTGTGTTATTCTTAGCTGCTTGCTATTATTTAGGTGATAGATTAAGGAAATAATGAAAAAATATAAAGACGGATTGTAATAGAAGTTAAGATAGAAACGCGTCGCGTGTGCGCCTAATGCGTTCCTTTGTTTAATGCGAGTGTATCGTCGCCGCCGCCGCCGTCGCCGCGTCGACCGGACCGATGGCGGTGGCTGCGCCCCCTCCCGCAGACCGCACCGTCCTCGCCTGCACCCTGGCGTTAGGCGTGGACAGATACTGATTGCAAGGGACTCCAATTGGGTCCTTTATGTTTGTCCGGTGAAGCTGTAATGGCCATCTGCGGCCAACAGCGTCTATCAGTCCCAAAAAAAAAAAAAAAAAAAAAAAAAAAAAAAAAAAAAAAAAAAAAAAAAAAAAGAGGGTCCTTTGTGAATCTCCTCTCTGCACGTTAGAGGCATATCAACTTCTTTTTGAACATAATATAATACTCTCCCATCTTCTCTCGTTGGGAGTCTGTAAGAGGCGACTAAGGGAAGACAAGAAAACGGGCAGCATCGTCTTTCTATGTATAAAGTACCACATATACTGCGGTCCCCAAAACGCCTGGCAGGCATGGGGTTTACGGCAGTCACTCTCTTCTTATAGTCCACTGCCTTCTAAGAGGAAGGCCTTTAGTTCACTAAAGGCAGTGGACGTCTTTCGACCGCTGATGATGAGATGATGATGAATACGTCTACACATATCCACCAGGTTGTTTACAATGTGGCTGCACGATCCGTACGGTCTTCGGGACCACACTCGGTCGTACGGAGAGTGGCTGAGTTGCGACCGCGACGGGTACTTCGCCGAGCTGATCACCCACACTGACGTCACGCAGCAGGTCTTCAAGATCTTGCAAGTGCTCGAGCGGCCGCTGGTGGCGCAGCGGGAGGAACGCCTGAATATATTCACTGATATGTATGCGCATGTCGAGGTAGGTAATCGTACTTGGACGTTCTGGGTGTGGGCTCTTAGGACACCACAAGGAGGATGGCGGCGGAATTGCGACCCCCATCTCCGTGAGCACCGTGTCAGCTTTCCGTGGGGCTACAATGCGCCCCCCGGCGATGGACTCAAAAGCCAGGTGCAGATCCCACCGGAGAGACCTGTCCTCTCTCAAATGACGATGCAACAGCCGCGGGGATGTTAGTGGGTAAGAATCCCACATACCCCGGTCGAGCCCCACAGCTTACGGGGATCTCTCGAAGGTTTCCCCGGCGTCAAAAAAAAAGTAATCGTACCCTTGTGCTGTCAAGGTAGGTACCACAGCAGTGTCAGATAGTCTGTCGACAAGCAGCAGTGTGTAATCATTGCTGTTTGTCAGTGTGAAGGGCACTGTAGCTGGTGAAATTACCGGATACAGAAGACTAAACCATTTAATTACTAGAATTTTAACTCGCGTCTAACGTCACGATATTACCTTAGACAAGCTCATAGCTCAACGAGTCAAATGCACATACAATACCGTCGCGAAAAACAAATATATTATTAGGAGAGCAAAGTCAAGAGCTGTAATGCAATAATCAAACCAACCATGTTCAAATTTTCAAGAAAATTGAGACCTTAATACGTTGACATACAGTTCAAGTCCGTTTGAATCTGTAGAAACAATAGGTAGCTTTTTCAATAACGTTATTAAAATATACTTATCAGTTTTTGGTGTTGTTTTTCATTGTTACATTTTTTTCGGTCTTGCCCCTCAGCCGGCAAATATCAGAACGTGCGATAAAGAACTCCGTTCTAAAAACTAGTGTCTCTGACAAGTGTCAGTGCAATGGAGCTGACTATAGGCAGGCGTGTTGTTTTACATCAGGCGGACTCTTTGTAATTTTCACAATTCTTACCTTATTTTCTATAACCTACAAATAAACTACTAATAGACAGTTAAGTTTTATCAAATTGGTAAGAGGTATAAAGAACGTAAGATGAAATTGTATTGCTACGGTGCGCAATTCTTGGTGAGAAGTCGCTGTCGCTGCGCGCTGGCAATTGGGACACACCTGTATTGCCCCTTTTGCTGCTAACGTGGTGTAGTAAACTAGCGTGGTTTAGCTTTACCATCCGTGACTAATGACTATTTGATTCATATGCATATAATTGTATTAAATAACTAATAAATCGTCTTTAGGCTACTGATTTCATAAGTGTCTAATTTCGCTAACCATATTAGGACCCTAGAAGAAGCGAATATTACTGGAAAAATAAAGAAAATGCGGAACAATTATACAGATATACACAATTGAGGAAAAACAAGGCAAGACTACTGAATAGCAGCCAACTTTTGAGTGATCATATGCGCCAGATTAATTACGTAAGTACATACACATGCAAACGCATAATACACATGCATATGCGCACACACGCACACATACAAGCACCCATAAGCACATCTACTCGCACCATCGATCGCACGGACAGACACACACATAATATGCACGCTCGCACTCGCAAACACGCCCATGGCCACACTGACTCACACAGATCAAAGAACATAAATCTTCTTCAAAAACCCCTTCTGATGGGGCAGCTTAGCAAAAAATACCAATGATACGTCTGCTTTTCAGGATAAATACGGATTTTACTATGAAGAAGCAGACATGAGTTACAGATTGCAAATAAGCGTATCGGTGCCTGTGTTCGATCATAGAACCTATGAAGTATAAATTTCTATATTTACAATTATTATAATTATCCTCATCGATTACATTATTCTGTAACGAAGTGTTTTTTTTTTCAGAATATTACGATATTACTCGAAGAGGTAAGTCTTATACTTTTATTTCTTTATAATGAGTATACATTTAAATTAAAAAGAGATTCTAACAACTAAAATATATTATTAAAAGAAGTCCCTTTAGGCAAGGTTCCGAAGATACTGGCAGCGTTCCCCCTTTGAATTGCTAGACTAATTCTTTGTCCGAGGTAGCTGCCAGCTCTTCGGTCTCCTGTGATGTCGACTAACCTTTTTGCCATTTCCATAAAAAGCTTTACAGAGTCTTATTGCTTCGATAAGTACAAATAGATCCAATAAGTAGCACTTGTGTAGCACATATTATCAGAATAACACTATTTATCGTGACGTATTGATAAATTGTTCATAATCCAAGGTGAGTAATTTAATACCTATGGTATTTTTTTAATTGCAGGAAAAACAAAGGAACTCAACAAGATCGGTAAAGAATTACGAATATTTTTTGTTTACGATTTGATATTTCTCGTAAACAATAATGGATCTTTGTGCAGTACCCGCTGAACCAGCTTTTGGGCGTGGCTGGTGTAGACATTCCCATCGAACATTTGAAACTGATCCTGCCTTATCATGAGGTATTGTAATTTTCATGTCATCTATCTATTCCCTCATTTCGATAGAGACTTCCCATCCCTAGAAGCGTTAGGTCGATTTTTTTTTATAATGACTTGATTGAAATGAAACTAATTTTACGGGTTAATGCAAGACATCGCGGTTTATTTTTGATTTTAATATCCCGACGTTTCGAACACTTTACAGCTTTCATGACGGGCGTACTGAGGTAGTAGATGTCTATTTGTCATAGTTGTTTTATGGTACATTCAGGTCTACTAATTTTATTAAATTCAATCTAGGCAGAAAGAGCTTACAATATCTTGAGGTCTTGCAGTGGAATGCTTTTCTTTGGATTTTATTATATTTATCATGGGATCCCAAGCTGGTGGTATATGTACCTAATAGTCGCGTAAATATCAGAAATAATGATTTTTGTATAATGATCACAATGATTTTTAATATTGTTTTAATTTCGGTAATGACAGTCTTTTGTTTTTGAAATGATAATTACTGTTGGTCACAGATGGCCATGACTTTAGCTGTAAAAACTAGATTAGAGACATATACGAAAATAATAAAATAAGCAAAAGTGTTATGTACACCAGAACCTTTTCTAAAATCTTAATCTCACAGCTGTTCACAAATTATTAGAAGTGAATCAGTGTGCATTAAAAAAGTTATTCAACTATATCTCCTAAATACCTGGTCAATCCTAAAAGCACTTTTCTTTAACCATACTCAACGATATATCTACTGTGAGCGACAGACCTGCTTTGAATAAAAGAGGTGCCACATGTTAACGGTTTTTTAAAAGAAAAGTATTGTCATCTGTTTGCCTAGCAACGGAAAAATACCATGTAAATAAGTTTCAATAAATTATTATATTGTCCGGCAAATTGGTTTTTGAAGTGAAACTTCTTATGCGACTTCCAAAAATGTTATCACATAACGCGTTAAGCGTTAAATGATAGGTGATAGGCGTTAAGTGATAGGTGTTAAACGATAGGCGATAGGCGTAAATTTGTTAAGGTTATGAAAGCGCTCATGTGACGTCGTCACTGAGTGAGTGGGTGAGTGGGTGAGTGGGTGAGTGGGTGAGTGGGTGAGTGGGTGAGTGGGTGAGTGGGTGAGTGGGTGAGTGGATGAGTGGGTGAGTGGGTGAGTGGGTGAGTGGGTGAGTGGGTGGAGTAGGTGAGTTGGGGTGAGTTGGGGTGAGTTGAGTGAGTGAGTGAGTGAGTGAGTGGGTGAGTGGGTGAGTGGGTGAGTGGGTGGAGAGGTGGAATAGAAAGAGACAGAGCGAGAATGAAGTTTCACTTCTTCCGCGCGGAGGGACTCCACGCACGCCCATTTTTTGCTTGAAGTACTTCAGCGAGCCACGAACGGCACATCCGAACCCCCTTTGCACAGGCCTGCAGCTCACCGCTGACACCTACAATACTACAAATTAATTTGGAGACACGAAATGATAATGCATGTAATCAATAATCATCATGACCTACATAATCGAATTAGGGCAATCCCGATTCAAATTCATATTCTGATATTAAGGAGACATTTTATTGCTTAAATCCTTTTTATCTACTTATGTCCACAGTAAAGCTACGAATTATTATCAATCACATTGTTTACTGTGTCCCTGGATTATAATCCCTTCCTTATTAACTACTTATTTTTTAGGGTTCCATACTTGAAATAATAAAATCTTTTTAAAAAAATTGAACAGACTACAATATCACTGAAAAGTATAAAATCTAATTATATAAAAGAAAGTCGTGTTAGTTACTTCACTTATAACTCAAGAACGGCTGAACCGATTTAGCTGAAAATTGGCAGGGAGGTAGTTTAGAGCCAGGAAACGGACATAGGATACTTTTTATCCCGGTAGGTTAAGGTTAAGCAACGTTAGGTAAGGTCATTAAATAGATGGGTGAACTGATTTGTATGATTTATTTTGTGCATATCGGGTAGGTCTGAGAATAGGTCATAAAGTATATTTCATACCGCTAGGTTAAGGTTAAGCAACACAAGGCCAGGTCATTAAATTGATGGGTGAACTGATTTGTATGAAATTTTGTGTGTATTTCGGGTAGGTCTCAGAATAGGTCGTAAAGTATATTTCATGCCGCTAGGTTAAGGTTAAGCAACATAAGGCAAGGTCTTTAAATAGTTGGGTGAACCGATATATGAAATTTTGCGGGTAGGTCTGAGAATAGGTTATAAAGTATATTTTATGACGCTGATACCATGATTGACGAGGTTATATAGAACGAGAGGAGGGTGCAAGAGAAGGAGAGGGGAGGGTGATGGAGTGAGTGATCGGAGGAGTTAGGTGGAGCAAGGGGGGAGAAGAGAGAGGAGGGAGAGGGTTCAGAGAGGACAACGGGGAGAGGAAGAGGGGAAGTATGACGGGGACCGAAGCGGGAGGGGAGAGAAAGAGCATAGAATTCGATTTTTCTTATAAGAGAGAGAGATAAATCAAGGGAGTAGGGAGCAAAGGGGAGCAAAATGTAATTAAAGCGCGGGCGGAGCTGCGCGGGGCAGCTAGTAATTTAAATATTATTTAAGTTGGTGTTAGCGTACCTGCTGTGTATATTTGGCACTAACTTCAATAATATTTAAATTATTTTATACTTTTCAGTGATATTGAAGTCGGTTAATTTTTTTTGAAAAAGATTTTATTTTAACCTTTTTAGTGATATTTTCATAGAAAAAAATTATCCGGTCGTAATGAAATTTGCATAGAATCATCATAGTAGTTTACTCTCTCGAATAAAAAAAGAATCATCGAAATCGGTTCATATTTGTCAGAGTAATGTAATGGAGAACATCAGTTTTATGGTTTTTACCAGATAATTGGTAAATATTTTCCAGAGTTATGACCATTTTTGTCCTTAAAAAGCGACATAAAGTCATCTTATAGGCATTCTTGCAGGTTTCCTGCGCAGTCATCATTCTTGTTTTTTCAGGAACTACTTACTCGTAAGCAATATTTTTTTATGGCACCCAATTAACGGATTAAAGAAAAGATGGAAGAAAGATTTTTTCATATCGGTTCATAATTGCCAGAGTTATGCGCGAACATACATGGAAAAAAAATATATAAGTATCCTTTGCAAAAAAAACGGGCGGTTTTGATTTTTCTACATTATTGGTAATAATTTAGTTCTAAGGAGGTTTTAATAGCCAAACTATGTTACTGGCACTTAATAAACAGTCTGCGTATGAAAAAAAAGTTCATTCCCAATTCGAAACCTTTGTTTTTAAAGATAATAATCCCTTTTTCAGTTAGTGACTTTTTACTTACTTTTCGCGGGTTTTCGGGTAAAAGGTTATAAGGTAACTAAAATTAACTTCTTGTTTTTTTAGTAGAATAATTTATGTTTGGCGCATAATCCTGCCTTTTTGTGACCTAAAAAAAAAATGTTTGTGTCTATTGCAATGGCAGAAAAAGCAATAAGAGCTAGTAAAATTATAGCGCTGCTGGAAGAGGGGTGTAGCCAGTGTTACGTCTCACAGCGGTTAAACGTGAGTCATTCAACCGTCCAAAGAACCTGGACTCGATACCAAGAGACAGGTTCCGTTCAGAGAAGGCAAGGTTCTGGGAGAAAACGTTGCACACAACCACGAGACGACCGCTTTTTGTGACTCAGGCGCTGAGGAACCGCAAATGCAGTTACATAGACCTTAAAAGAAACCTTGAAGAGGTGCGAGGAACGCAAGTTAGCCTATGGACTGTGAGGAGGAGGCTTTTAGCAGCTGATATACGCAGTCGACGACCAGCGCAGGCCCCTAAGTTACTCCGTGAGCACCGCATTGCTCGATTGGGGTTCGCTAGAAATTGCCTATCTTGGACAATAATCTTAATCTTAATTAATCTTATCTTTTTGCCTATATTCTACGTAACTGGAGTAACTTGCTCTTCTCGGATGAGGCTCGAATTTGTCTGCATGGTGAGGACCGACGTCGGTGAGTATTACGAAGACCAGGAGAACGCTATGCCGACGTGTGTTTTGAAGAAATCACACCTTATGGTGGGGGGTCCGTTATGTTTTGGGCGGGCGTAAGTTCTAGCTGTCGTACTGAGATAATATTCATTGAAAATGGCTCACTAAATGCGCAAAGGTACATAACAGAAATCCCGGAGGGCCCACCGTTCTGGCGCTGTAGATGCTTATATGCAAGAGGTCGGTATTCGTCGTTTGGATTGGCCAGCGCGGAGTCACGACCTTAACCCCATTGAGCACGTCTGGGACCTCCTAAAAAGGCGAGTACGATCTGTCCAACCACCTCCACAAAACATCAGGGAGCTGAAACGTGTGATCTCGGCTGAGTGGCAACACATTTCACAGGACACCATCAAAAGTCTAGTGGAAAGCATGCCAAGAAGATTACATGCCGTAATCGCTGCAAGAGGAGGTCACACTCATTATTAATGTTTATTATTTAATGTCCTTTTTTTATTAAAATTCCATAAAAAATCTCTTAGTCTTAATTTCACTATACCCATAAAAATTTTAATTTTAACACGGCTCTCTGTTTTCATTAACTGAAACACCGATTCTAGGATTTAAGTGTTAAAACCTATATTCTCATCTATACTATAATAAAACTCAAAGAGCACTTTTTCTGTACATTGAATATTTTTCCAAAATTTCTATGTGGGGATACTATACTATTGACATAGAGGCCAAAACAATTTTTTTTGGAATTATTGTCTGTCTGTCTGTCTGTCTGTCTGTCTGTCTGTCTGTCTGTCTGTCGTTCTGTTTGTCCAGGTATCATTTGAAAACCCGTGGATGGATTTTGATAGGACTTTCACTGATGTGTTGTGTAGAAGTCAAGGTATAAATTGGTATATAAAACATCACGCTATGTTTCATAGGGGCTAAGCAGTGAAACATTATTTGCACATATTACCACGTAATTTCCTTTGTATGAGAATAGGGTAATTAATAGACTGATCAGTTAATTATTAAGATATGTATTATTACGCTATATACAATAGGGACTGAGCAGACATTTAGTTTGAATAAGATATGGCAGTGGCGAAGGGTCAATTTTTGTAAGGGGTAAGCATGTCCGGTACACCCAGGACATTTTCATTAGATTTCCGTATTGTTCTAAGTACGTTGCTGATAGCAATATGACAGTATATCTTTGAAAAGTTAAAATCTGTAAATCCCGAGCGGATCCAAACTAGATTATGTATGTATTACAGTCGCAACAATAAAAATGCGGAAAACTTAAAACTTTCATTATCGAATATCATTAGACAGTAATTTACGATGTTAGCGTGATTTACATTATGAACAGCGCCATCTATCGGTGAAATTGAACATACAATCACCATAGAACTTTAATCTATATAATTTAAAAGAAAGTCGTGTTAATTACACTATTTATAACTCAAGAACGGCTCAACCGATTTGGCTGAAAATTGGTAGGGAAGTAGCTTAGGAGCACTTTTTATACCTGTAGGTTTAGGTTAAGCAACGTTAGGTAAGGTCATTAAATAGATCGCCCAACGTCTCGCTCCCCAGCCCTGAGCCCGGGGCTATAAACAACGGGCAACCTTCGGAGTCGCTGGACGCTCGGAGTGTGGGCCCTTTGAGCGTCCATTGAGTACGGCGGCGACTCCGAGGAGGACGGCGGCGGGGTTGCGACCCCCGTCCCCGTGAGCACCGTGACAGGTTCCCGGGGGGCTACAATGCGCCCCACGGCGGCGGGCTCAAAGGCAAGGCACTGAGGGGCCCCTGGTGCAGATCCCACCGGAGAGCCCTGGGATTCCCCCTCTCATGTGCCGATGCGACAGCCGCGGGGGTTTTAGTGGGTAAGAATTCCACATACCCCGGTCGAGCCGCACAGCTCCCGGGGATCTTTCAAAGATTTCCCCCGCGTCAAAAAAAAAAAAGATTTTTAAATAGATGGGTGAACCGATTTGTATGAAATTTTATGTGCATATCGGCTAGGTCTAATAATAGGCCATTAATTATATTTCATGCCGGTAGGTAAAGGTTAAGCAACATAAGGCAAGGTAAATAAATAGATGGGTGAACGGTGTATGAAATTTTGTGTGCATATCGGGTAGGTCTGAGAATAAGTCGTAAAGTATATTTCATGCTGCTGATACCATGATTGACGGATATATAGAATGAGAGGAGGGTGCAAGAGAGGACAGAGAGGGAGAAGGGATTCGAGGAGGGGGTGAGGGATCGGAGGAGTTAGGTGGAGCAAGGGGGGGGGGGTGAGATGGTGCAAGTTGGGAGAGAGAGATGGGGGGATAGGGTTCAGAGAGGGGACAACGGGGAGAGGAAGAGGGGGAATGTGACGGGGACCGATGCGGGTTGGGGAAAGAGAGAGGAGAGAAAGAGCATAGAATTACATTTTTCTTATAAGGCTTCAATCCCGGCTGGGTCCTAAAAGAAAACGCGCATTGTTCCTTTTGGAACCACATGGGCTTGAGGGGATAATAGAGAGAGAGAGAGATGGAGAGAAATAAATCAAGGGAGGAGGGTGAAAAGGGGAGCAAAATGTAATAAAAGCGTGGGTGGAGCTGCGCGGGTCAGCTAGTTGATAATAAGAAATTTCTAATCATCTAAGCTAATGTAATACTAAAAATATTAATATTATCCATAGAAAAGCCAATGACTGTAAGGTGTCCGTTTTTTTGCAAAGGAGTGTATATACAGACGACTTGAGAACCTCCTCCTTTTTTGAAGTCGGTTAAAAAAGGAACCCTTATGGTGTGACTTCGTCTGTATGTCTGTCTGTCACACCTTTAAATTTCAGGAATCACTGATGTTATCGATTTGAAACTTGAAATAGTTTTATTTTAGATCTTATCTATCCAACCTCATCCAGATGAAAAATATTTTTGTGTGTAAGTTTATCGTGTGTATTTGGCCATTGTGACCGGTCAGTAAAGAAGAAGAAAGACGAGTTCCTCGTCTTTCTTATTCGAACTGGTTTTTCATTTTACTTGTATTAAATCTTTCTACTTTCTTAATTCCAGCTGGGAGCCGGTGGTTCTCTTTTTATCGTGGATCATCGGGGAAATATAGTTCTACATGACAATCTTAAGCCAATTGTAAGACTTTGCTTTCATAGACTTTTATAAGTACTTAAGTACATAAATATTAAATAGTAATGTCCTAGAACTTCACTCTGAAAGTAATATGCCAGGAGTTCAGTGTTTTAGTTTTTAGTTTGTTGTAGGTACTTTCGTCGTACTTTTTCTCTGTCTTATTTGATCTTTTGAACGGCAAGACACACTGTCGCTCTAATCTAATTGTACATGACACTGTTTAAAAAAAAAGTGAAAAAATGACAAGCCCGCTGAGTTTCTTGCCGGATCTTCTCAGTCGAGGCCGCGTGGTGGTCCGGTGTAGCTTTTTTTTAAAAAAACATGACCTTTCAAAAGTGCTGGCGTTAAGCCTACTTGAAGTAAACTATTTTTGACTCTTGACTTTTTTGACTCCATAGCATACGGCTAGTCCATAGCACAGTCTTAGTTTAGGTTCGTGACTGAAATTATTGTACCTCCAATAATTAATACTGTTAATGTAAGTTTTTCTGTATCGTGGGAGAAAATAATCGTTAATATTTGTGAAAGTCTCTTCGTACTTAATCAATAATTATCAACAATTTATTGATCAACAGTTCGACGGAGACATTCTGAAACCAGGTTATCGCACGGTGGACTTCTTAGACTTAGAACAGCCAGCAGAGAGACATTTCGCGCGCCACTACCCAAAACATTGGATAGAGGTAACATAGAAGAAGAAATTACAGTTTTATCAAAATTTAAAAAAAACAAGCTACCGTATAAATTACCTACTATTTCAGCTCCGCAATAGGTTGATAATGGACCAGGAGAATGGTAACGCCTCAATATTTGGTAAGAATATCTATGAGAACGGTATGCGAGCGATATTGGAGATGAGAGACTACCATTGGAAGAGGGTTATGGACCACTACACCGCCATAGTTGTTCTTCCCCGGTACAATAGGCGTCGCCCAGTGTACGGTACCACTTTTACCAAAGACTTAGCTGAGAAAGCCTTGAAGACATTGGTGGACACAGACTTCGTGGTGCACCCGGATTGGTGAGTTCTCTCTTCACATTTTTTTTAATATGATACCAGAACTTATGGATGCTAACAATGCCAAGTAGGAGCATTATACTCCATCTCAAATAAGCTTGAAGTCGATTACAAGTTCGTTTGCGGCTCAATAACTACATAACGCATACATTGTTAACTAGGCGCGTCAGCAAAAACAACTTTGTATTACCTTTTTTGCTGCCGCGTTAACGGTCAAATATACAGCGGGGGTGTTTTATGACTGCATAATAAAGTTGTAATCGCGTTCAAGCTTATTTGGTTTGGAGTGTAAATAGATGCAGAGGAGTCGCTGCATATGTAGCAAAAGGGTCAAGGTCTAATCCTATAGGTACATGTACTTTTCTAGATATAATGTATGCTTATGAGTCACAATATAATTTAACTTCATCAATCAATCAATATCAGTTTCATAATCTTAAAGCACAAAAAAACAACAATGGGTAATCTAAAATGAACCCTAATGAGGTCTTCAAGAATTGCAGAATGAGACTTCTTTAGGGCTCCCACACATAACTGCGATGCGATGCGATGCGGCGTGAAACAAATGAATTTTCGATACAAGTTCCTGCAACTTGTATCGAAAATTCATTTGTTTCACGCCGCATCGCAGTTATGTGTGGGAACACTTAAATAGAATCCCAGAACAAAAGACTGTGAAAGAGTTATCAACCAGTTCCTGCTATTGTTTCAATCCTCCTCCTCCTCGCGTCGTATTTCCTCATTGCTGAGGGTCGTGATTACCCCCTAATGACACACTAGCCGAGACAACTTGACACCATCTTTTCCTGTCAGCGGCGATGTGTAGCGCACTACGGATGTTGCTGTCTGTAGACTTGCGGATCTGGTCCACACAACGCAATTGTTTCAATAGCAACTACAAAATTGTGTTACCCAAGTGGCTGGTATATTTAAGCAAGTGCAGCGGCTATGTGTTACCCAAGCGTCTGTTATACTAAGACACATGCCATATGCGTTGATTTATTTTTCAATATTTTTTACAGGTTGTACTGTCAGCACGTTGAGCCGTATTTCGATAACCGCGAATCGGAAGTGCGACATTTCGTAAGGCGTCGCAAAGATGAACCCAATTTCGCAATGCGAAACCTTAAACACACATTCAGTCCGATACCGCCCGGTTTATTGGAGAAAACCTACCAATGTGAGTTACTGGCTGTGACTTATAATTTACAATCCTTTTATTTATAATTTACAATCTTTATAACTACTAGTTTTCTTTTTTTATCGTTATGTGGTTAGTGCGCATAAAATCCGGTTAAAGAATCTTTATTTTTATATACCTAACAATTTAGAGTTTGTTTTACAATATTTAAAAATAATAAAATGTTTTGTCGAATGACGTGACGAAGCTGTTACTCGTGTAAAACCAATTGGAAATATAGTAAACACATCCAAACATTCTTATACATCGGTTCCTATATAATACCATTCACAGGAGAAATCTTTAGGTGTAAGCCGCTAAAAATACCTATACCATCCAATGTTTATATCTGTAGAGATACCTACATCTGTATCAATAATAATATAAGAATAATATCTGTATTAAAAAGGTTTTATAGGTGCCTACATAATAATATGTCACGTGAACTTACGTTTAACCCGAATCAAATCCAAATTGACGTGATCTTGACCTATAACAATTTAAGTAGGTATGTACTTACAAAAAAAATGTATCTGTCATCTGGTTTCAATAGGCTGTGCCTAGTTTGGGATCAGATAACAAGTGTGTGGATTGTCCCAGAATATTAAATACAAGGTAGGTTCTTACGGTGGGTTGATAATTACAGGCTGAAAATAAGCTCGTTATCACTATGTTATCTGAGAGTGGATTCCGGTAAAAACATTTCAAATGGTATCTAGACACATGTTATCTATTACTCAAAACACCCAAAGCACTTGTAAAATACATATAATAATAATATAATACTGTTTATTAAATGATTTATCATTTTCAGTGGTTGATCCCGGGAGCTATTAGGTAGGTACACACCATTTTATTCTTTAAAGGGCCTCTACGTGTTGGATTCGTCCCCACGCAAGCCTATTAAAAGACCTGCCCGGTTTTTTAATGCCCGAGATATCAAAAGATATACACTAACATAATAATAACATTCTGGGACAATTCCACACACTAGGCAGAGCCTGTACTATGGAAACCATATAACTGATACTAATACATATAGGATACATTTTTTTGTAAATACAATACTTAGATAACCAAAATGTTAATAAAATAATTTAAAAAGCTTTTAATTTTAATATTTGTAGACTCTCGAAGTGATTCACTTCATTACCTAAGGAATAATCGGGACTTACTAACGGACTCTAGTACCTACGGCAGTAAGTTAATATTAATTATACCTGTGGTCAAATTGCCTGTGGTACAATACTTTTGGCAGCTAACAAGTGAATTTAAATACCGTCATAATTAGGGTTGCCACCTTTTTTGTGCAGTTAAAGTACATTGGTTATTATAGGTAAGAAAAAAAAGTACAAACTTAGTAGCAAAATAAAGTACAATTTATTTTCCTTTGTTATTATGTTGAGAACCTTATTTTTTATTGATTTTTGCAGTTAGTATCAAATTAGCATCTCTACTAAACAATTACACAGCATCTTTGCAGTCTATAATTTTTTTTGTTTTGTTTTTTTTTTTTTAGAAGGGAGGGGTTGCCATAATCCCCACGCTTGGCAGACGTCTTGAGGATCGCAGTAGGTATAGATGGTAGATATCCAATGAAAGACACTGCTGCCCGTCGTCTTGTTTTCCCTTAGTCGCCTCTTACGGACACCCGACGGGAGGAGATGGGTGGGTGCTATTCTTACCCGGACACCCCACGGGTTTAACACCGTAGCTTAAATAAATTATAGCCCGTTTATTAAATTATAGACTTAGGTACGCATTTCGGAGCCCGCAACTATCGCACTTTTTTATCACATCATCTCGGCACTTGCAATACCACCGAAATATGAAAGTAAACAATCTCCGGCGACGTAATCCATAACTGCTGGCCTGTTAGAGAAGCTCAGAGTCACACAACTAGTTATGGCTGTCCATAACTCGTAGTTATGCTCAGACTTTCGTTGTGCGAAAAAATACAGAATGAGGTAATTCACCTAAGAACTTTTGGTATCCTCTCGTATACTTATTAATTAACCATTTGTGGATAACAGAGCTGGTTATGCTGGCAGTAAGCCAATATTTGCTATGTAATTGTAGTAATCTAGCAGTGTAATTGTTAGTTGTCCCTAATAAAGAGAAAAAAAAGGAACTTAGGGAAAACAAGAAGACGGGCAGCAGCGTCTTTCTATTAGATTACCTACCACCTATACTGCGATCCCCAAGCCGCCAGCCAAGCGTGGGGATTATGGCAACCCCTCCCTTCTAAGGGGGAGGCCTTTATTCAGCTGTGGACGTCTTTCGGCTGCTGATGAATAGGATGATGACCTAAGAACTAAAGTCACCGACATATCACTTAGAATCTAAAAGTTGAAGTTGCAATGGGCAGGCCACATCGCTCGAAGAACTGCGGGTCTAAGCCCACTTTCGGTGAATAATATGAGTAAGTTACGGTTCATTTTTTACCCGACTACGGAATGGAGGGAGGGTTATGATTTTAACAAGAATGTATGTATGTATGTTCATCTGTTCCCGCATATCTCAAGTAGGGTGTCGTTAGAAGCGTCTTGATTGTCTGCTGGTTATAGGCTATATAATATCACATTATTAGACTGCGATTTTATCCGTAGTGGAGTTTTTGTTTTTAAAACATATTACTTGTTATTCGTATGGCAGCATTAACGCCAAATATGAATCAGCTTGTAAATGAATTGAGTATGATTCACCTAGAATGTGTTGGCAGCTTACGAAAATTTCAGGAATTGCGAGGGATCTGCTGGGTGTGCAAAATACGAATTTCATGTACTTACTTACTTACTTAGATGAATTGCTTACGTTGCCTCCTTAGGCCCGAAGATACCCGATGAGGAAGAAAAGTTCTCCACTGGCAAGGGCAACCGCGAAGTCAGCCTAGGCAGGCCCCTCACTAATTGAACTAACGACATTGTACTTAGTCGTAGGCATCCGGTGGATGCAAATAGCTAGTTATTGTCATTGATTGCAGTATTTTAAAGCCTATGTTCAGCAGTGGACGTCTTCTGGCTAGTGAAGTTAGGACGAAAAAACTTCTTGGTTTCTCTATTCGCTAATACGAGTCTTGATAACGAGTCATATTTATTCTCTGGTTCTAGGTAATGAAGAACTGATGGCACGACTTTGCAGCGAAGCCATAGCTACAGATCAATGGGCTAGGGAGCATGAGGATCCAGAGAATGAATCAAGAAGCTGTAGCTCGTGCCAGTTGGGCTCCGTCACCGCTTTCTTTACAGGAGGTTATTACACAACCGTCACTTGATAAAATTAGATATTAATAATAATACCAGCCCTTGTTTATGTCCCACTGCTGGGCACGGGCCTCCCCTCGAGTTGAGGGGGCTTAGGCCGTAGTCTACCAAATGCGGGTTGGCGGACTTCACACGTCATTCGAGAGCTAGTTAGGCTTCCTCAGACATGCAGGTTTCCTCACGATGTTTTCCTTCACCGAAAGCTAGTAACAATCGCACATGATTAATTAAAGTACCTAATCAGAGGTGCGAGCCGGTGCTCGAACCTGCGCACCTTGTTTCCAAGGCAAGCGCTCGCCCACTGAGCCGTTACTGAGCTGTTAAAATTAGATATTAGGCAATGATATTATAAACCATAGAAATGTTATATCCCTACTAATGCGCGCCAATTGTGACTTGTAATCAAAATATTTTCTCATAAGTATATAATTAAGGTATGATATCCTTTCCTTATTATAAACTTTTGTACAGAAGAAGTAGAAGAAAAACCGTTTATTTGACATAGTACAGTTGTGCATTTTCTAAATTACGCATGAAGGCATTTTACTTGATTTTCAAAGGCACATGTCAGGTTTGTTACAATTTACCGACGCGTGACTTACTGCTAGTTTCACCCTATTTGGGTGAATTTCGTTGTTTCACTTTTCGTGCGCTAATGGCATATCTATTGTGTAAAATATCATTGATATTAGTATTTTAAGTTTTAAGTTACCTTTTCTTGTTTATCATAATCTTTCATTCACATGTAAGATTATATTGACATCATCAGCCATTCTATTTCAGTCAGTCTGACAGTTTTTGTCCATACATTTCACAGTAGCGCTTCCAGTAGCGTTAACTACTAGAAATAATTTACTGAAGTATGCCCCCTTGAGACGAGCTATTCGTCTGATTAATAAAATTTCATGCCGGAGCGATATATTTAGTTATACGCATCGATATATAATAAGTAAGTAAGTTTAGATAGTATATCGATGGTTGTACGTTGTCTAAATTCACAGAAGTAGCATTTAGATGTGTAGAAAGTGAGTTAACTTAGTTGTTATTAATTAATGATAGTCTTTGTAGCATCGATTTGGTATAACTGTAATGGTGCTATAAATGTGTATAAATAAATAAAATATAAAATAAAATAAAGACGATTAAAATATACTTACATACGAGAGAAAAAACTTTATTTTGGTTTGGACTAAAAAAATTATCGTTTTCATCCAAGTTCTATCTCCGATTACCTAACGGATAAAGCAGCGTGAACTTAAGCTATTATATTACTGTTACAAATTGTAACTTTAAGGTCGACCTATTTAAAAAATACAAATCGAATCTACTTGTTGTAGATCTGAGTTTCTTAGCCCTCTGTGTAGTCGCGCGTAATATCCTTAGGTGATCTCGGATAGTGAAAATGCGATAACTTCGTTATAAAATGCGGACTGTATTCTCCAGTAATTACAAAATAGATAACGGTCGACACCGTGTTACAATATATGTCTTACGCAGGTGCGTCTGTCTCGCCGTTCAAAAGGTGTATGCATAGATAATACACTATATACTTAGCTATAGATTGGACACTCTCGTTCAACTTTTAATAAACTAATTTTACCCTCGCCAAAAGATGGCGTAACTTCACAGGAATCCAAAATGTGCCAACAGATGGCGCTTTTTTAATAATCATTTTACGTATTGGAAAATGAAACTATGTTGAATGAATATTTGTAAGGAACATGTTTAAGGCAAAACAAAGAGATATTTATTGTAAAAAGTTTACTTGGTAACCAATAACTTTATCTAAACATATCTGACGCACGCACAATCGTACTCTTTTATTTACATATATTGTCCAATCCCCTTAACTTGAGTTTCTTGTTTCAGTACAGCTTTGCATTAAATATTTCCAATTCAAGCCATTTTGGTTAACGACAATGATGTAGTGGACCTGAAATAGTTCACGAGTAGTATAGATGTTATTATAAATAAATACTTATGCCATGTTCTTAATGACTTGTTTTAGCTTTTATAAATGTTTTCGTAAATAAGTAAGTACATACCTACCTAAGTAGATAAATAACACCCAGACACAGAACAAACAGAATTCTTCAAAAACATATTTGTAAATAAACTGTAAATATTTAGTTTCAATAAATGTATAAAGCTTTTTATCTTCCATGAAACAAGTCTTTTTAAAAAAATGACTTAACAACCTAAGTTGCCATAGTAACCGCCAAAGGCAATTTACAATACCACAGATATAGTACAATACTATACGGAGCGCGTTCCACTTGGGGCCCACACACAACGATAATCCGTTGAGGCCGGCTGTTGCAAAGGTTTTATTATATTATGGAAATTTAATATAAATATTCGAAATATAACAGATTTACTCAAATAAATTGAAGATATACAATAACAATAGTAAACTAAATAAATAAAAATATATAAACTGCATTTTTAACGCCATCTAGGCAAATTATAGTAGAAACTTAAAATTTAGTTCCTTCCCTCGCCTGAAGGTGTGCTAGTTTCCATACATTAAAATTTTGTCACCTGTTTTAAGGAGAGTGCCACTGGCATGGGTGTATGTCAACACAGATTATAGGATACTACGTATGTCAAAGTCAATGCGCAAGCGCCGCCCGGTAACACGGCCGACGTAGTGTTGTGCCAACACTCTGAGTTTCTTACCGGAACTTTTAAGTGGAGGCCGCGTTATGATCCGGTGGTATTTGTTAAAAAGAAGAAGTACCTTCTTACACTTCTTCTTTAATTCTTGGGGATATACATAGTAATGTACCTATAGACCCCGTGAGGTCTATGCATAATAAAGATATTTTTAATTTAAATGTTTCATAACTCGTACAATTGATGTTACAGAGAGCGGTATGACCCGATGGCAGCAGTACCACGCGCCCAGTGCCCACGCGGACCCACCGGACGGCTCGTGGTGGCCCCGGGGACCCGCGGAGTCATGGTATCGGCACGCAGCCTCCAAGCCGGGGACCCTCGTGGTCCACGCGCCAGTTGCCGCTATCAGCAAAATGCGCATCAGTTACTTGAAACCGCCACCCGTGAGTGCTAAATAGTTTTTTTTATCCGATTTTATAAGCCAGTGCTTGACCACAGTCCCACCTGATGGAAAGCGGTGACGCAGTCGAGGATGTTAAAGCACACTAGCTTATTAATAGCCTATTCACTCTAGTCTTGAAGACATCTACATTATAATCGGGCGGGAAAACCGACGCAGGCAAACTATTCCAGTCCTTAGCTGTCCTTATTATAAACGAAGAAGCAAATTGCTTAGTCCGGACTGAAGGCATGTTTACCACATATGGGTGCGCTGTGCGTCTCGTCGTCCGATCATAGAAGGATGATGGTGGGATCAATTCATGTAATTCCTGCGCACACTCTCCAAAATGCATCCTGTAGAATACCGAGAGGCTGGCTACTCTGCGCCTGTGCTCTAGGCTTTGTAGATTGGCCTCCACTACCCTAGTGTCACCAATTAGCCTTTTAGCATGCTTCTCCACCGAGTCCAAAGCTTCTAGATGGCATTTTGCAGCACCAGCCCATATATGACTACAGTACTCCACACACGACCTATGTTTTTAGATTTAACAGTGGTGTATGTCAGTATCATAGAAAATTTTATTTCATACGAAATCTAAAATTTGCGTCCGGGCAATGATATATCATTGGGTCCGGGTATGTACTAATTATTTTAGCGGAATAGGCCGTTACAATATTTGCTTTTAACAGTAAACACATACTAGGGAGTATTGTTGTTTTCATAGTGTTTATCTAGTTTTTGACGTCAATTAACATTAGAAGGCGAGTAGAGATTACGATAAGATGGAATACGGCGCTACAACCGATTCAGAGAATCGGCCTTTGTCGGTAACACAAATAATATGTAAATTCATTGAAGATAGCATCTTATCAAGTGTGTTTAATCGGTCAGGCCGCGCCATCATATTATTTGAAATGTCGTCGACACTTAATTCATTACAGAATAAAGGAGTACAAAAGAAAGATCGATGTGTAAGGTTTCGGTGACAGGTATACTTATTTGCTGTGCGATGAAAGAGTGAAAGGTCTACCTAACAATCCATATGTCAGATGCGCAAGTAGGCATGTAAAAACAGTCAGTCCTGCACCTGCAAGGCTATTGTGTATCTTTAACCACCCAAGTGACTATTAAGCTTTAGTTGTCCACCGAACTTTGATATCAACTAAAAGTTTGTTAGTATTTGTATTTATTGGTCACTCATGTTAGGCAATACTGAATTAATCATTTGACAGTTATTTGATGGCCACTTCTCTATAGTGATCATCACTTTACTTGTCGAACGAGATACTTACGTAATATGCTGATTGCTTTAGCCGCGTAGCGTCTCTATTTAGTCACATCGGAAGATGAAAATATTGGAAGATAGAGATTAGGCATCTGTCTCTGCGTAAACACCGAGTCTTGTGCACTGTACCTACTGTCTCCTACTTAGTTGGCATGGTGTGTTAACCTTATCGGTTTGTTAAGAGGTCATTATATGAGTAGGTATTATAAAAAACAATGTGCTATCCTATTCATGACGTAACGCTAATCGTTATCAGGATTAGTAAATCTAAACTGCTAAAGCTCTGATTTTTTACAGTTCACCATACGATCGCAATGGCTAACGGCAGCGCGAACCCTAGACCGTCCAAAGAAAGGCACAATAGGCGTCGCCGGCTTCCACTTCCATCCGCAGCATTTGGTGAATTTTCTTGATACCATCACAAATTTTCCGGTTAGTATCTTAGTATCAATCAATTCTATCGACCCGACTATATAATAGTTTTTGTTTGTCGAGGTATATTTACGTACCTACATTAAGATTTTCTATTAACACGCTTATTTCTATTTTGATGACAAATTTCAAACGACACCTTTTATACGAACGTCACACATCAACTTACTTTACAACATTCATCATCACCAGCCGGAAGACGTCCACTGCTGAACATTCCCTTTGAACGCCACAATGAACGACAGTTGGTTATTTGCATCCACCGGTTACCGCACAATGTCGTCTGTCCACCTGGTGGGAGGACTACCTACGCTGCGTCTTCCGGTTCGTGGTCGCCACTCGAGAACCTTTCTTCCCCAACGGTTATCGGTTCGCCGAGTGATGTGGCCTGCCAATTGCCACTTCAACTTGCAGATTTTAAGAGCTATGTTGGTGACCTTGGTTCTTCGGCGAATCTCCTCATTACCTATTCTGTCGCGCAAAGAAACTCCGACGGAAAACATTTCCAATGACTCATAATATTATGTTAATTTACTCCACTACCCATCTTGAGGGGAGGCCCGTGCCCAGCAGTGGGACATAAACAAGGGCTGGTATTTTTTTTTTATTACTCCACTAAGTACATACAATTGCATTATGTATATTGGTAATGTACCTATCGACCTTCGTGTGTCTAGAAATAAAAATTTTCGCATTAAATCTTTAAAAGAAATTAAACAAACCACTTAAAATTATCTATTGATAAAATTAACACGATTTCCTAGTCGATTTACTTGGTAAAATAAGTTAATAACATCTTAGTAATTAGTAATTACAACAGCAAAATTATAGATAGATAGATAGATAGATAATACTTTATTGTTCTACCATTATTAAAAACACAAAAATACATGAGAAAAAAAAAACAGTAAAATAGAATGAAACAATGGGCGGCCTTATCACTAAAAGTGATCTCTACCAGGCAACCTTTGGATGGAGAGGAACTATGAACTGCAAGGCGGGGTTGTTTATACAAACCAATTAGAAAAGAGAAAAAAAAAACAAAAAAAATACATAACTATAAACAATAAAATACGTAACAGCAAAATAATATATATATATATATATTAGTATAATACATAAATATTATATTTGATAGAATCAAATATAAATAACCAACAATAATAAATAAATAAATGCAGCCGGCTAATATCAATATAAAACTCATAGGGACAAATAAAATGCTTTCAAACGATCTTTAAAGATAGGCAGAGATGGTGCATGTCTAACAGTGACCGGTAAGGCATTCCACAGACGAACAGCTTCTACTGTGAATGACTTATCGTAAAACGAACTATTATGAGAAGGGAACATAAGAGTGAGATTTTCTGATGACCTCAAACAGTGGGAATCATTGCCGAGAAAAACAAAACGTTCCTTTAGGTAACGCGGAGAAAAAGAATTAAATAGTATATTATAAAGAAGAGACAGGATGTGCGTATTCCGACGAAGACGAATAGGAAGCCACTTGAGCTTAGAACGAAATTGAGAAACATGATCATATTTGCGCAAACCAAATATAAATCGTATACAAAAATTTTGAAGACGCTCAAGTTTATTATGCTGGTCCTCTGTCAGATCTAAATAGCAGATGTCAGCATAATCAAGAATTGGAAGTAATAGGGATTGAGCTAGAACAATTTTAGTGGCAGTGGGAAGAAAGTTACGGAGTCTTTTTAACGAGGCTGCAGCAGCAAACAACTTCTGGCTAGTAACTTGGAGTTGAGGAACCCAACTCAAGCAGCGATCAATTAAGATTCCTAAATTTTTACACGATTCACTAAAAGGTATTAATTCCCCATCTAAATTGACACTAGGGATCGTTCTCCAGTTTACCCTTGAAATCAATCGCGAACTACCCACTATCATCGCCTTAGATTAAAATTTAGATTATAATTTGTTTTATAGAAATATCTAATCGTGACGATCGGTTTAAGTAGGTAAGTTAATTATTGTATCAACTGAAACTAACATTCTAAGAAATCGCAAAGGTAAGGTTATGAAATGACTTACATTTGGGTCTTCGAGACCTAAAAAGCACTTATATAGGTACTAGCTGACCCGCGCAGCTCCGCCCACGCTTTTATTATATTTTGCTCCCCTTTTCTCTCTCCACCCTTGATTTATTTCTCTCTCCATCTCTCCCTTATAAGAAAAATCTAATTCTATACTCTCTCTCTCTCCTCTCTCTTTCCCCCTCCCGCTTCGTTCCCCGTCACACTCCCCCTCTTACTCTCCTGCTGTCCCCTCTCTTTACCCCCTCCCCCTTTCTCTTCTCTCATCTTGCTCCCCTCACTCCTCCCTTGCTCCCTCTTAATCCCCCTCTCTCTCACCCCATCACCCCCTCCTCGAATCCCCTCTCCCTCTCTCTCCTCTCTTGCACCCTCCTCTCGTTCTACATATCCTCGCCAATCATGGTATCTGGGATTCTTACCCACTTAAACCCCTGCGGCTGTCGCATCGCCACATAAGACGCCTGGGACCTCCAGTGGGATCTGCACCATATACCCCTCAGTGCGCATTATAGTCCCCGGAAACCTGGCATCGTGATCACGGGGACGGGGCTCGCAACCCCGTCACCGTCCTAAATAAAAAATATTTATTATGGGTTATCCCTAGAGATAAACATATAGGGCCTACCATCGCGGGCTTTCTTGTAGACCTTGTTAAGGCGTACAATACTGTAGTACATTATTTTGATCTATCTCGTAGGGTTCAGCCAGCGTTTGCAATGTTAGCGCAAAAAATGTGTTTATTTAAGACATCACATTAGAAACCTCTAAAATTATCAGTGTTTCTCTACTATATTATGTATGTACTATACATATAAACCTTCCTCTTGAATTAATCTATCTATTAAGAAAAACCGCATTAAAATCCGTTGCATAGTTTTAAAGATCTAAGCATACATAGGGACAGACAGACAGCGGGAGCGACTTTGTTTTATAATATGTTTGTATAGATATAGATATAGTAAACATAAATACATACTAATAAATATACTGATTACTATAGAATATACACTAATATGCTATGGAAGATTAATACTATACTTACATTAACTTTATTTAAATATTTAACTAAATATATAACAAAATGTCAAGAAGTGTTTATTGACATAAAAAATATTTTACTTACTATTCGTTCCTATCGTTCGTTCCTTATATTTTGGTTTCAATAATGCACTATCAACGTTAATAACTAAAAAAATACCTAAAATTTAACAAAGTATCCGTGATACAATTCAATGGGGAACTTGCACAATTTTTCTTTTTTAGCGTATTATAAAGATTTTAGGCTAGCTTAGATCAAAACACAGAACAAAAACAAAATAGTTAAATAAGTTATTGCAAAGCAAAAGTTGATTTTTCCACGTTGGCGGGAAAATCTTCACTGACAGCTGTGACGTCATTTTTTACTTGACGTAAGAGTATGTAAATATTCATGGCGGGTATTTAAAGAAACTTCCACTGAATAATAATAATGTTACACTTTTGAAGACTAATAAAATCAGAATGATGAGATGATCCCCTAATATTATCGATTCAAAGAAAATTAATATTGTCCAAAAAAAAAATCAGTCATGTAGTTGGATGAGCTCGTTGGTCCATTAACTACTTACTTATTAAAAAATATTTTTCTATTGTTAATGTAAATGAAATGAATGTTAGTAAATGATTTATTAGATAGTAAAAAGTATTTCTTTAAAATCCAAAGGATTTTATACTTAATTGGGTAAGGATTAATGATTTATTGCTCAAAAAGAAAATTGCCTAAGCGTAAAATTGCTTCGTAAATAAGCCATTATTTTTAATAAAAAGTAAATGATAAACAATGTTTATTGTGGGTTATCCCTAAGAGATAAACATATACCATCGCAGACTTTTTTTTAGACCTTGTTAAGGTGTACAATACTGTAGTACATTATTTTGATCTATCTCGTAGGGTTCAGCCAGCGTTTGCAATGTAAGCGCAAAAAATGTGCTTATTTACGACATCACATTAGAAACCTCTAAAATTATCAGTGTTCCTCTACTATATTATGCATGTATTATACATATAAACCTTCCTTAAGAAACACTCTATCTATTAAGAAAAACCGCATCGAAATCTGTTGCGTAGTTTTAAAGATCTAAGCATACATAGGGACAGACAGACAGCGGGAGCGAGTTTGTTTTATAATATGTATAGATATAGATATAAAGACGACAACAAGGTAGATTACATTTGGGTCTTTGTAGGTACAAAGAGTAGGAACACATAATAAGTATTTGTGAGATTCGTGTGTAATTTACAAATAAGTGTTTATTTGTGTGGCATGTATAAGAAGAATTGTGATTGAATCTTCGAATATTAGATTTAGAATATTTATTTTAATCAAGCATCAAGGACTTATTATTAAAAATATATATATAAACTTCTAATATTAAGTCTACTATTAATAATAATATAGATTGCACAGCTGAGTCACCGCTGCAATAAGCCATGAGTTTGCAGCAGCGATTTACATAAGGACAATCCAGTCTACTTGCAATTAGCGATACGTACGATACTGTTGGGACTGGCCCACACTCTGCACACCGAGACGCACATCTTTTACGCATTGTGGTATAACAACAATCTACTTGTGCTGCTGCGAACATCCCTGATGCGCTACAGAATCGAGGCAGCCGCAACTGTATCCTAAACGCGTTGTTGTATTGTTGGTTAGATGGCTAAGACAGCTCCACTCAAAATGTAGACATTAGTAACTGGCTCTAATGGATTAAAACATGACAAACAGAACAGACATATACCGGTCACCCACCGTCTCGCTACTTTAACACTTCCCTTACAGTACGACCAGTATAACTTGGCGCGCCTGTGGCGCCATTGTTCAAAACAAATGTCCTTTTCTAACTGCTCCTCTAACACCAATTTTAATAACTTTACGCAAGATTACAGTATAGTATTATTCAAAAAATACGCACCGATTTCTACAATAAAATTTCAAGTATAAAATAGATTTTTCTATAAACCTTTTTAGTTCCTCAAAAACGCCACCCGCGAACTTATACTGGTCAGGTATTTTATCATATGATACACTGTTCTCAGTTACTTTATATTTAGATTAGTACCAAAACGAAACCAAACTAAAGAACAATAAAAGGACATGACCCTCCACCAACCCATGGCCCCACCGACCGTCCGGTCATATGGGCCGAATCGCGGGAGATGCGCGCGGTATTGCTCTGTGGCTCTGTCCACCGCGCGCAATTCTTGACTCCCTACAAATTATTTCTACGCCCGTGTCCCTTGTCGTCACTCTCCCCAATAAAAGGACAGACTGCATTTGATCCGCTGATTAACCTTGGTACCCCTTCTCTTCTTCTTCTCCTTCAGCCCTATTTGGTCCAAAATCCGGTCCCGCGCCTTCGTCATCCAATCGTGGCTCTCAGGTCGTCAACCCATCGTTTAGGTGGGCGACCCCGTGGTCTTTTGTCCGCCCATGGTCTCCATTCAAGGACTCGTCTAGTCCACCGTTCCCTGTCCATGCGGGCTATATGACCAGCCCAACTCCACTTCCGCTCAACGATTTCCTGCACCACATCTCTCACCCCCGTTTTCCGCCGGATCCATTCATTTCTTTTCTTGTCGCGCAAGGTTATCCCGAGCATCGCTCTTTCCATTGTGCGACTCTGAACTTCTCAACTGATCGTTCCGTGAGAAACATGGTTTCTGAGCCATAAGTGAAGACCGGCATAATGCATTCCGCGAATACTTTGGTCTTTAGTTGCATAGGCAGTTGGCCTCGCAGTATTATCTTATTTGCACCAAATGCTGCCCAGGCCTGAGCTACCCGTCTTTCAACTTCCACTGTCTGGTTTGCGCTGCCCAATCAGGCAAAATATCGGAAACGAATTTGAAAACATGCGCGTCGTGCACAGCAGATGACACCATAAAAGAAACATTGATTAGACATCAACGGGAGAAGTTCAGAATAGTCAAATCGCTTTCAACGAGTTGACTTAACAAATATTTCAAGGTGACAATATGTTTGTCTGCCACAAATGGTATGCAATAATAATGATATTCTGGGACAATCCACACAAGATTATCTGATCCCAAACTAGGCAGAGCCTGTAATGGAAACCAAACATCTGATACTAAAATATAGTTAAATACATACTTACTTAAATTGATAAATAAACCCAGACAGCAGCCAGGGTATCTAACCACTAGACCAACAGGCCCGTCAATTTAGCAGTTGATCACCTAAAAGCCACTCATAGCCAGTTAAAGCCACTGTTCGGTAAACAATCAGTTGGTTTAACAATATCAGGCAAAGTCAGACCATAGACGTGCCCATATATCTAATGACCGTTTAGTGTGTAGTGATTCTCCCGAGGGCACATATCACCTCGGTCCCCGTTGTTGTCACCCAGACAGCGGTCGTTAGGTAAGCCAAACCAGAGGTAGAATAACTAATCTAGCTGAGATTAGCTCGCCAAACCTAACCAGAGCTCTAGAAACAGCAATAGCTCTGACGCCTGATAGAGGTACCTATAAGATAAAAATAAAACATAACCGACCCGTATGAACCTGCTAGATCACGTTGCAGTGCACAGAAGACGACGTTGATGACTGTGAGCCTCGGTGTGACGGCGTAACGTGGTCGTGCATGTTGGTCGACGAGAACGGGTGGGTGGTGGCGCGAGACGACCTCACTTTGCCCACGACGCCGGAGGAGCCCCTCCGGGAGCACCTGGCTACGCTGCACCCCGCCGCGATGGCCGCGCTACTCAACGCCAGCATCTTCGAACTCAACTGGGTGCACGACTATCAAGGCGTCTGTTTTCCATTTTTAGATGAAAATTCCGCAGCGGCCACTGTGAGTAAGATCATTTGATAAATATGTTGTACCTTTTTAGGGTTTCATACCAAAAAGGTAAAAAAAGGAACCGTTATGGTGTGACTTCGTCTTTCTGTCCGTCGGTCTGTCTGTCACACCTATAAGTATATTTCAGGAACCACTAGTGCTATCGATTAGAAACTTGGAATAGTTTTAGATCTTACTCACCCAACCTCACCGCAAATGGGAAAAATATTTCTATCCTTTTTAAATTATTTTTAATGAGGCCCGAAATGGGGTGTCAAAATTTCAAAGTGAGACTACTATATCGGGTGGGGCTTCATTTGCACATTTCAAAACAGATTTTTATTTATGTAACGTAGTTTTTAGATTATAATAAAAAATGTCAAAACCGTACCTACCGTAAACCAATCGCCCCAGCGCCCCCCCCCCCCCCCCCCTTATCTCCGAAGTTTGTGGAGGGGAAAATCTGAAATGATTATAGGTAATACAGGTCAACCTATATTTTACAGGAAAAATAAAATGATTTTTCAATAGTAGGTACAGTTTTTAAGTCATCCTAAAAAAACCACGACAAATTAAACTTACTTTGCGAATGCGAATGGTACAATAACTTTAATATGCGCAAAGTAGGTATGGAACCCTCGGTGCGCGAGTCTGACTCGCACTTGACTGGTTTTTTATTTTCGCGGGGGAAACCTTAAATAGTTCCTTGGGACCTGTAGGGTCAACCGGGGTGTAACTCGAACGCCCGCGGCTCTCGCATTGGCACATGAGAGGGGAAACTTAGGCTCTCCGGTGAGATGCACCACGTGTCCCTCAGTGCCTCTCGGGGAGTAGTGCTCACGGGGACGGGACGGGTGTCTCACCGTCCTCCTCCGAGTCGCCATTGATAGGGCTCACATCCCAAGCGCCCAATAACTCCGAAGGAAATATATTATACTTGTGTGCCCGAAATGGCTGGCCGAGCTGAAATGTGTGGCCAAGTGTGGCTGGATTTAATTGACGGCGAACACTTTTTTTTTTTGACGCGGGGGAAATCTTCGAAAGATCCCCGGGAGCTGTGGGATTCTTACCCACTAAAACCCCCGCGGCTATCGCATCGGCACATGAGAGGGGGGACCCCAGGGCTCTCCGGTGGGATCTGCACCAGGGGCCCCTCAGTGCCTTCCCTTTGAGCCCGCCGCCGGGGGGCGCATTGTAGCCCCGTCGTCCTTCTCGGAGTCGCCGCCGTACTCAATGGACGTTCTAAGGACCCACACCCCGAACGTCCAGCGACTCCGAAGGGAACGGCGAACACTATCTTAACCAGCAGGGTTAGGAACCAACCATCTTCCCAGCATGGCGGATGACAGCGCCACTCAGTAGGTGGAATCTAAAATTGAAATGGATTCAAATGAACATTGAGTTTCAGAGTCCTACTTACTGGCGGGCGGATAATTTTTCGTTTTAATTAACCTATCACAAGACAAGCGGGACGTTCGTCTGATAGTAAGCGTTTCACATCTGTTAGTCTGTGTGTGTGAACATTTAAACAATTATACCAACTTTCATGACTGTATGTATGTATGTAGGTTTGTCACCATATTTCTCAGAAACTACAAATGCGATTGGAGTATTTTTTTGTAATATAGTTTTAGTTTCTTTCAATTTGGGGAATAGTAGAAGTTTCATCGAAATCGGTTCAGTAGTTTAGAAGATATGGACTGTGTTTGAGACGCGTGATAGTATTCGGAGAGTTATAATTATGAGTACAAAAAAATAAGAACCGACTCCAAAGATAACGGATATTATACGTATATTGAAGTCTGCTTAACATAGCGTATTAACTAACACCAGCCGAAGTAGTACTTTGTAGTCAGTTTATATTTTTTGTAAAATATTTTATTATTACTTTAGTATTTGCTCGTATCGTCCCCTTCATGCATGTTTTATATAATAATATATTTCTCTTTCAGATATTGCCAACCATCCTGAAGTCTGTATGGCGTGCTGTTACAGTTTTGTATCACGTCACAAGAGAAATGGTGATGTTTATAGCAATCATTAGTTCAAGTACGTTTTGCTCCTATTCATAATGCATAATTCTTGGACGACTAAAACGGTCTTGCCCCGAAGTAGGGAAAGGTTTTTGTACCTTGGCAACCAGACAGCTGATAATATTATTATACTTACACTTTAATTCTACAAATAATTAACACTTTCAGAAGCGCCTGATTTATATATTAACTGCAGGCATAACTTTGAGTTTAACTATTTTTTTTATTCTATTCAATAAAGACCTACTAAACACAATTCAAGTTTGCTGCATCGTAATTTGGTCAATTCTTTTTATAAACTAAAAAAAAAAAAAAATGAAATTCTCGAAAGTTGTGAATTTTTTAAATATTTATTTTCCATTATTTTAGGTTCTACGGCAATGTATCGATATTTTCTAAATTGTCTTCGGGGGCACTGCGTGCGTGCCCCCACAAAAAATTACCTGCTGTATAGGTAAGTATGTACCTATACATACATACTTACCTAATATTAAGGTTGTGTTTTTAAAAGAAAATTAATTTACACTTTTAGTCATTAATTTTCTCAGTTAGTTAATCGTTTTGTTTGCGTACCGTGTCAAATGACTGTATAATAAAAATAAATATCGATGATCGATGCACACTAACGTTTGTCCTGCATGGGAATCAAAACCACGACCTATAGGGGTAGCAACCACCATTTCTAATCACTTAATCAACTGGCCCGTTGTCATAGTCAGTGGTGTACAACACATATTTGTAATCTGCAGGGGTGTCCGCGGACACAGAAGCAGAAAAAGCGAAGCGACGGAATCGCCTGTGGCGGGACTATGTGCGCGAGAAGTACGAGAGACTGTACGACGACCGCGTCTTCATCAACAGAACTAGGTTTGCCGCATGCGACAGAACACGGGCCCTTTATGTACTGGTAAATAAGATACACCACTTCACGCTGAACACAGCACAACTGAATCATAAAGCCGGAAATGAGGTGTTAGGGTCGCCGCACACGGACTACAAGCCACAACCACAAAACGCAGCCACCGACCTATTTCCTGTTGTTTTCATACATTTTGCATGGACTCGCCGCACACTGTAGACGCCAGTGGTCGCCACACGCCACAAATCGCCACTGCTCGCCTCTAGTGGTCGGCTCGGCCACAAAACGCCGACACAAGCCACTCGCGCGACTCCCCACCTCTCTCTCTCTTCATTTCACTGCGAGCACGCGTTAAAAAAAAGTAGCGACCTACCGACCGCAAGTGTCCAACATGAACCACAAATGGCTGTCGCGCGCGTCAGGTTCTTTTGTAGCCGCTTCTAGGTTCAGTGGCAGCGATTGTGGGTGTGGTTAGTAGCCCGTGTGCGGCGACACTAAAGGTCGTAATGACACATAGTAGGTACGGTCGGCTAAGAAAGTGCTTTACCAGTTTTGACAAAACTTCCTATGCCATCAAAATAAACACAAGTCAAAGTGTTGACGTCAACGATAAAACGAGCATTAGTAACTGTATGAATAATTGCAAGGGAAAATCAACCTTGTTGTTTTATGATGTGCATAGGAAAGTGGTCACCCTTCGTACGCGGCGCACATTCGTACAGTAAGTCTAGAAGAAAAACTAAACGGCACACAAACACGCCTTTGCTTGTGTGCATAGACATATCGGCCACCATGTTACTAACGGAACTTCGGGGCAGTTGCGCCACGCTGTATGAGCTGACAAGACGTTAAGTGTTTCCGCGCGTGGTGAGTAATTTTACTTACTAAAGTTTAGTTCGTAATTGTAGGAAGAATTTTTATGTTTTTGACTAAATAGTGATGATTAATCAATGTTATTGTTGTTTATTTTGAGCTTTAATTGTAATATTTCTCATACTAAATTAGAATTTATATGAAATTGTAATTTTAATTTTAGAGTAAGGTCTGGGGCACATTCGGACAGTACATTTAATATCTTATTTACCGCCAGGACATCAAATTTAATTTTTTTATGAAATGTATATACAGTAGGTACGTCATAAATTGTTTTAATCATATTATAATTAGGGTACTTTTTATGTATATCGATCAGAAACCGTTAATTTAGCTCAGCTGCTTAGTTTTATTATGTAAATCTTTTATAAAATATTTGCTTGCAGAATCATGGTGTGGAAATATAAAAAAGGGTACGCAAACCGAAGAGCTGAAAGTATCTTATCTTCGGAAGAAACCGATCATCATGGCGATTCTATTACCCTGATGTAGAAGATATAGATACTTTCTATTTTGGATGCATCGCCATGATCCTCCCTGATCCTCCACCACGAGCAAATTCTACACCTACAATGGCCAGACTTTTTACTTATGCAGTTAATTTTAATGTGCAATAAGTTCTAAAGTTACAACCAAATGTTTATTATACCTACTTTAAGTTTCAATTGTCAAAGATTTATTACAAAGATCTCACACGTATTGATTATAGATCTGTTACAGACTGATAGTAAATTTTAGATTGATCAAAAGTAAATCTATTCTTTTTCGTTTTTTTTTACGGAAGAACAATTGATTAATTATGAGTCAAGTTAAACATTATTAAGTTAGTTTTATGATAAAAACATTATTCTTTGTGATCTAATAAAGTTATGGAGTTTAATAGACTTTTTAATTACCCTGTATCAATCTACCCCATGGTGTATGAAAGTACCCCACTCGCTGTATGAACCTGTGGGGTGCGTTCATACAAATATCTTATCGTAGAAAAATAGCTATAACCCTTTAATCGTCTGACATAATAGTTTCAAAGTTTTTAGTAACTAACTATGATATATTTGTTACACGTAGGTGCATAAACTAGGTAATTTTGACAGTTGATCAAAGAGTTTAAAAATAATATGTAAAAAGTGTACGAAGGGTGACCACTTTCCCCTATGAGCTTCAACCGTAGGGTGGTAAACCACATTTTTGGCTGACCGTACACGAGCAATCAATTTTTGAAACAAAATAATAAAAAAAAGTTAACAGTCTTGAAATTATGAAACTTAAAGTGTTTGTACTTAGTTACCTGAACATCTTGCTCGTTACATAACTGAATATCAATGAATTCGATATCACAAGATTAGGCACTACAAAGTTGAACAGAAAAGTTTTAAGAAATAAGAAAGAATAAATAATTAATAATGACAATTGAAACGTCTACTTTCCCATTTTTGGGGACATCTTAATTAATAAGATAAGGAATAATAGGTACTTACCTTTCGTCTTGATATACTCTCGGAATATTTTCCACTGATTAGAACATTCTACAGAGGTCACTTCTTAAAAAAAACCAAAATATTTGAAATCTGCGCATATTTTACGGCTCGAAGGACCTTGTACGGCGTGACTCCCATATTTATGGATTATTTAAGGAGAAGTATTTATGGATGTAAATCAATTACGAACGTGTAAATGTTGTTTTACTAGCACATAACTTTAAAAAAAAACTTTCAGAATACGGCTAATCTCGGCAAACTAAGCACGCCCGTGAAACCTTGCACGTGGCCACTTGTGGGCGCGCCTGTACCCAACACTAACCTGCTACTGCTCGCGGTGTACACTCCGTGCCCAAACATACGGGCTCAACCACCGAACCCATTGCACAATCAACAGGTATACTGTCTAGGAGTCACTCCTATATGTATTCATACAACTATTATAAAAAACATGTAATTGTAGAGTCGAAAAGTCTAATACAAATAAATTAGCTTCTGTCAATCTGTGTTTGATAGTACTAAAACACGGACAGGGCATGTATCATCACCTCTAATAGCAAGATTATTTTCACCTCATTATCTTTCTGAAAGTGACCGAGCTATAAACTACGTCTTGTAGTATGTATCTCTATAACCTTTCCACACGACAAAACTTCTACCTAATCTTAATATTCAACTAAAAAAATATATATGTACAATAACTAATTGACTAAAAGACCATAATCTTGAAATAAATTTTCAATAAACAAAATTAATGCAATTTTGTCCTCACCAAAAACCGCCACTAAAAATTAAATTTACAAACGAAAATTATACACTAGAATGCGTAGATACATATAAATTACTCGGACTAAATATAGATACTCACATCAACTGGAAATCCCACGTCCAAAGCTTAACTGAAAAACTATCCAAGTTCACTTATGCTTTGAGGGAACTAAAAAAATCCACAGACTTAAAATCCGCTATTACTGCCTACTATGCTTATGCTCACGCCTGGCTCCCTTACGGATTGATACTATGGGGTAATAGCGTAGATGTAACAAAAGTCTTTGTATTGCAAAAAAAATGTGTGCGAATATTAACTAACATACCAGTGACGGAAAGCTGCAGACCACATTTTACAAAACTAGGGATCCTGACGCTCACATCTATGTATATCCTTGAAATAAGTCTCTTTGTGAAAAATAATTTATCTTTATTTCCAATAAACTCAGACCACTACACCAACCCCGTAACTTACGGAATAAGCAAAAACTAGCTTTACCATTCTCCACTTTGAAACAAGTTCACTCTGGACCTCATGCCATGGCAATAAAAACTTATAACAAACTACCTAATAACATAACAAGTATACAAGATTACAAAGAATTTAAAAACAATTTAAACCAATATTTATTACAGAAATGCTATTATAGTCTGAAAGAGTTTTTCGAAGAGAAATCTTGACGAAAATTACGGAAAAACAAAAATATATTGACGAAAATAAATGTATGAGATAACATAAATTCGATTGTGCTCTTATATTTCAATATTGTTATTTTCAATTAATATTTTGTTCTTCTTCTATTACTATAACTAGTATTGTTACCTACTTTCTTTATTAAAATAATTCAATATAAGTTCAATATAAATATTTAATATTCTAATATAACTACAAATGCAATAATGTACCTATAATTTCCTAATAATAATAATTAATATTATATAAACTCAATTATGAATTTGCTGTGCCCTATCAGGGTTTCATGTCGCTACTATTACATACTAACATTTAACACCTTTACTGTCTTATTAATAAAAATCGCTTATTTTTCTCTTACTCCAAAGCTACATCGGAAGTAGTTAATTCTAGACTAGTCACGGAATAGCTACGTCTTAATAACGGTATTAATAAATACGAAGTAGGTTCGGACTAACAATACAATTCTTACACTGAGACCATGCCAGTGGCACTCTCCTTAAAACAGGTGACAAAATTTTAATGTATGGAAACTAGCACACCTTCAGGCGAGGGAAGGAACTAAATTTTAAGTTTCTACTATAATTTGCCTAGATGGCGTTAAAAATGCAGTTTATATATTTTTATTTATTTAGTTTACTATTGTTATTGTATATCTTCAATTTATTTGAGTAAATCTGTTATATTTCGAATATTTATATTAAATTTCCATAATGTAACAGCCAGCATCAACGGATTATCATTGTGTGTGGGCCCCAAGTGGAACGCGCTCCGTATAGTATTGTACTATATCTGTGGTATTGTAAATTGCCTTTGGCGGTTACTATGGCAACTTAGGTTGTTAAGTCATTTTTTTAAAAAGACTTGTTTCATGGAAGATAAAAAGCTTTATACATTTATTGAAACTAAATATTTACAGTTTATTTACAAATATGTTTTTGAAGAATTCTGTTTGTTCTGTGTCTGGGTGTTATTTATCTACTTAGGTAGGTATGTACTTACTTATTTACGAAAACATTTATAAAAGCTAAAACAAGTCATTAAGAACATGGCATAAGTATTTATTTATAATAACATCTATACTACTTGTGAACTATTTCAGGTCCACTACATCATTGTCGTTAACCACAATGGCTTGAATTGGAAATATTTAATGCAAAGCTGTACTGAAACAAGAAACTCAAGGGGATTGGACAATATAATATGTAAATAAAAGAGTACGATTGTGCGTCAGATATGTTTAGATAGTTATTGTTTACCAAGTAAACTTTTTACAATAAATATCTCTTTGTTTTGCCTTAAGTTCCTTACAAATATTCATTCAACATAAAGTTTCATTTCCCTATACGTAAAATGATTATTAAAAAAGCGCCATCTGTTGGCACATTTTGGATTCCTGTGAAGTTACGCCATCTTTTGGCGAGGGTAAAATTAGTTTATTAAAAGTTGAACGAGAGTGTCCAATCTATAGCTAAGTATATAGTGTATTATCTATGACTGAGACTAAGGTGTATGTTATGGCAACCCACTGAAATTAAAAGTAAAAAATATGAACAAAATGACTAAAAAGACACTGGCAGTTAGGTAAATTTTGATATTTGACACTTTTATTTGACAATCACAACTTTCACTCTATATTTATCTTACATCATAATATTCTATATTTCTCTTACATCATAATATTCTGTATTTCTCTTGTTGAATTCAAGATAGTGGTTTTAGAATTTGTGTTTTTTTATTAGCAGAATATTATCTATAAATCAAGAAAGTATATAACAAGTAGGCCGGGGATCTAGCCTGTTACACACCGTCCCTAACAAGAAACTACAGTGCACCTCAAAAAACGCGTGTAAGAGCAGAAACCACGGTGGGCCTCAAGCACGAGCCGGCGCGTGTAATGCAAAACTTGCTGACAATGCAACCTATCCAAGAACAGAAGGGCTATTGTATGGACGCATCCAGCATGTGTACCGAAAACCAGCTGACGGCGCACAACTAGATCCATTGTATGGACCCATAGCGACGGAATCGGCTCTTCACTTAGCTTCTACCATCGAAGCGGTCACTACATATTTAAATTAGATATTAAAAATGTAATTTAAATTAATAAAAATTAGTTTTAAAATCTGTTCTAAGTTATTTCTGAATCATCCGGCTGTAGCCTACATAACTAGCCTAATAGTTTAGTTTATTGAGACAGTTTATTTACCTCTCCACGAGCCCAAGTCCTTTTTGCAGCTAAAACTTTCAAGTGAGGTGGTATAAAGCCTACTGCATCTCCAGCCAAATCATTCTACCATTTCAGTAATGTAATATGCAGTTGAGCGTGTAAATCTATATTTATATTTAAACTCGTCTTCAAGGTCTTCAAAAGGGATATTGCGAGGTTTATACAATTAGGTTATGTTTAGTATATATAATTATCTCAATGGAAGTTAGAAATACAATACAAATCTATGCTTACTCAAACGTTAAACCATGGGGCTCCGCGGAGTAACTTTTACTCCGGGACTACATTTTGATTAGTTAACTCCGTCCTTACTACTAGTTTATTAATACCATAATTGCCTAATCTTTGCGTAAGTCTTGGAGTAAAGTTGTTCTGACGCTAATCATAGTTTATTAATAAGGCTGTTCTTGTATACATGAAAGCAATAAATACTTTGATACCTTTGATACGTATATTGACGTCTCTATGTCTTGTCCAGTAAGATCATAATAATACTGCTAATAGAGGTGGTGGTCGGTCCCAGGTGCTTTAAAATAATGGCCACAGTATAAATAATACAATTGAAAATCTAAAAAAATTTTTCAAAGCCTTTTGTTCTTATTGTACTAAACTGTACCTACTGTTTTATTTTAATCATTACTTTGCGATTTGCTATTAATTTAAGCGACTTCACTTATGATAACTATGCGACCTGTCTATTTCTTAATATTTTAGTCTGTGTTGCAATCTTAGTGTTATTATTAGTATCTAGAAGTGGAACCCGAAGTGCCTGGCCTGAAGCAGAGCTCGGCTAGCCGGTTGGCGTGCTGGCGCGAGCGTGGGCCTGTGCGTGTCGCGCGCCCGCCGCACACGCGCTGCTTCCCGCACAACTACTCTCAGGTAACGCCGCACACGCATTGCTTCCCGTACAACTAAGTACTCGTAGGTAACGCCGCACATGCGTGTCGCACAACTATTCCCAGGTAATGCCACGCACGCACCGCTTTCTGCACAACTACTAGCAGGTAACGTCGCACAAGCTCTCACTTGAACGAATCCCCTCAGATTCGACTCAGTTTTAAAAGCGATCCCCTTGCACGGTTTAAACGATAAAATGGAAGCGAGACTTCAGCAGGGACCGTCTTGGTTAGTACGACCCCAGTGTCAGATATTCTAACGCCAAACACCAATATGTAAATAATATAGCACTATATTTTGTGGTGCGATGTGATGGCAATGTAGCTAAAAACTGTAAAATTACGAGGCTCAAAAGACTTAAGTAATAACTTTTTAACATCAGCGACAGTGCACTTCAGCTGGATATAGGTCTGGGTGTCGCTTACTATCAGGCAAACTTCTTACTTCAATCGTCCACTAAGTTGAATAAAAAATACCTAATAAAACTAGCTAAATATCAGTGGCGTGCACTGACTTTTTTGACAGGGTAGGCAAAAAGGCAAATTTCTTTTAGTCCTGGGGTAGGCAAAATCTTTTTGTCTACCCAGGACTTCTGAATCTGAATGATCAGAAATATATAAGACTTAGTTTTCGGAAAAGGAACAGTTACATATTCGTACAATCGGATGATTTCCATTAGTTCAATTGATCTTAGTATAAAATGTATTTCAATTTCAGGAAATAGGATACAGACAGTGTGGTCCTTGGCTGCCCGACCCACCAAAGGAAAGTGACGCTGTACCTCGCAAAAGTTCGTTCAAAGTTTTAATCGCAGTCTTCACTACGTTGTTTTTAAGAAATAAATTTAATTTTTACTAATAAGCGCTTCTCCTTCGCTAAGGCTTTGATTGATCACATATTACAAAATAAAACAACTACTTACATTTCCAATTTATTTATTTCGATCACCTGAACATGGATATTTGGTTCGGAAATGTATAAAATACTGATCAACTGTTAAGAACACCAGATGCACTTTCTCATCGATATTAGATTTACAAAATTTCTAGCTGCTTAGAACAAGACACGTAATTTGTATTTAACAGTTATTCTGCTAATCTTTTCTACGGAAAATCACAGATTATGTCCATGAGACTAATATAAATAATATTCAATACTGGAATTTATTACTAACCAACAGCATTAGTAACATCAATTAGGTACATGTTAATTGCATTATAATGAAGTAGATTTCTTTATTGCTGTGAGATCGACACCACAATAAACTAAACTGACAAAACGGTATGTAAAAGTACGACACCTAAATGTTCTCAAATTAAAATGTTATTTGTTTACAACACACATATTTAGAATCATTTGAATTGGCAGTGTATATACTATTAATATAATTTTATACAGAGTGGAAACGTTACGTGTCAACAGGGATATTTTCGTCAATCATAGTTATAGATATTACGAAAAATAAACAGATATAGAAACTAGATATAGTGAGTAAAATGACATGAATAACTTGTTAAAGAAAATCAAGACATATCCAAAATTTTGAATTAAAGTCATACATTTAGTATTGAATATGCGGCGATCTTTCCTTAATGATATATGATATATTACTCATTAGTTAGGGTAATTAGTTTCTATATCTGTTTCAGTTTTGGTAATTTAACTAGCGTTTCCACGCTATATACCTACCCTTTACATGCTTTAAATAATACTTTAGGTACATATAGGCCCCAAACATTCATTCATTTGCACACAAAACAAATAGGTACATATTTTATACAAATACATACAGTAAATCCAGTAGTTTGATTATCAAAACGGCTAACTTCGAAGACAAATTGCCGCACTCACAAACGTCAATATTAATAATTTTAATTATCACTAACCCAGTTTTAAAGCCGGATTATTTCGACACTCGAAGCCCATTAATACTACTTTGTTAGTGAGTAAAGTTTTCGATAATCCAGTACTCAATAATAGAACATAAGCATAATATAAACTAGCTTAGCTTAAAATATAGCTTAGAATTAAAATAATCAGATTCAAAAAACGGCTAAATGAGAATTAACGCTAATTGACGTTGCTTCATGCGGCAATAAGATACTGTTTATTAATATCTATCTAGAACCAAGTCATAAATTAATACTTGCTTGACTAATAAAAAACTATGAAAGCCACCGTGCATCGTCAGTCTAGCTAGATCTTAAGTTGTAAATATAAAATTATTTGAGAGACACGGATGTAAGATACATCGGAGAATGTCGCGGTCACGAACGCTGTACCAGTTTTTAATTAAAATTGTTTGAACGACGTAACGTCAGTTACGTGCGCTTACACCTGCACATATTTTGTGACGAATTCAAATTACCAATTTATTAAAATAAATGGTGTAAAATTTTTGATTCAATATTGTAAATGTTACGTTTTGGTGCAAAATTTAGCTTTGTCTTGCTTACAACTTTGTATTTATTTTAATTTGGCAAAATTTTAGGGTATAAACTCAGATTCTATACCGTTGACAATCAATTCCCAGACTCATCAAACGCAACATCTAAAGTGGAAATATGCCTTTTTGGTGTGGAGCTTTACCGACTCATATATTTCTCTCCGACTCAAGATATTGTAATTTTGTAATATTACTAGTATTATTTAAGATCAGCTATTTAGTATTTACAACCCTGGAACGTCAGACTAATAAATGATCTATTTTGTTACCTCAAATATCTGCCTATAAAGAATTTAAAAATACACACTAAAGAAAAACAATAATATTATTTAGCCATTTTTATAAGAATATGGTCAGCCATTAAATAAGTACCTACCCAATATAATTTTATTTTTTTACATATTGAAAAACTTACCGTTCGTTATAGGCTACTCGGGTTAAAATCAGGAAAAATATCCAGAAATAATCCAGAAATAAGAAATAAAAAACAAGATCCAGATGTGGAAAATAATCCATATTGCAAATTAACAAAGGCATCTGCAGTAATAACAAACAGAATTTTATGGATGATAAGTCTTTGGTGGAACTATACATACAGACATTCTTGTCGACTTTGTTTAAGATCAAAATGAAGTGTATTGCATGTAATATCTACTATTAATCTTATACTATACATAATTGGTAATACTTTGTTGCAATACTTATTAAATGGAATGCAATTGAATGATATTCACGATACATCTAGGCGGTGTAGCTATCATGGCCAACAGGAGCAAAAAGATTTCCTCATCATCATTTAAAAAACATCTTACAACTAAAAATGTATTATTTGATCTTAATCAATATGAATTAAGATAGCTTATGAAAATCCGTGAGAGAGAGATTACTAAACCTAGGATTAAACTTAATGGATAGTTTAATGAAAATAAACTTCAATTATTATTCGATAAACCCTCTATACGTGGGTTAACATTTATTTCGGCCCCATATCGTGCACTCGCTAATGGCATGTGACGTCATTTGACGCATGGTTGATAGTATGTTTTTGTCAACGAGTGACGTAACAGTTAATGAGAATGTTATTACAAAAGCTTTGAGGTATTATGTACTTCGTACTAGTAGACAACGTCACAGCCAGACTCATTCTAAACCTTGATATGGTGATAACATTTTCTGTGTAGATAAATAAATGTTTATTCATTTTAAATCTGTTTTATTTATTACATTTGCGCATCGAATAGATAAAATGTCACATCTGCAAACCTTCGTGTTTATCTATGAGCTTCAGCTTCTTTCGATCACAATTCAAAAACAGACTTCGTATTTTGAACAATTTTGAACTACGTGGGGCGTCCGGTTCAAGGTCCCCCGTGGGGTGTCCGGGTAAGAATAGCACCCTCCCATCTCCTCCCGTTGGGTGTCCGTAAGAGGCGACTAAGGGAAAACAAGAAGACGGGCAGCAGCGTCTTTCTATTGGATTATATATAACGGGGTGGAGACGGTAGGGTCTCCGGTGGAATGAATGGCCAGCATCACCTTCCTCCGGAGACCCTACCGTCTCCACCCCGTTATATAACTATACTGCGATCCCCGAGCCGCTTGCCAAGCGTGAGGATTAGGGTAACCCCCTCTCTTCTAAAGGGGGGGGGCTTGTTAAGCACTGGACGTTTTTCGGCTGCTGATGACGATGATGATGAATTGAACTATGTTTTTTTTCCTTTTGACGCCTCTAGTACGAAGTACATATGCAAAAAAGTAAAGTTTTTTCAATAAGTAATGTGTTAAATATGCAAAATAACTAATCCTTGAAACAAGCTTAAACTAATCGGTGGCGTCTTAAATTGTCGGGAATAGTCCAAAACCGAAGATTGAGCTATTATCTTACACAATTTAGATTACAATAAACCTTACGGGCCGGGCCGTAAGGATACTTTCTATGATAAATAACATCTTAACATTTGTATTACATTGTGTATTTTGTGCATAAAAATAGACACATTTGGGACCTCTGATCTCGGAAACGCCTACCTTAATAATACGATTTCTATTACATTATTACAATTATTGCAAGATTTTTGTAGAATTAACGATTATGTCACCATTCGATGCTCGACGTCCATATTGAGATATTTCTGACAACGATACATAATTTTGTCACTATATTATAGGTAACCTATCAAAATATCCAAAACTAGAGAGCCACCATTCTTATAAACAATTTTGACATTGTGACATTGAAATATTAACCACTATCTATTATAATAAAATCTCGTACTGTGCGTTACAAATAAGAATGTAATCACAACTGCGAACAACTTCACTTGTTGTTTACGGTTTTTGTACTGCCAGCAGAATAAACACAACAAGACAAATCAAACTACTTTTACGGATTATATCGCGGTTTATTTAGATTTTACTATCCCGACGTTTCGAGTAGTTTGATTTCAATGTGTAATATTCGCGTAAGTAATAGTAGTTTATGCACCAAGGGGATAAAGCAATGTCTTATGTCACGGGCGTGAAATTGAATCGCGAGCATAACGAAGGATTCTAGTAACTCCCGAGCGTAGCGAGGGAGCATAGATTTAACTCCCGAGCAAAGCGAGGGAGTTAATACTAGAATCCTGAGTACAGCGAGAGATTCAAGCTCGCCCAAGACAAAGACACCTTTATCCCCGAGGAGAATATACTACTTTTCACACCTACTGCGAGGTAATGAAATACAAGTACTAGGAAGAGATTGCTTAGGTTATCTGGAAGAGATTGCTTTTTACATCATCAACGTATTGTTCAATTTACATGTAATTTTTGGTGTAAAATGTCAATGGTACAATGAAGTGTATTTATTATTATTATTAAATACTTACTCATCACCAGCCGGAAGACGTCCACTGCTGAACATAGGCCTCCCCCTTAGACCGCCACAATGAACGACAATTTGCTATTTGCATCCACCGGTTGCCTGCGACGCGAACAATGTCGTCGGTCCACCTAGTGGGAGGCCTGCCTACGCTGCGTCTTCCGGTTCGTGGTCGCCACTCGAGAACCTTTCTTCCCCAACGGTTATCGGTTCTTCGAGCGATGTGGCCTCCCAACTGCCACTTCAACTTGCATATTCTACGAGCTATGTCGGTGGTCTTGGTTCTTCGGCGAATCTCCTCATTCCGGATTCTGTCGCGCAAAGAAACTCCGAGCATAGCTCTCTCCATAGCTCGTTGTGTGACTCTGAGCTTCTCCAAAAGGCCAGCTGTTAAAGACCACGTCTCAGTACCATAAGTCATCACTGGCAACACACACTGGTTAAAAACCTTTGTCTTCAGGCACTGCGGAATTTCTGATGAGAAGATGTCACGTAGTTTCCCGAACGCTGCCCATCCGAGTTGGATTCTTCGGGCGACCTCTTTGTCGAAGTTGGACCGACCTAACTGGATTGTTTGTCCTAGGTATACGTAGTGGTCAACAACTTCGATTGTATCGTTCCCAACAACTACCGGTACGGGTGCAACATGGACATACTTACTGCTAGAAATAAAATAATACAAACACACCGATTTCCAGCGTTCGCGCCCACACCTACTGCGAGGCGAGACAGTAAAATACAAAACTTGTGGAATTAAAATAATATCAACAGCGTTAGCGCCTTCTTTTTATCAATTTTTTTTCTTTTCTAGAACCTAGAACAAGGTTCGGCTCCAATTTGGCTCCTGGTGCTCGGTTCGATGTTCAAATGTATTTTTTCGTGCAAGCCTCTGCTTAGAGAGTGATTTATATACCTACTGTAGTCTCCGTGTTAAAAAAATATTTGACGTTCGTAATTCAAATTACATTTTAATGAAGAATTGGCTTCGGCCTGAAAGCATTAAGCCTAGCTACAAATTGATTTATTACGAGATTACTTATGACGAGGCTGTATGAGCTAGAACCTTTTGCCTTCCCAATTGGGGAGAACTAAAGGACAAGAAAAAAACAAATCACATTATTACCCAAGGGAGTTTAGTACAACATTATTACCCGGCTAGACTATAGGGATATAATGACCTACTTTATGTCAAGTTTATATGACACATAATGGAACAATATCGAGCAGGTGGTGTGAAAAATACATTATTACAACATTACAACAAGACAAATTAAGCTAGGCTAGGTTAGTTATTAGGCTTTTACTAGGCCTGCCTTTTAAGTTCTGTCGTTTCCATATTTCCCGGCAATTTTTAATTTGGAACTGTTCTATATTCAAATGTGTTTAAATTTTGAATCTCAAAACAGTTGAAAGTATTAGGATTAATGCTATTGTTTAGTCACAGCATCGATTGGAATCTGTCAGGTTACGTACGAAAATGAATCTTTCTAAGGAAAATCTTCGTGCAATAATTTTCTACAACTTTAGAATAGGCCTGACACGGCTTCAGTGTTTTGAAGAGCAACATCCGTGTTCAATGATGATGTATTTAGAATTCCAGCGTGGACATACTAGTCTTAGTGACAAATCTCGGGAAGGACGCCCAAAATCCGCCTTCACTGAAGATAACATCATTGCTGTGAGACAACTAATTCTCGAAGATCGTCATGTGACGTATCGAGAGATAGAGGCTCTATTAGGCATCTCAGGGATAACCATTCAGAAGATCTTGCATGAAGCTCTTGGTGTGAGAAAGCTAGTTTGCCGTTGGATACCGCATCTGCTTTCCGACGATCACAAGGCGGCCCGCGTCAGATGGTGTAAGATAACTCTGCAAAGGTTCAACCGAAGAGAGTCAAATCACGTCTACGACATCATCAGTGGTGACGAATCTTGGATCTATGCCTACGATCCTAATTCCAACCAACAATCTACAATCTGGGTCTTTCAAGACGAGCCAAAGCCGACGAAAGTTGTTCGTTCTCGAAGCACTTCAAAGAAGATGGTGGCCACGTTCATTGGAAAAACCGCCCATGTTGCGACTATTGCACTTGAAGATCGTAGAACGGTTAACGCAGAGTGGTATACCACAGTTTGTTTACCACAAGTCATCGCCGAACTTCGAAAATCTAACTCAAAGCGACGCATCATCCTGCACCACGACAACGCAAGCTCACACAGCGCTCGTCAAACGATTGAGTATTTGAAGCGGGAAAAAGTAGAAATTCTTGACCATCCTCCATACAGTCCTGACCTAAGCCCTAACGTTTTCTTTACATTTCCTGAAATAAAGAAAAGTCTTCGTGGTCAAAGGTTCGAGTCCGGTGAAGAAGCAGTCGACGCTTTCAAGTCAGCCATTTTGAACACCCCCACTTTAGAGTGGAATAAATGTTATAATAACTGGTTTGAGCGAATGGAAAAGTGTATTAAGCTACGTGGTGAATACTTTGAAAAACAATAAAAAGTACTATAAGGTTCTAGTTGTATTTTTTTCTTCAAACGACAAAACTTAAAAGGCATGCCTCGTATTATTTATTATAATGTTTTATATAGCTATGTATTTTTGAAATAAAAATCATTATTTTTAGGTAGTTATATATCTGGAAGTACGTGTAGCTTAAGCTAAGCATCATACCTATCTACATTTTGTTGCTGTCACAAAAAGATAAATTAACCATAGAAAACGATTGGAGTAACAATGTGCGGAAATCGAATTATAAAAAGATAATTATACCGGCCGTTTCATTTTTATTTTGTTAATTTGGCTAAATTATTCTAATTTTGCTTTCATTTCTGTCAGGTAAAAAATGTTATTGGTGTTTTTTTTTTGTTTATTAGCTTTAGGTAATTTATTGTTCTATTTTTCATTCTCGGGCGATAGCAGTGATTATTTATTTTTATTTTAAAAATCAACACATTGTTTAAATTCAAGTGATAGATGCGACGGTGCTATAAGCAGCGTAGAAGTTTTAATTTTAATTTAATTTGTCATTAGAAAACAAAAAGTATTAAAACGATTTTTTTTTGCACAATGCTATGTGTACATCGCGTTTGAAGTTGACTAGCAATGCGAAATAAAATGGCATTCTTATTTGAAACGCATAGTAACTACCTTAATATTAAAATGAAACTAATTTTACGGATTATATCGCGGTTTATTTTTGATTTTAATATCCCGTTGTTTAGAACACTTTACAACATTCAGCTTTTTGCGTAGATCGGACTAACAATAATAATTAGAAGACCTGAGGGTACCCTAAAACAACATAATATAACATATGGACAACTACCACCTCACTCCGCCAGTGACCATGAATGAAGTGTTCGAAACTTTGGGATATTAAATCAAAAATACACCGCGATATAATCCATAAAATTAGTTTCATTTCAATGTGTAATATTCGCGTAAATATCAGAAATCATTACCTTAATATTATTATAAAACTAGTTTGTAGCTTTGTGATACATGTAGTATGAAATATTTATTAAAGAATATGAAAAATGATAAAAAAATATAACATAACATACGTAAAATAATAACAAATCTTTGGCATAACAAATACATTAGAGTGCACAGTGCAAAACAAACAGTACGCCAACAAAAACAAGAACACATTATATGTGCAAAGTAAAACGTGTTTTGGTGTGATGTACTCATTAATAAAATGACTATTAAATGGAATGTTAATACATTATAGGTAATGCGTTACTTATCGACACTAAAGTCAGATTTTATTGCTTTTGAAGCATTAAGACATAAGAAATAAATTAAAAAAAACATCAAAATGTTAATCTAATACTAAAAAGTAAGAATTCATAAAGATTTTTTTGTACATTGTGATAAATGTTTTGAATATCGACTAAACTCGAACAGTCCGTTCGCGTTTAGAAAAGCGTAATCGTATCGTTTTATAAGATTCCTTCGCATAGTTTTTACCTTCTCTCGTTGTCGCGATGTTAACTCATTTACTCTTCCTCGGTCTCAGTGTCAGAATCCGGAATCGTATTAAACCAATTCTCCCAGTTTGACGGCGGGCCCATCACCATCCGACTGTAGAGTATAATGTAACCATAATTCAACAATTATAATATTCAGATAAATGTTTGTAATCATTGATTTGATTATTATTTATTATACTGGCTATGAGCGCCAATGTGCATTGGTACAGTCGCCGGCACGCAACTTGGCAAGATTCGTTAGTTGCGCAGAAACCTTTTAGGTCTCTTTGGTTATCAAGCGGGACGCGGGGAACAAGGTAACATCATTCCTGGCGCGCTGTTGGTTAGCTGGTCGAGCATTACTCCCCACAACTCGTCTATACTCTATTCGGAACACCAAAAAATGAAATGTAAACTTATTGTCAAAAGGGTTCCTGGGGTGTCGCTTTTACAGTAATTAAGACGTATGAGAAACATTTGTAACCGTCAGAATGGCAGGACAATAGACGTATTCTGATTTGAAATGGTGTCCAAAAATTGCTTACCAATTGCTTATATTTAGTTACCATGATGAGAAATTTGCTTACTGCATATTTTAGAAGAAACAAAACATTTTAGGTTGACCGTCCATCTTGACGTCAGAATGGCTGGTCAACATCCGTATACGTAGTAACTACTTGGAATTACAGAAGTTTTCATGGGCCAGAAATTGCTTATCAATTGCTTACTTCGTAATTAATAAACAACGATCCTGTAGCTATCAAGGAAATAAAGATATTGTAAAGTTTAATAACAAAACTAACAGCGCCTGTTAAAAGTATGAGAGCAAGCAATCGTTTACGTTCAAAATTTTGCTTGCATAAGCGAAAGGCTCTATCGCTCGTTGCTAAGCAAACTTCTTGAGCACTCTTAGGCACTCGAACTATTAGCACCCTCGCTAAGCTCGTGCGCCAAACCATCTCCTGCCTAAATAGGTCACTTTCATCCCTTGTGTAACAATCTACTATTTTACGTGTATACCTAGAGTAAAGCGCTTTTTATTTCTGTAAAGACTGGGTCACTTGCTGCAGGAAGATTGCTGACACTTTGAAACATGGTCAAGGAAACCACAAACTTTCTTCCCCTTAGTGAAAAGTAAATTATAAGTATCAGTAGTGTTACAAAATTGTTGATATTTTTAAATAACGATTTTACGCCGCGATTTAACCGTGGCTCTATAAGTTAGGACATGGTTTGCATAGTTTTTAATTTTTTGACAGCAGGGAAAATCCAGGGACGAAAAGACTGTTTTCATCCCTCTGATCAGGTAACTTCAAGCCTTTGATTATATATATGTACGTCTAGCTAGATACCTAGTCGTCTTGTAAAGTTTCGTCACTGAGCGTCGCAGCCTCATATTCGTGTATGCGTGCAGGCATCGTTGTACACTCGCATCATCTGTGGTTGGGTGCGTGTTTGGGGATCTCCGGTTATAAATATTTTTTCCAAAAATAGGCTGGATAGATTCCTAGTGTCATTCGAGACTTGGTCTTATTATAACTTATGGTGTTATTGCATGTGATTGCTTTTCATTGCTTGTCGTTGCGTATCGTTGCGTGTCATTGCGTGTCGTTGCGTGTCGTTGCGTGTCATTGCGTGTCATTACGTGTCATTACGTATCAATGACACGCAATGGCGTGTCATTGTGTCTAATTGCATGTCATTGCGTCTTATTGGGTCTTATTGCTTGTCATTGCGTTTCGTTGCGTGGCATTGCATGTCATTACGTGTCATTGGGTCTTATTGCTTGTCATTGTGTGTCGTTGCGTTTCGTTGCGTGTCATTACGTGTCATTGCGTGTCAATGCCTATCATTGTGTCTTATTGCTTGTCATTGCGTGGCATTGCCTCTTATTGCGTCTAACTGCATCTTGCCGCTTATTACCGTGTCTTACCGCGTCTTACCGCATCTTACCGCATCTTGCCGCTTATTACCGCATCTTACCGTGTCTTACCGCGTCTTACCGCAACTTACCACGCCTTACCGCATCTTACGGCATCTTACCGCGGCTCACCATCAGGCGAACGTCTTACTTACCTCATCACCAGAATGAAAAAAAAAATTCTAAGTACTTACCACTAATTCATTTATCTAAATTTTTTTTTTTATTGATTATTAAATGTGTTGGTCACTGTCCACGTATTTAAGTTTAATTGATTTTATTTTAGCTAAAAGAAAAGTTAACCCAAACTTAAGATATATTCCCCCATTATTACCTAGCAATACCAGTCTAGTCGGACAAGGTACAAACTATCGTAAAAAACAATTGAGTTTTTATAATAATCCTTCACAGAATCTTATCAGTGGAAAATTAAGTTTGAGTAAGGTAAGGATTACACAATTCGGCATAATGATTTTTTTTGCGAGCACAAACCATCGGTTCAAGCACAGAATACATATAATAACAGAAGATGCACTGCTTTGATGTTGAGGGAATGCCGCCGTTTTATAGAGCGTCCAACGCGTGCGTCATGTTACGCAAAAGTTCACTTTTGCGTAACATGACGCAGTTACGTTCTATTGGTGCTGTCAAAAAGAAAATAAACGGTTGGATCCATCGATATACTATACCAACTAGATTAGCCGTCACGACCCGAAAAGTGGTCACGAAAATAGAGCTACGGAGACGGCTGTCGCTCTATTTCAAACCGACAACGAGCCGACAACAGCTAGCGTAAGGACGTATCGAAATTCCTTATTGCGCGTTTATAAACTGTCCAAATACTTATCGTAACACTAAAATTGCAGATGGAGAATTTTTAAATAATAAATATAAGTAAGATATCATTATAATACGAAATAAAAATTATTTATTTGATATTTTCTCCGCTAGTAGTTCGCAACTGCCATGCCGGCCGACACTGACAAAATTAATGTTGCCGATAGGCGTGTCGCCACTGTCTATACGAAACTGTCAAACTACACGTCATTACCACAATAAAAAAGTTAGTTCTCATTTTTGTCACCAGCACGGATAAGTTTGTAAGTCAGTACACACACAATGGAAACACACCTGTTTTGAACCTTATTTTATAGTGGTTAAGATTTTCTTTTAAATGAGTACAATTTTGTTTAAGTCAAAACAACTACTTTTTTTCGTATAGCGTTGGCGATTTTATTGATTTTTCTTTGTCTCTGATGTAAAGGTTTTATGTGCCAACATTACTGCATACAGAATTAGACTTTATTACTACATGTGAATTGTCTATTAGTCCGACGTTCCGAATTATTTAAAACTATTTTCTAGCTACGTGTATAGTTGTGTAAGTATATGTAACCGCGACCACATTTTCAATGTCATTTTGTTCGTGACAGCTAATCTAGTTGGTATATTAAATCGATGGTTGGATCTATTATAATAGCCTACAAAATTTACAGAGCACTGCGTTCATTCTAAATAGTACCTTACCGCCACGCGCACTAGAGCGATATTTCTTTGTGTTCAGAATTTACCTACAACATCGTTCGATCGTCAGGGTTTTCAAGCAAAGTAAAATAAAATACCAACAAAATAATTACAAACATTTATTATATTTACAATTGTTTTATTTTTATGTACTGTTTTATATATTTTTTGCCATCCCCTACATATCTATTATTAACTTTAGAGTGGCGAAAATTCGTAAACCGCATACATAATTTTAAATTTGTTTTAAAAGGTAAACATAAGCGTGGTGCAGTGAACTCAATGTATTTTAGCTTCGTTAGTAATACATTTGCCGGATTTGTTGAAATAAGTTATAAAAAAGACAGTTTTGAAGTCTGTTGTTTATTGCAACAGCCGTCCACACAACAATTATTATTGTTACGATTATCCATTATAATTATTTTAACAAAATACGGTGATATTAATGCAATATACACACAAATACGTAAATCCTTTCCTTCGCGTTTTGACTTTCGTTCTGCACGAATTATTCAATAACATGTGCTCGCAAGCGCGTGGCAGCCGCGAGTGATAGACTACCCCGGGTAGTCGAGCGCTAGGCATTTATCGCTGTAGGTATTGGCGAGTGACGGAGGTCTGGTTCAAGTGACACTAAACAACCAAGTCTACCAATTTTATATTTTGGTCGACATTTCGCTGTCAAGTGTTTGAACATCGAACGTGCTATCTAGAGGTATATATAATCAAAGCTTCAAGCGTACTTTCAGAAGTATGAGAAACGAAAACTTTTTTTTTGTTCCTCCAAGGAAACCACAAACTTTCTTCCCCTGTTCATTATGAGAGAAATATACTTATTTTGTTATTTAAATGCTTAATTCACGCAAAACCACTCAGAGACGCCAGCAGGAGTAAAACAACCACGGTATTAAATACACATGTCACACTAAACATACTAGTAAGATAAAAAATGAATCTACCCTCATTTTAGCATAAAATGCTGTTTGAATGTGTGTACTGTTAAGTAAGTATTCTGTTAGGTACATAAGTACGTATAAGTCTAAAAATTCGGGTAAAAAATAATACAACTTCAAATACAGCTAAAATAGAATATACTTTAATTTCACTATCCCGGATATGACCAGCAGGGCTATTGCGTATCTTTAGTCACCCAAGTGACTATCAAGCTTCAGTTGTCCACCGAACTTTGATGTCAACTAAAAGTGTTTTAGTATTGGAATTTATTGGTCACTCAAGTTAGGCAATACCGAATGAACCATTTGGCAGTTATTTGATGGTCACTTGCTATAGTGATCATCACTTTAGTTGTCAAACGAGATACGTGTACCAGTTTTCAATAAAAATCGTTTCAACGACGTTACGTGCGCTTACCCCGCCCGCAAGTATTTCGGGCCGTCACGTGCATGCGATTGTGTCGTCCTAATGGTGATACACCGCTTGTGACCGCGAGAGTACACCAAATAAATAAACAAGGAAATGAAACAACTTAATACAAAATGTACAAACGGCGGTCTTATCACTATACTAAGCAGCTATGATTTTAAAATCATAAAGAATTGCCTACTGTTTGCTTAGCAACGAGCGATAGAATCTTTCGCTTATGCAAGCAAAGTTTTGAACGTAAACGATTGTTTGCTCTCATACTTTTAAAAGGCGCTGTTAGTTTTGTTATTAAACTTTACAATATCTTTATTTCCTTGATAGCTACAGGATCGAAGTTTATTAATTACGAGGTAAGCAATTGATAAGCAATTTCTGGCCCATGAAAACTTCTGTAATTCCAAGTAGTTACTACGTATACGGATGTTGACCAGCCATTCTGAAGTCAGGATGGACGGTCAACCTAAAATGTTTTGTTTCTTCTAAAATATGCAGTAAGCAAATTTCTTATCATGGTAACCAAATATAAGCAATTGGTAAGCAATTTTTGGATACCATTTCAAATCAAAATACGTCTGTTGACCTGCCATTCTGACGGTCACAAACATTTTTACAGTAAATTAAAATTATTTTGTAGAAATGCTTTCTAAGCAAGGCTAAAATAATGTTTTATTTGCTCAACTATAAGTCAACGCGTGCCGCTGCAGCGTCAGCATGTGTGTATGAGCGTCGGTATGCAGGAGTGTGCGCGTGTAGGTGCGTACCTCTGCTTGGTGACTGGCTGCGGCAGCGTGGCGGTGGCGGGCGGAGGCGGCGGCGGCGGGGGCGCGTGCCGCTGCAGTGTCTGCATGTTTGTATGTGTGTATGTGTGTATGTGCGTCGGTATGCAGGAGTGTGCGCGTGTAGGTGCGTACCTCTGCTTGGTGACTGGCTGCGGCAGCGTGGCGGTGGCGGGCGGAGGCGGCGGCGGCGGGGGCGCGTGCCGCTGCAGTGTCTGCATGTTTGTATGTGTGTATGTGTGTATGTGCGTCGGTATGCAGGAGTGTGCGCGTGTAGGTGCGTACCTCTGCTTGGTGACTGGCTGCGGCAGCGTGGCGGTGGCGGGCGGAGGCGGCGGCGGCGGGGGCGCGTGCCGCTGCAGTGTCTGCATGTTTGTATGTGTGTATGTGTGTATGTGCGTCGGTATGCAGGAGTGTGCGCGTGTAGGTGCGTACCTCTGCTTGGTGACTGGCTGCGGCAGCGTGGCGGTGGCGGGCGGAGGCGGCGGCGGCGGGGGCGCGTGCCGCTGCAGTGTCTGCGTGCCGTCCGCGGACTCGCCCTCCCAGCCCTCCTCCAGCACCCACCTACACACATTGCACACACGCTCATACATCACTCTGGCCTCGAACACGAAGTCAACGGGAGAGGGCGGCTATATGGATAGGTCCATATAAAAGTATGAAACGCGCCGCCTAGAAGGCAGAGGTGCGGGGAGCGGTGCGTACCAATCTAACGGTGACATATGCGAACTGATGTTAAGATGTTTAATTGAGCTACGCGTGCCACGTAAAATAAATACGCATCAAATTGTACGGTCGCGTAACACCATACGTACAACGTAGTGTTGAGTTGTAGTATTCTTTTATTTTATTTTAAACTACTGAAGTTTCAAAACGCCCGCCGACGCGTTGGAGCAAATAATTACAATGATTTTTTATTTTTTCGTTCGTAAACAAAGATACTTAGTTCTCGTAACACAGCACTACGCCGCTCTACCGTGCGGTCTGCCCGCTAGCTTCAAGACCGGGTATAGCGTTGCCGCGCCGCTCCCCGCGCCTCATATCGAACGCAATAATAGCTGCCTCTGTAGGCTATTTACCAACGTCGGAAGTTTCCGCATACGAATATGATGAAAACATTTAGGTAGAATTCAAGTAACTGCATCTTAACAAATTTATATCGTCGCACGTCGCGTATCCTGTCGTACCATGCACGTTTCTGTCAAAATTTAAAATTTGAATTCTGCATGGCCTTGCGAATTTTAAGAGATTTTAAGAGTCGGAATGTAGATGTGTTAAATAATGTACCTAGAGCTACTGGCGGACTTGCAGTTCTCACACTCGCTGCGGTAATCGTCAACTTCCTCTCCGCCCGGCGCGCTCGAGCCTTCGTAACTACACACGCACGACGGCTGCAAGTATACCAATACCACTTTCAATGCTATTTTACCATTAGTTCGTCTAAAGCAGATGTGTGTCGCTCGCTTTTAGTAGTTTCATGTGATGGTAAAATCATCGCATAAGCAAGCACCCACGGCAAACTGATTTGAAGTTAAAAAATTTAAAAAAGCATAATCACTCATTTAGATTCATGAAACAGGTGCTTCATATTTCACTTGCAATTCAAAGCCACCATCCAAAGGTGCTTCAGTATCTATCTACTCTACGCAGAGTAAGAATCTGGTATCGGTGACCGTAGTAACGGCGAGTGTGCATAACAAAGTGAGTTCTGGCAACACAATTTTTTTTTCAAAACTGAATTTTAACCAGATTATGCCAGAACCCTCACAGGTTTTACTGTAATAACGAAAAGTAGATCAGTTAAAGCCGTTAGATATTAAGTCTCTCGTTTCCAGTAATTTCATCAGTTAGAGTGCCATTCATACCGGCACACAGTAATGTTTACACACTGCTGCTTGGCGGAAACCCACCACCTAGTAAAATGATTTATTCATCATCATTCTCCTTACCTTATCCCATCAACTGGGGTCGGCGCAATATGTTTTATCCTTCCATTCATCTCTATTTGCAGTCATTTCCACACTCACTCCAGCTACTTTCATATCATTCGTAATACAATCCATCCATCTCTTCTTCGGCCTTCCGCGCGCTCTATATCCATCCACATTCAAGCTCATCATTCTTCTCGTGACATGCGTCTCCTCTCTCCTCAATACATGCCCAAACCAAGATAGCCTCCGACTCCGAATTTTATCGGTGACAGGCGCTACTTTCATACTTCTTTCATTATTAACAATAAAAAAATACTTTTTGGTTTGGTAACCAGGCAAAAACAATTGCTTTAGAATTGTTGTTTGGGGCTGTCACTGCATGCCCACGTTCCAAGCCTGCTGCCCGCAGTTGGTTGGGAACAAAGATAATAAATACACTTTGTAGTAAATTATAGCTAAACGGTTATGCGGACCTTATCGACGGTGAGCGGCAGCGTGGAGGGAGCTGTAGCGGGCGCGGGTGCGGGCGCGGGCGCCGGAGCGGGAGCGGAAGCGGGGGCGGGGGCGGGTGGCGGTTCCGCAGGCTCGGCGGGCGCGTCTTTATGCTCGCTGTACGCGCGACCTCTCCCATCACCTCCCAACCGCATGTGCGCGCTGCACAGCCAACAATCCAACCATTGCATTCCTCTTTGTTAATATCTTAGTATTAAAAATATAGCCTACTTTTTTCGCGGCAGCAGCCACTTAAGTAGGTATTTTACGTTTATGTCGGACACGCGAGTACACTTGCATTTTAATTTTATATACAACGTGTTAACGAATTAGCACATAACCTAAAACTAGAGTCTAATTGATTTCACTAGTTTTTAATACGGGGCAATTTTCACTATATTTCTGTTCGGGTAAGAATAGCACTCTACCATCTCGTCCCGTTTGGTATATGTAAAAGGCGACTAAGGAAAAACAAGAAGACGGACAGCAGCGTCTTTCTATTGGATTACCTACCACCTATACTGCGATCCCCAAGACTGACAAGCGTGAGGATTATGGCAAGGCATCCCTTTTAAGCGGGACGCTTTTGTTCTGCAGTGGACCGCGTCCCCGTGTGCGGCGGCGAGCCGGTGTCGGTAGCGTCCAGCGCGCTCGCGTCCGCCGCAGGTGGTGCGGGATGTACTCACGTGTCGGTGGCGTCCAGCGCGATCGCGTCCGCCGCAGGTGGTGCGGGATGTACTCACGTGTCGGTGGCGTCCAGCGCGCTCGCGTCCGCCGCAGGTGGTGCGGGATGTACTCACGTGTCGGTGGCGTCCAGCGCGCTCGCGTCCGCCGCAGGTGGTGCGGGATGTACTCACGTGTCGGTGGCGTCCAGCGCGCTCGCGTCCGCCGCAGGTGGTGCGGGATGTACTCACGTGTCGGTGGCGTCCAGCGCGCTCGCGTCCGCCGCAGGTGGTGCGGGATGTACTCACGTGTCGGCGGCGAGGTTGAGGTTCCTGGGCATGCTGCGGCCGGTGTCGGTGGCGTCCAGCGCGCTCGCGTCCGCCGCAGGTGGTGCGGGATGTACTCACGTGTCGGTGGCGTCCAGCGCGCTCGCGTCCGCCGCAGGTGGTGCGGGATGTACTCACGTGTCGGTGGCGTCCAGCGCGCTCGCGTCCGCCGCAGGTGGTGCGGGATGTACTCACGTGTCGGCGGCGAGGTTGAGGTTCCTGGGCATGCTGCGGCCGGTGTCGGTGGCGTCCAGCGCGCTCGCGTCCGCCGCAGGTGGTGCGGGATGTACTCACGTGTCGGTGGCGTCCAGCGCGCTCGCGTCCGCCGCAGGTGGTGCGGGATGTACTCACGTGTCGGCGGCGAGGTTGAGGTTCCTGGGCATGCTGCGGCCGGTGTCGGTGGCGTCCAGCGCGCTCGCGTCCGCCGCAGGTGGTGCGGGATGTACTCACGTGTCGGTGGCGTCCAGCGTGCTCGCGTCCGCCGCAGGTGGTGCGGGATGTACTCACGTGTCGGCGGCGAGGTTGAGGTTCCTGGGCATGCTGCGGCCGGTGTCGGTGGCGTCCAGCGCGCTCGCGTCCGCCGCAGGTGGTGCGGGATGTACTCACGTGTCGGTGGCGTCCAGCGCGCTCGCGTCCGCCGCAGGTGGTGCGGGATGTACTCACGTGTCGGTGGCGTCCAGCGCGCTCGCGTCCGCCGCAGGTGGTGCGGGATGTACTCACGTGTCGGCGGCGAGGTTGAGGTTCCTGGGCATGCTGCGGCCGGTGTCGGTGGCGTCCAGCGCGCTCGCGTCCGCCGCAGGTGGTGCGGGATGTACTCACGTGTCGGTGGCGTCCAGCGCGCTCGCGTCCGCCGCAGGTGGTGCGGGATGTACTCACGTGTCGGCGGCGAGGTTGAGGTTCCTGGGCATGCTGCGGCCGGTGTCGGTGGCGTCCAGCGCGCTCGCGTCCGCCGCAGGTGGTGCGGGATGTACTCACGTGTCGGCGGCGAGGTTGAGGTTCCTGGGCATGCTGCGGCCGGTGTCGGTGGCGTCCAGCGCGCTCGCGTCCGCCGCAGGTGGTGCGGGATGTACTCACGTGTCGGTGGCGTCCAGCGCGCTCGCGTCCGCCGCAGGTGGTGCGGGATGTACTCACGTGTCGGTGGCGTCCAGCGCGCTCGCGTCCGCCGCAGGTGGTGCGGGATGTACTCACGTGTCGGCGGCGAGGTTGAGGTTCCTGGGCATGCTGCGGCCGGTGTCGGTGGCGTCCAGCGCGCTCGCGTCCGCCGCAGGTGGTGCGGGATGTACTCACGTGTCGGTGGCGTCCAGCGCGCTCGCGTCCGCCGCAGGTGGTGCGGGATGTACTCACGTGTCGGCGGCGAGGTTGAGGTTCCTGGGCATGCTGCGGCCGGTGTCGGTGGCGTCCAGCGCGCTCGCGTCCGCCGCAGGTGGTGCGGGATGTACTCACGTGTCGGTGGCGTCCAGCGCGCTCGCGTCCGCCGCAGGTGGTGCGGGATGTACTCACGTGTCGGCGGCGAGGTTGAGGTTCCTGGGCATGCTGCGGCCGGTGTCGGTGGCGTCCAGCGCGCTCGCGTCCGCCGCAGGTGGTGCGGGATGTACTCACGTGTCGGCGGCGAGGTTGAGGTTCCTGGGCATGCTGCGGCCGGTGTCGGTGGCGTCCAGCGCGCTCGCGTCCGCCGCAGGTGGTGCGGGATGTACTCACGTGTCGGTGGCGTCCAGCGCGCTCGCGTCCGCCGCAGGTGGTGCGGGATGTACTCACGTGTCGGTGGCGTCCAGCGTGCTCGCGTCCGCCGCAGGTGGTGCGGGATGTACTCACGTGTCGGCGGCGAGGTTGAGGTTCCTGGGCATGCTGCGGCCGGTGTCGGTGGCGTCCAGCGCGCTCGCGTCCGCCGCAGGTGGTGCGGGATGTACTCACGTGTCGGTGGCGTCCAGCGCGCTCGCGTCCGCCGCAGGTGGTGCGGGATGTACTCACGTGTCGGCGGCGAGGTTGAGGTTCCTGGGCATGCTGCGGCCGGTGTCGGTGGCGTCCAGCGCGCTCGCGTCCGCCGCAGGTGGTGCGGGATGTACTCACGTGTCGGTGGCGTCCAGCGCGCTCGCGTCCGCCGCAGGTGGTGCGGGATGTACTCACGTGTCGGTGGCGTCCAGCGTGCTCGCGTCCGCCGCAGGTGGTGCGGGATGTACTCACGTGTCGGCGGCGAGGTTGAGGTTCCTGGGCATGCTGCGGCCGGTGTCGGTGGCGTCCAGCGCGCTCGCGTCCGCCGCAGGTGGTGCGGGATGTACTCACGTGTCGGTGGCGTCCAGCGCGCTCGCGTCCGCCGCAGGTGGTGCGGGATGTACTCACGTGTCGGCGGCGAGGTTGAGGTTCCTGGGCATGCTGCGGCCGGTGTCGGTGGCGTCCAGCGCGCTCGCGTCCGCCGCAGGTGGTGCGGGATGTACTCACGTGTCGGTGGCGTCCAGCGTGCTCGCGTCCGCCGCAGGTGGTGCGGGATGTACTCACGTGTCGGCGGCGAGGTTGAGGTTCCTGGGCATGCTGCGGCCGGTGTCGGTGGCGTCCAGCGCGCTCGCGTCCGCCGCAGGTGGTGCGGGATGTACTCACGTGTCGGTGGCGTCCAGCGTGCTCGCGTCCGCCGCAGGTGGTGCGGGATGTACTCACGTGTCGGCGGCGAGGTTGAGGTTCCTGGGCATGCTGCGGCCGGTGTCGGTGGCATCCAGCGCGCTCGCGTCCGCCGCAGGTGGTGCGGGATGTACTCACGTGTCGGTGGCGTCCAGCGCGCTCGCGTCCGCCGCAGGTGGTGCGGGATGTACTCACGTGTCGGTGGCGTCCAGCGCGCTCGCGTCCGCCGCAGGTGGTGCGGGATGTACTCACGTGTCGGCGGCGAGGTTGAGGTTCCTGGGCATGCTGCGGCCGGTGTCGGTGGCGTCCAGCGCGCTCGCGTCCGCCGCAGGTGGTGCGGGATGTACTCACGTGTCGGCGGCGAGGTTGAGGTTCCTGGGCATGCTGCGGCCGGTGTCGGTGGCGTCCAGCGCGCTCGCGTCCGCCGCAGGTGGTGCGGGATGTACTCACGTGTCGGTGGCGTCCAGCGCGCTCGCGTCCGCCGCAGGTGGTGCGGGATGTACTCACGTGTCGGTGGCGTCCAGCGCGCTCGCGTCCGCCGCAGGTGGTGCGGGATGTACTCACGTGTCGGCGGCGAGGTTGAGGTTCCTGGGCATGCTGCGGCCGGTGTCGGTGGCGTCCAGCGCGCTCGCGTCCGCCGCAGGTGGTGCGGGATGTACTCACGTGTCGGCGGCGAGGTTGAGGTTCCTGGGCATGCTGCGGCCGGTGTCGGTGGCGTCCAGCGCGCTCGCGTCCGCCGCAGGTGGTGCGGGATGTACTCACGTGTCGGCGGCGAGGTTGAGGTTCCTGGGCATGCTGCGGCCGGTGTCGGTGGCGTCCAGCGCGCTCGCGTCCGCCGCAGGTGGTGCGGGATGTACTCACGTGTCGGCGGCGAGGTTGAGGTTCCTGGGCATGCTGCGGCCGGTGTCGGTGGCATCCAGCGCGCTCGCGTCCGCCGCAGGTGGTGCGGGATGTACTCACGTGTCGGTGGCGTCCAGCGCGCTCGCGTCCGCCGCAGGTGGTGCGGGATGTACTCACGTGTCGGTGGCGTCCAGCGCGCTCGCGTCCGCCGCAGGTGGTGCGGGATGTACTCACGTGTCGGCGGCGAGGTTGAGGTTCCTGGGCATGCTGCGGCCGGTGTCGGTGGCGTCCAGCGCGCTCGCGTCCGCCGCAGGTGGTGCGGGATGTACTCACGTGTCGGTGGCGTCCAGCGCGCTCGCGTCCGCCGCAGGTGGTGCGGGATGTACTCACGTGTCGGTGGCGTCCAGCGCGCTCGCGTCCGCCGCAGGTGGTGCGGGATGTACTCACGTGTCGGTGGCGTCCAGCGCGCTCGCGTCCGCCGCAGGTGGTGCGGGATGTACTCACGTGTCGGTGGCGTCCAGCGCGCTCGCGTCCGGCGCAGGTGGTGCGGGATGTACTCACGTGTCGGCGGCGAGGTTGAGGTTCCTGGGCATGCTGCGGCCGGTGTCGGTGGCGTCCAGCGCGCTCGCGTCCGCCGCAGGTGGTGCGGGATGTACTCACGTGTCGGTGGCGTCCAGCGCGCTCGCGTCCGCCGCAGGTGGTGCGGGATGTACTCACGTGTCGGTGGCGTCCAGCGCGCTCGCGTCCGCCGCAGGTGGTGCGGGATGTACTCACGTGTCGGCGGCGAGGTTGAGGTTCCTGGGCATGCTGCGGCCGGTGTCGGTGGCGTCCAGCGCGCTCGCGTCCGCCGCAGGTGGTGCGGGATGTACTCACGTGTCGGCGGCGAGGTTGAGGTTCCTGGGCATGCTGCGGCCGGTGTCGGTGGCGTCCAGCGCGCTCGCGTCCGCCGCAGGTGGTGCGGGATGTACTCACGTGTCGGCGGCGAGGTTGAGGTTCCTGGGCATGCTGCGGCCGGTGTCGGTGGCGTCCAGCGCGCTCGCGTCCGCCGCAGGTGGTGCGGGATGTACTCACGTGTCGGTGGCGTCCAGCGCGCTCGCGTCCGCCGCAGGTGGTGCGGGATGTACTCACGTGTCGGTGGCGTCCAGCGCGCTCGCGTCCGCCGCAGGTGGTGCGGGATGTACTCACGTGTCGGCGGCGAGGTTGAGGTTCCTGGGCATGCTGCGGCCGGTGTCGGTGGCGTCCAGCGCGCTCGCGTCCGCCGCAGGTGGTGCGGGATGTACTCACGTGTCGGTGGCGTCCAGCGCGCTCGCGTCCGCCGCAGGTGGTGCGGGATGTACTCACGTGTCGGTGGCGTCCAGCGCGCTCGCGTCCGGCGCAGGTGGTGCGGGATGTACTCACGTGTCGGCGGCGAGGTTGAGGTTCCTGGGCATGCTGCGGCCGGTGTCGGTGGCGTCCAGCGCGCTCGCGTCCGCCGCAGGTGGTGCGGGATGTACTCACGTGTCGGTGGCGTCCAGCGCGCTCGCGTCCGCCGCAGGTGGTGCGGGATGTACTCACGTGTCGGTGGCGTCCAGCGCGCTCGCGTCCGCCGCAGGTGGTGCGGGATGTACTCACGTGTCGGTGGCGTCCAGCGCGCTCGCGTCCGCCGCAGGTGGTGCGGGATGTACTCACGTGTCGGCGGCGAGGTTGAGGTTCCTGGGCATGCTGCGGCCGGTGTCGGTGGCGTCCAGCGCGCTCGCGTCCGCCGCAGGTGGTGCGGGATGTACTCACGTGTCGGTGGCGTCCAGCGCGCTCGCGTCCGCCGCAGGTGGTGCGGGATGTACTCACGTGTCGGCGACGAGGTTGAGGTTCCTGGGCATGCTGCGGCCGGTGTCGGTGGCGTCCAGCGCGCTCGCGTCCGCCGCAGGTGGTGCGGGATGTACTCACGTGTCGGTGGCGTCCAGCGCACTCGCGTCCGCCGCAGGTGGTGCGGGATGTACTCACGTGTCGGCGGCGAGGTTGAGGTTCCTGGGCATGCTGCGGCCGGTGTCGGTGGCGTCCAGCGCGCTCGCGTCCGCCGCAGGTGGTGCGGGATGTACTCACGTGTCGGTGGCGTCCAGCGCGCTCGCGTCCGCCGCAGGTGGTGCGGGATGTACTCACGTGTCGGCGGCGAGGTTGAGGTTCCTGGGCATGCTGCGGCCGGTGTCGGTGGCGTCCAGCGCGCTCGCGTCCGCCGCAGGTGGTGCGGGATGTACTCACGTGTCGGTGGCGTCCAGCGTGCTCGCGTCCGCCGCAGGTGGTGCGGGATGTACTCACGTGTCGGCGGCGAGGTTGAGGTTCCTGGGCATGCTGCGGCCGGTGTCGGTGGCGTCCAGCGCGCTCGCGTCCGCCGCAGGTGGTGCGGGATGTACTCACGTGTCGGTGGCGTCCAGCGCGCTCGCGTCCGCCGCAGGTGGTGCGGGATGTACTCACGTGTCGGTGGCGTCCAGCGTGCTCGCGTCCGCCGCAGGTGGTGCGGGATGTACTCACGTGTCGGCGGCGAGGTTGAGGTTCCTGGGCATGCTGCGGCCGGTGTCGGTGGCGTCCAGCGCGCTCGCGTCCGCCGCAGGTGGTGCGGGATGTACTCACGTGTCGGTGGCGTCCAGCGCGCTCGCGTCCGCCGCAGGTGGTGCGGGATGTACTCACGTGTCGGCGGCGAGGTTGAGGTTCCTGGGCATGCTGCGGCCGGTGTCGGTGGCGTCCAGCGCGCTCGCGTCCGCCGCAGGTGGTGCGGGATGTACTCACGTGTCGGTGGCGTCCAGCGTGCTCGCGTCCGCCGCAGGTGGTGCGGGATGTACTCACGTGTCGGCGGCGAGGTTGAGGTTCCTGGGCATGCTGCGGCCGGTGTCGGTGGCGTCCAGCGCGCTCGCGTCCGCCGCAGGTGGTGCGGGATGTACTCACGTGTCGGTGGCGTCCAGCGTGCTCGCGTCCGCCGCAGGTGGTGCGGGATGTACTCACGTGTCGGCGGCGAGGTTGAGGTTCCTGGGCATGCTGCGGCCGGTGTCGGTGGCATCCAGCGCGCTCGCGTCCGCCGCAGGTGGTGCGGGATGTACTCACGTGTCGGTGGCGTCCAGCGCGCTCGCGTCCGCCGCAGGTGGTGCGGGATGTACTCACGTGTCGGTGGCGTCCAGCGCGCTCGCGTCCGCCGCAGGTGGTGCGGGATGTACTCACGTGTCGGCGGCGAGGTTGAGGTTCCTGGGCATGCTGCGGCCGGTGTCGGTGGCGTCCAGCGCGCTCGCGTCCGCCGCAGGTGGTGCGGGATGTACTCACGTGTCGGCGGCGAGGTTGAGGTTCCTGGGCATGCTGCGGCCGGTGTCGGTGGCGTCCAGCGCGCTCGCGTCCGCCGCAGGTGGTGCGGGATGTACTCACGTGTCGGTGGCGTCCAGCGCGCTCGCGTCCGCCGCAGGTGGTGCGGGATGTACTCACGTGTCGGTGGCGTCCAGCGCGCTCGCGTCCGCCGCAGGTGGTGCGGGATGTACTCACGTGTCGGCGGCGAGGTTGAGGTTCCTGGGCATGCTGCGGCCGGTGTCGGTGGCGTCCAGCGCGCTCGCGTCCGCCGCAGGTGGTGCGGGATGTACTCACGTGTCGGCGGCGAGGTTGAGGTTCCTGGGCATGCTGCGGCCGGTGTCGGTGGCGTCCAGCGCGCTCGCGTCCGCCGCAGGTGGTGCGGGATGTACTCACGTGTCGGCGGCGAGGTTGAGGTTCCTGGGCATGCTGCGGCCGGTGTCGGTGGCGTCCAGCGCGCTCGCGTCCGCCGCAGGTGGTGCGGGATGTACTCACGTGTCGGCGGCGAGGTTGAGGTTCCTGGGCATGCTGCGGCCGGTGTCGGTGGCATCCAGCGCGCTCGCGTCCGCCGCAGGTGGTGCGGGATGTACTCACGTGTCGGTGGCGTCCAGCGCGCTCGCGTCCGCCGCAGGTGGTGCGGGATGTACTCACGTGTCGGTGGCGTCCAGCGCGCTCGCGTCCGCCGCAGGTGGTGCGGGATGTACTCACGTGTCGGCGGCGAGGTTGAGGTTCCTGGGCATGCTGCGGCCGGTGTCGGTGGCGTCCAGCGCGCTCGCGTCCGCCGCAGGTGGTGCGGGATGTACTCACGTGTCGGTGGCGTCCAGCGCGCTCGCGTCCGCCGCAGGTGGTGCGGGATGTACTCACGTGTCGGTGGCGTCCAGCGCGCTCGCGTCCGCCGCAGGTGGTGCGGGATGTACTCACGTGTCGGTGGCGTCCAGCGCGCTCGCGTCCGCCGCAGGTGGTGCGGGATGTACTCACGTGTCGGTGGCGTCCAGCGCGCTCGCGTCCGGCGCAGGTGGTGCGGGATGTACTCACGTGTCGGCGGCGAGGTTGAGGTTCCTGGGCATGCTGCGGCCGGTGTCGGTGGCGTCCAGCGCGCTCGCGTCCGCCGCAGGTGGTGCGGGATGTACTCACGTGTCGGTGGCGTCCAGCGCGCTCGCGTCCGCCGCAGGTGGTGCGGGATGTACTCACGTGTCGGTGGCGTCCAGCGCGCTCGCGTCCGCCGCAGGTGGTGCGGGATGTACTCACGTGTCGGCGGCGAGGTTGAGGTTCCTGGGCATGCTGCGGCCGGTGTCGGTGGCGTCCAGCGCGCTCGCGTCCGCCGCAGGTGGTGCGGGATGTACTCACGTGTCGGCGGCGAGGTTGAGGTTCCTGGGCATGCTGCGGCCGGTGTCGGTGGCGTCCAGCGCGCTCGCGTCCGCCGCAGGTGGTGCGGGATGTACTCACGTGTCGGCGGCGAGGTTGAGGTTCCTGGGCATGCTGCGGCCGGTGTCGGTGGCGTCCAGCGCGCTCGCGTCCGCCGCAGGTGGTGCGGGATGTACTCACGTGTCGGTGGCGTCCAGCGCGCTCGCGTCCGCCGCAGGTGGTGCGGGATGTACTCACGTGTCGGTGGCGTCCAGCGCGCTCGCGTCCGCCGCAGGTGGTGCGGGATGTACTCACGTGTCGGCGGCGAGGTTGAGGTTCCTGGGCATGCTGCGGCCGGTGTCGGTGGCGTCCAGCGCGCTCGCGTCCGCCGCAGGTGGTGCGGGATGTACTCACGTGTCGGTGGCGTCCAGCGCGCTCGCGTCCGCCGCAGGTGGTGCGGGATGTACTCACGTGTCGGTGGCGTCCAGCGCGCTCGCGTCCGGCGCAGGTGGTGCGGGATGTACTCACGTGTCGGCGGCGAGGTTGAGGTTCCTGGGCATGCTGCGGCCGGTGTCGGTGGCGTCCAGCGCGCTCGCGTCCGCCGCAGGTGGTGCGGGATGTACTCACGTGTCGGTGGCGTCCAGCGCGCTCGCGTCCGCCGCAGGTGGTGCGGGATGTACTCACGTGTCGGTGGCGTCCAGCGCGCTCGCGTCCGCCGCAGGTGGTGCGGGATGTACTCACGTGTCGGCGGCGAGGTTGAGGTTCCTGGGCATGCTGCGGCCGGTGTCGGTGGCGTCCAGCGCGCTCGCGTCCGCCGCAGGTGGTGCGGGATGTACTCACGTGTCGGCGGCGAGGTTGAGGTTCCTGGGCATGCTGCGGCCGGTGTCGGTGGCGTCCAGCGCGCTCGCGTCCGCCGCAGGTGGTGCGGGATGTACTCACGTGTCGGCGGCGAGGTTGAGGTTCCTGGGCATGCTGCGGCCGGTGTCGGTGGCGTCCAGCGCGCTCGCGTCCGCCGCAGGTGGTGCGGGATGTACTCACGTGTCGGTGGCGTCCAGCGCGCTCGCGTCCGCCGCAGGTGGTGCGGGATGTACTCACGTGTCGGTGGCGTCCAGCGCGCTCGCGTCCGCCGCAGGTGGTGCGGGATGTACTCACGTGTCGGCGGCGAGGTTGAGGTTCCTGGGCATGCTGCGGCCGGTGTCGGTGGCGTCCAGCGCGCTCGCGTCCGCCGCAGGTGGTGCGGGATGTACTCACGTGTCGGTGGCGTCCAGCGCGCTCGCGTCCGCCGCAGGTGGTGCGGGATGTACTCACGTGTCGGTGGCGTCCAGCGCGCTCGCGTCCGCCGCAGGTGGTGCGGGATGTACTCACGTGTCGGCGGCGAGGTTGAGGTTCCTGGGCATGCTGCGGCCGGTGTCGGTGGCGTCCAGCGCGCTCGCGTCCGCCGCAGGTGGTGCGGGATGTACTCACGTGTCGGTGGCGTCCAGCGCGCTCGCGTCCGCCGCAGGTGGTGCGGGATGTACTCACGTGTCGGTGGCGTCCAGCGCGCTCGCGTCCGCCGCAGGTGGTGCGGGATGTACTCACGTGTCGGCGGCGAGGTTGAGGTTCCTGGGCATGCTGCGGCCGGTGTCGGTGGCGTCCAGCGCGCTCGCGTCCGCCGCAGGTGGTGCGGGATGTACTCACGTGTCGGCGGCGAGGTTGAGGTTCCTGGGCATGCTGCGGCCGGTGTCGGTGGCGTCCAGCGCGCTCGCGTCCGCCGCAGGTGGTGCGGGATGTACTCACGTGTCGGCGGCGAGGTTGAGGTTCCTGGGCATGCTGCGGCCGGTGTCGGTGGCGTCCAGCGCGCTCGCGTCCGCCGCAGGTGGTGCGGGATGTACTCACGTGTCGGTGGCGTCCAGCGCGCTCGCGTCCGCCGCAGGTGGTGCGGGATGTACTCACGTGTCGGTGGCGTCCAGCGCGCTCGCGTCCGCCGCAGGTGGTGCGGGATGTACTCACGTGTCGGTGGCGTCCAGCGCGCTCGCGTCCGCCGCAGGTGGTGCGGGATGTACTCACGTGTCGGCGGCGAGGTTGAGGTTCCTGGGCATGCTGCGGCCGGTGTCGGTGGCGTCCAGCGCGCTCGCGTCCGCCGCAGGTGGTGCGGGATGTACTCACGTGTCGGTGGCGTCCAGCGCGCTCGCGTCCGCCGCAGGTGGTGCGGGATGTACTCACGTGTCGGCGACGAGGTTGAGGTTCCTGGGCATGCTGCGGCCGGTGTCGGTGGCGTCCAGCGCGCTCGCGTCCGCCGCAGGTGGTGCGGGATGTACTCACGTGTCGGTGGCGTCCAGCGCACTCGCGTCCGCCGCAGGTGGTGCGGGATGTACTCACGTGTCGGCGGCGAGGTTGAGGTTCCTGGGCATGCTGCGGCCGGTGTCGGTGGCGTCCAGCGCGCTCGCGTCCGCCGCAGGTGGTGCGGGATGTACTCACGTGTCGGTGGCGTCCAGCGCGCTCGCGTCCGCCGCAGGTGGTGCGGGATGTACTCACGTGTCGGCGGCGAGGTTGAGGTTCCTGGGCATGCTGCGGCCGGTGTCGGTGGCGTCCAGCGCGCTCGCGTCCGCCGCAGGTGGTGCGGGATGTACTCACGTGTCGGTGGCGTCCAGCGTGCTCGCGTCCGCCGCAGGTGGTGCGGGATGTACTCACGTGTCGGCGGCGAGGTTGAGGTTCCTGGGCATGCTGCGGCCGGTGTCGGTGGCGTCCAGCGCGCTCGCGTCCGCCGCAGGTGGTGCGGGATGTACTCACGTGTCGGTGGCGTCCAGCGCGCTCGCGTCCGCCGCAGGTGGTGCGGGATGTACTCACGTGTCGGCGGCGAGGTTGAGGTTCCTGGGCATGCTGCGGCCGGTGTCGGTGGCGTCCAGCGCGCTCGCGTCCGCCGCAGGTGGTGCGGGATGTACTCACGTGTCGGTGGCGTCCAGCGCGCTCGCGTCCGCCGCAGGTGGTGCGGGATGTACTCACGTGTCGGCGGCGAGGTTGAGGTTCCTGGGCATGCTGCGGCCGGTGTCGGTGGCGTCCAGCGCGCTCGCGTCCGCCGCAGGTGGTGCGGGATGTACTCACGTGTCGGTGGCGTCCAGCGCGCTCGCGTCCGCCGCAGGTGGTGCGGGATGTACTCACGTGTCGGCGGCGAGGTTGAGGTTCCTGGGCATGCTGCGGCCGGTGTCGGTGGCGTCCAGCGCGCTCGCGTCCGCCGCAGGTGGTGCGGGATGTACTCACGTGTCGGTGGCGTCCAGTGCGCTCGCGTCCGCCGCAGGTGGTGCGGGATGTACTCACGTGTCGGCGGCGAGGTTGAGGTTCCTGGGCATGCTGCGGCCGGTGTCGGTGGCGTCCAGCGCGCTCGCGTCCGCCGCAGGTGGTGCGGGATGTACTCACGTGTCGGCGGCGAGGTTGAGGTTCCTGGGCATGCTGCGGCCGGTGTCGGTGGCGTCCAGCGCGCTCGCGTCCGCCGCAGGTGGTGCGGGATGTACTCACGTGTCGGTGGCGTCCAGCGCGCTCGCGTCCGCCGCAGGTGGTGCGGGATGTACTCACGTGTCGGTGGCGTCCAGCGCGCTCGCGTCCGCCGCAGGTGGTGCGGGATGTACTCACGTGTCGGCGGCGAGGTTGAGGTTCCTGGGCATGCTGCGGCCGGTGTCGGTGGCGTCCAGCGCGCTCGCGTCCGCCGCAGGTGGTGCGGGATGTACTCACGTGTCGGTGGCGTCCAGCGCGCTCGCGTCCGCCGCAGGTGGTGCGGGATGTACTCACGTGTCGGCGGCGAGGTTGAGGTTCCTGGGCATGCTGCGGCCGGTGTCGGTGTCGGTGGCGTCCAGCGCGCTCGCGTCCGCCGCAGGTGGTGCGGGATGTACTCACGTGTCGGTGGCGTCCAGCGCGCTCGCGTCCGCCGCAGGTGGTGCGGGATGTACTCACGTGTCGGCGGCGAGGTTGAGGTTCCTGGGCATGCTGCGGCCGGTGTCGGTGGCGTCCAGCGCGCTCGCGTCCGCCGCAGGTGGTGCGGGATGTACTCACGTGTCGGTGGCGTCCAGCGCGCTCGCGTCCGCCGCAGGTGGTGCGGGATGTACTCACGTGTCGGTGGCGTCCAGCGCGCTCGCGTCCGCCGCAGGTGGTGCGGGATGTACTCACGTGTCGGTGGCGTCCAGCGCGCTCGCGTCCGCCGCAGGTGGTGCGGGATGTACTCACGTGTCGGTGGCGTCCAGCGCGCTCGCGTCCGCCGCAGGTGGTGCGGGATGTACTCACGTGTCGGCGGCGAGGTTGAGGTTCCTGGGCATGCTGCGGCCGGTGTCGGTGGCGTCCAGCGCGCTCGCGTCCGCCGCAGGTGGTGCGGGATGTACTCACGTGTCGGCGGCGAGGTTGAGGTTCCTGGGCATGCTGCGGCCGGTGTCGGTGGCGTCCAGCGCGCTCGCGTCCGCCGCAGGTGGTGCGGGATGTACTCACGTGTCGGTGGCGTCCAGCGCGCTCGCGTCCGCCGCAGGTGGTGCGGGATGTACTCACGTGTCGGTGGCGTCCAGCGTGCTCGCGTCCGCCGCAGGTGGTGCGGGATGTACTCACGTGTCGGCGGCGAGGTTGAGGTTCCTGGGCATGCTGCGGCCGGTGTCGGTGGCGTCCAGCGCGCTCGCGTCCGCCGCAGGTGGTGCGGGATGTACTCACGTGTCGGTGGCGTCCAGCGCGCTCGCGTCCGCCGCAGGTGGTGCGGGATGTACTCACGTGTCGGCGGCGAGGTTGAGGTTCCTGGGCATGCTGCGGCCGGTGTCGGTGGCGTCCAGCGCGCTCGCGTCCGCCGCAGGTGGTGCGGGATGTACTCACGTGTCGGTGGCGTCCAGCGTGCTCGCGTCCGCCGCAGGTGGTGCGGGATGTACTCACGTGTCGGCGGCGAGGTTGAGGTTCCTGGGCATGCTGCGGCCGGTGTCGGTGGCGTCCAGCGCGCTCGCGTCCGCCGCAGGTGGTGCGGGATGTACTCACGTGTCGGTGGCGTCCAGCGTGCTCGCGTCCGCCGCAGGTGGTGCGGGATGTACTCACGTGTCGGCGGCGAGGTTGAGGTTCCTGGGCATGCTGCGGCCGGTGTCGGTGGCATCCAGCGCGCTCGCGTCCGCCGCAGGTGGTGCGGGATGTACTCACGTGTCGGTGGCGTCCAGCGCGCTCGCGTCCGCCGCAGGTGGTGCGGGATGTACTCACGTGTCGGTGGCGTCCAGCGCGCTCGCGTCCGCCGCAGGTGGTGCGGGATGTACTCACGTGTCGGCGGCGAGGTTGAGGTTCCTGGGCATGCTGCGGCCGGTGTCGGTGGCGTCCAGCGCGCTCGCGTCCGCCGCAGGTGGTGCGGGATGTACTCACGTGTCGGCGGCGAGGTTGAGGTTCCTGGGCATGCTGCGGCCGGTGTCGGTGGCGTCCAGCGCGCTCGCGTCCGCCGCAGGTGGTGCGGGATGTACTCACGTGTCGGTGGCGTCCAGCGCGCTCGCGTCCGCCGCAGGTGGTGCGGGATGTACTCACGTGTCGGTGGCGTCCAGCGCGCTCGCGTCCGCCGCAGGTGGTGCGGGATGTACTCACGTGTCGGCGGCGAGGTTGAGGTTCCTGGGCATGCTGCGGCCGGTGTCGGTGGCGTCCAGCGCGCTCGCGTCCGCCGCAGGTGGTGCGGGATGTACTCACGTGTCGGCGGCGAGGTTGAGGTTCCTGGGCATGCTGCGGCCGGTGTCGGTGGCGTCCAGCGCGCTCGCGTCCGCCGCAGGTGGTGCGGGATGTACTCACGTGTCGGCGGCGAGGTTGAGGTTCCTGGGCATGCTGCGGCCGGTGTCGGTGGCGTCCAGCGCGCTCGCGTCCGCCGCAGGTGGTGCGGGATGTACTCACGTGTCGGCGGCGAGGTTGAGGTTCCTGGGCATGCTGCGGCCGGTGTCGGTGGCATCCAGCGCGCTCGCGTCCGCCGCAGGTGGTGCGGGATGTACTCACGTGTCGGTGGCGTCCAGCGCGCTCGCGTCCGCCGCAGGTGGTGCGGGATGTACTCACGTGTCGGTGGCGTCCAGCGCGCTCGCGTCCGCCGCAGGTGGTGCGGGATGTACTCACGTGTCGGCGGCGAGGTTGAGGTTCCTGGGCATGCTGCGGCCGGTGTCGGTGGCGTCCAGCGCGCTCGCGTCCGCCGCAGGTGGTGCGGGATGTACTCACGTGTCGGTGGCGTCCAGCGCGCTCGCGTCCGCCGCAGGTGGTGCGGGATGTACTCACGTGTCGGTGGCGTCCAGCGCGCTCGCGTCCGCCGCAGGTGGTGCGGGATGTACTCACGTGTCGGTGGCGTCCAGCGCGCTCGCGTCCGCCGCAGGTGGTGCGGGATGTACTCACGTGTCGGTGGCGTCCAGCGCGCTCGCGTCCGGCGCAGGTGGTGCGGGATGTACTCACGTGTCGGCGGCGAGGTTGAGGTTCCTGGGCATGCTGCGGCCGGTGTCGGTGGCGTCCAGCGCGCTCGCGTCCGCCGCAGGTGGTGCGGGATGTACTCACGTGTCGGTGGCGTCCAGCGCGCTCGCGTCCGCCGCAGGTGGTGCGGGATGTACTCACGTGTCGGTGGCGTCCAGCGCGCTCGCGTCCGCCGCAGGTGGTGCGGGATGTACTCACGTGTCGGCGGCGAGGTTGAGGTTCCTGGGCATGCTGCGGCCGGTGTCGGTGGCGTCCAGCGCGCTCGCGTCCGCCGCAGGTGGTGCGGGATGTACTCACGTGTCGGTGGCGTCCAGCGCGCTCGCGTCCGCCGCAGGTGGTGCGGGATGTACTCACGTGTCGGTGGCGTCCAGCGCGCTCGCGTCCGCCGCAGGTGGTGCGGGATGTACTCACGTGTCGGCGGCGAGGTTGAGGTTCCTGGGCATGCTGCGGCCGGTGTCGGTGGCGTCCAGCGCGCTCGCGTCCGCCGCAGGTGGTGCGGGATGTACTCACGTGTCGGCGGCGAGGTTGAGGTTCCTGGGCATGCTGCGGCCGGTGTCGGTGGCGTCCAGCGCGCTCGCGTCCGCCGCAGGTGGTGCGGGATGTACTCACGTGTCGGCGGCGAGGTTGAGGTTCCTGGGCATGCTGCGGCCGGTGTCGGTGGCGTCCAGCGCGCTCGCGTCCGCCGCAGGTGGTGCGGGATGTACTCACGTGTCGGTGGCGTCCAGCGCGCTCGCGTCCGCCGCAGGTGGTGCGGGATGTACTCACGTGTCGGTGGCGTCCAGCGCGCTCGCGTCCGCCGCAGGTGGTGCGGGATGTACTCACGTGTCGGCGGCGAGGTTGAGGTTCCTGGGCATGCTGCGGCCGGTGTCGGTGGCGTCCAGCGCGCTCGCGTCCGCCGCAGGTGGTGCGGGATGTACTCACGTGTCGGTGGCGTCCAGCGCGCTCGCGTCCGCCGCAGGTGGTGCGGGATGTACTCACGTGTCGGTGGCGTCCAGCGCGCTCGCGTCCGGCGCAGGTGGTGCGGGATGTACTCACGTGTCGGCGGCGAGGTTGAGGTTCCTGGGCATGCTGCGGCCGGTGTCGGTGGCGTCCAGCGCGCTCGCGTCCGCCGCAGGTGGTGCGGGATGTACTCACGTGTCGGTGGCGTCCAGCGCGCTCGCGTCCGCCGCAGGTGGTGCGGGATGTACTCACGTGTCGGTGGCGTCCAGCGCGCTCGCGTCCGCCGCAGGTGGTGCGGGATGTACTCACGTGTCGGCGGCGAGGTTGAGGTTCCTGGGCATGCTGCGGCCGGTGTCGGTGGCGTCCAGCGCGCTCGCGTCCGCCGCAGGTGGTGCGGGATGTACTCACGTGTCGGCGGCGAGGTTGAGGTTCCTGGGCATGCTGCGGCCGGTGTCGGTGGCGTCCAGCGCGCTCGCGTCCGCCGCAGGTGGTGCGGGATGTACTCACGTGTCGGCGGCGAGGTTGAGGTTCCTGGGCATGCTGCGGCCGGTGTCGGTGGCGTCCAGCGCGCTCGCGTCCGCCGCAGGTGGTGCGGGATGTACTCACGTGTCGGTGGCGTCCAGCGCGCTCGCGTCCGCCGCAGGTGGTGCGGGATGTACTCACGTGTCGGTGGCGTCCAGCGCGCTCGCGTCCGCCGCAGGTGGTGCGGGATGTACTCACGTGTCGGCGGCGAGGTTGAGGTTCCTGGGCATGCTGCGGCCGGTGTCGGTGGCGTCCAGCGCGCTCGCGTCCGCCGCAGGTGGTGCGGGATGTACTCACGTGTCGGTGGCGTCCAGCGCGCTCGCGTCCGCCGCAGGTGGTGCGGGATGTACTCACGTGTCGGTGGCGTCCAGCGCGCTCGCGTCCGCCGCAGGTGGTGCGGGATGTACTCACGTGTCGGCGGCGAGGTTGAGGTTCCTGGGCATGCTGCGGCCGGTGTCGGTGGCGTCCAGCGCGCTCGCGTCCGCCGCAGGTGGTGCGGGATGTACTCACGTGTCGGTGGCGTCCAGCGCGCTCGCGTCCGCCGCAGGTGGTGCGGGATGTACTCACGTGTCGGTGGCGTCCAGCGCGCTCGCGTCCGCCGCAGGTGGTGCGGGATGTACTCACGTGTCGGCGGCGAGGTTGAGGTTCCTGGGCATGCTGCGGCCGGTGTCGGTGGCGTCCAGCGCGCTCGCGTCCGCCGCAGGTGGTGCGGGATGTACTCACGTGTCGGCGGCGAGGTTGAGGTTCCTGGGCATGCTGCGGCCGGTGTCGGTGGCGTCCAGCGCGCTCGCGTCCGCCGCAGGTGGTGCGGGATGTACTCACGTGTCGGCGGCGAGGTTGAGGTTCCTGGGCATGCTGCGGCCGGTGTCGGTGGCGTCCAGCGCGCTCGCGTCCGCCGCAGGTGGTGCGGGATGTACTCACGTGTCGGTGGCGTCCAGCGCGCTCGCGTCCGCCGCAGGTGGTGCGGGATGTACTCACGTGTCGGTGGCGTCCAGCGCGCTCGCGTCCGCCGCAGGTGGTGCGGGATGTACTCACGTGTCGGTGGCGTCCAGCGCGCTCGCGTCCGCCGCAGGTGGTGCGGGATGTACTCACGTGTCGGCGGCGAGGTTGAGGTTCCTGGGCATGCTGCGGCCGGTGTCGGTGGCGTCCAGCGCGCTCGCGTCCGCCGCAGGTGGTGCGGGATGTACTCACGTGTCGGTGGCGTCCAGCGCGCTCGCGTCCGCCGCAGGTGGTGCGGGATGTACTCACGTGTCGGCGACGAGGTTGAGGTTCCTGGGCATGCTGCGGCCGGTGTCGGTGGCGTCCAGCGCGCTCGCGTCCGCCGCAGGTGGTGCGGGATGTACTCACGTGTCGGTGGCGTCCAGCGCACTCGCGTCCGCCGCAGGTGGTGCGGGATGTACTCACGTGTCGGCGGCGAGGTTGAGGTTCCTGGGCATGCTGCGGCCGGTGTCGGTGGCGTCCAGCGCGCTCGCGTCCGCCGCAGGTGGTGCGGGATGTACTCACGTGTCGGTGGCGTCCAGCGCGCTCGCGTCCGCCGCAGGTGGTGCGGGATGTACTCACGTGTCGGCGGCGAGGTTGAGGTTCCTGGGCATGCTGCGGCCGGTGTCGGTGGCGTCCAGCGCGCTCGCGTCCGCCGCAGGTGGTGCGGGATGTACTCACGTGTCGGTGGCGTCCAGCGTGCTCGCGTCCGCCGCAGGTGGTGCGGGATGTACTCACGTGTCGGCGGCGAGGTTGAGGTTCCTGGGCATGCTGCGGCCGGTGTCGGTGGCGTCCAGCGCGCTCGCGTCCGCCGCAGGTGGTGCGGGATGTACTCACGTGTCGGTGGCGTCCAGCGCGCTCGCGTCCGCCGCAGGTGGTGCGGGATGTACTCACGTGTCGGCGGCGAGGTTGAGGTTCCTGGGCATGCTGCGGCCGGTGTCGGTGGCGTCCAGCGCGCTCGCGTCCGCCGCAGGTGGTGCGGGATGTACTCACGTGTCGGTGGCGTCCAGCGCGCTCGCGTCCGCCGCAGGTGGTGCGGGATGTACTCACGTGTCGGCGGCGAGGTTGAGGTTCCTGGGCATGCTGCGGCCGGTGTCGGTGGCGTCCAGCGCGCTCGCGTCCGCCGCAGGTGGTGCGGGATGTACTCACGTGTCGGTGGCGTCCAGCGCGCTCGCGTCCGCCGCAGGTGGTGCGGGATGTACTCACGTGTCGGCGGCGAGGTTGAGGTTCCTGGGCATGCTGCGGCCGGTGTCGGTGGCGTCCAGCGCGCTCGCGTCCGCCGCAGGTGGTGCGGGATGTACTCACGTGTCGGTGGCGTCCAGTGCGCTCGCGTCCGCCGCAGGTGGTGCGGGATGTACTCACGTGTCGGCGGCGAGGTTGAGGTTCCTGGGCATGCTGCGGCCGGTGTCGGTGGCGTCCAGCGCGCTCGCGTCCGCCGCAGGTGGTGCGGGATGTACTCACGTGTCGGCGGCGAGGTTGAGGTTCCTGGGCATGCTGCGGCCGGTGTCGGTGGCGTCCAGCGCGCTCGCGTCCGCCGCAGGTGGTGCGGGATGTACTCACGTGTCGGTGGCGTCCAGCGCGCTCGCGTCCGCCGCAGGTGGTGCGGGATGTACTCACGTGTCGGTGGCGTCCAGCGCGCTCGCGTCCGCCGCAGGTGGTGCGGGATGTACTCACGTGTCGGCGGCGAGGTTGAGGTTCCTGGGCATGCTGCGGCCGGTGTCGGTGGCGTCCAGCGCGCTCGCGTCCGCCGCAGGTGGTGCGGGATGTACTCACGTGTCGGTGGCGTCCAGCGCGCTCGCGTCCGCCGCAGGTGGTGCGGGATGTACTCACGTGTCGGCGGCGAGGTTGAGGTTCCTGGGCATGCTGCGGCCGGTGTCGGTGTCGGTGGCGTCCAGCGCGCTCGCGTCCGCCGCAGGTGGTGCGGGATGTACTCACGTGTCGGTGGCGTCCAGCGCGCTCGCGTCCGCCGCAGGTGGTGCGGGATGTACTCACGTGTCGGCGGCGAGGTTGAGGTTCCTGGGCATGCTGCGGCCGGTGTCGGTGGCGTCCAGCGCGCTCGCGTCCGCCGCAGGTGGTGCGGGATGTACTCACGTGTCGGTGGCGTCCAGCGCGCTCGCGTCCGCCGCAGGTGGTGCGGGATGTACTCACGTGTCGGTGGCGTCCAGCGCGCTCGCGTCCGCCGCAGGTGGTGCGGGATGTACTCACGTGTCGGTGGCGTCCAGCGCGCTCGCGTCCGCCGCAGGTGGTGCGGGATGTACTCACGTGTCGGTGGCGTCCAGCGCGCTCGCGTCCGCCGCAGGTGGTGCGGGATGTACTCACGTGTCGGCGGCGAGGTTGAGGTTCCTGGGCATGCTGCGGCCGGTGTCGGTGGCGTCCAGCGCGCTCGCGTCCGCCGCAGGTGGTGCGGGATGTACTCACGTGTCGGCGGCGAGGTTGAGGTTCCTGGGCATGCTGCGGCCGGTGTCGGTGGCGTCCAGCGCGCTCGCGTCCGCCGCAGGTGGTGCGGGATGTACTCACGTGTCGGCGGCGAGGTTGAGGTTCCTGGGCATGCTGCGGCCGGTGTCGGTGGCGTCCAGCGCGCTCGCGTCCGCCGCAGGTGGTGCGGGATGTACTCACGTGTCGGTGGCGTCCAGCGCGCTCGCGTCCGCCGCAGGTGGTGCGGGATGTACTCACGTGTCGGCGGCGAGGTTGAGGTTCCTGGGCATGCTGCGGCCGGTGTCGGTGGCGTCCAGCGCGCTCGCGTCCGCCGCAGGTGGTGCGGGATGTACTCACGTGTCGGTGGCGTCCAGCGCGCTCGCGTCCGCCGCAGGTGGTGCGGGATGTACTCACGTGTCGGCGACGAGGTTGAGGTTCCTGGGCATGCTGCGGCCGGTGTCGGTGGCGTCCAGCGCGCTCGCGTCCGCCGCAGGTGGTGCGGGATGTACTCACGTGTCGGTGGCGTCCAGCGCACTCGCGTCCGCCGCAGGTGGTGCGGGATGTACTCACGTGTCGGCGGCGAGGTTGAGGTTCCTGGGCATGCTGCGGCCGGTGTCGGTGGCGTCCAGCGCGCTCGCGTCCGCCGCAGGTGGTGCGGGATGTACTCACGTGTCGGTGGCGTCCAGCGCGCTCGCGTCCGCCGCAGGTGGTGCGGGATGTACTCACGTGTCGGCGGCGAGGTTGAGGTTCCTGGGCATGCTGCGGCCGGTGTCGGTGGCGTCCAGCGCGCTCGCGTCCGCCGCAGGTGGTGCGGGATGTACTCACGTGTCGGTGGCGTCCAGCGTGCTCGCGTCCGCCGCAGGTGGTGCGGGATGTACTCACGTGTCGGCGGCGAGGTTGAGGTTCCTGGGCATGCTGCGGCCGGTGTCGGTGGCGTCCAGCGCGCTCGCGTCCGCCGCAGGTGGTGCGGGATGTACTCACGTGTCGGTGGCGTCCAGCGCGCTCGCGTCCGCCGCAGGTGGTGCGGGATGTACTCACGTGTCGGCGGCGAGGTTGAGGTTCCTGGGCATGCTGCGGCCGGTGTCGGTGGCGTCCAGCGCGCTCGCGTCCGCCGCAGGTGGTGCGGGATGTACTCACGTGTCGGTGGCGTCCAGCGCGCTCGCGTCCGCCGCAGGTGGTGCGGGATGTACTCACGTGTCGGCGGCGAGGTTGAGGTTCCTGGGCATGCTGCGGCCGGTGTCGGTGGCGTCCAGCGCGCTCGCGTCCGCCGCAGGTGGTGCGGGATGTACTCACGTGTCGGTGGCGTCCAGCGCGCTCGCGTCCGCCGCAGGTGGTGCGGGATGTACTCACGTGTCGGCGGCGAGGTTGAGGTTCCTGGGCATGCTGCGGCCGGTGTCGGTGGCGTCCAGCGCGCTCGCGTCCGCCGCAGGTGGTGCGGGATGTACTCACGTGTCGGTGGCGTCCAGTGCGCTCGCGTCCGCCGCAGGTGGTGCGGGATGTACTCACGTGTCGGCGGCGAGGTTGAGGTTCCTGGGCATGCTGCGGCCGGTGTCGGTGGCGTCCAGCGCGCTCGCGTCCGCCGCAGGTGGTGCGGGATGTACTCACGTGTCGGCGGCGAGGTTGAGGTTCCTGGGCATGCTGCGGCCGGTGTCGGTGGCGTCCAGCGCGCTCGCGTCCGCCGCAGGTGGTGCGGGATGTACTCACGTGTCGGTGGCGTCCAGCGCGCTCGCGTCCGCCGCAGGTGGTGCGGGATGTACTCACGTGTCGGTGGCGTCCAGCGCGCTCGCGTCCGCCGCAGGTGGTGCGGGATGTACTCACGTGTCGGCGGCGAGGTTGAGGTTCCTGGGCATGCTGCGGCCGGTGTCGGTGGCGTCCAGCGCGCTCGCGTCCGCCGCAGGTGGTGCGGGATGTACTCACGTGTCGGTGGCGTCCAGCGCGCTCGCGTCCGCCGCAGGTGGTGCGGGATGTACTCACGTGTCGGCGGCGAGGTTGAGGTTCCTGGGCATGCTGCGGCCGGTGTCGGTGTCGGTGGCGTCCAGCGCGCTCGCGTCCGCCGCAGGTGGTGCGGGATGTACTCACGTGTCGGTGGCGTCCAGCGCGCTCGCGTCCGCCGCAGGTGGTGCGGGATGTACTCACGTGTCGGCGGCGAGGTTGAGGTTCCTGGGCATGCTGCGGCCGGTGTCGGTGGCGTCCAGCGCGCTCGCGTCCGCCGCAGGTGGTGCGGGATGTACTCACGTGTCGGTGGCGTCCAGCGCGCTCGCGTCCGCCGCAGGTGGTGCGGGATGTACTCACGTGTCGGCGGCGAGGTTGAGGTTCCTGGGCATGCTGCGGCCGGTGTCGGTGGCGTCCAGCGCGCTCGCGTCCGCCGCAGGTGGTGCGGGATGTACTCACGTGTCGGTGGCGTCCAGCGCGCTCGCGTCCGCCGCAGGTGGTGCGGGATGTACTCACGTGTCGGCGGCGAGGTTGAGGTTCCTGGGCATGCTGCGGCCGGTGTCGGTGGCGTCCAGCGCGCTCGCGTCCGCCGCAGGTGGTGCGGGATGTACTCACGTGTCGGTGGCGTCCAGCGCGCTCGCGTCCGCCGCAGGTGGTGCGGGATGTACTCACGTGTCGGCGGCGAGGTTGAGGTTCCTGGGCATGCTGCGGCCGGTGTCGGTGGCGTCCAGCGCGCTCGCGTCCGCCGCAGGTGGTGCGGGATGTACTCACGTGTCGGCGGCGAGGTTGAGGTTCCTGGGCATGCTGCGGCCGGTGTCGGTGGCGTCCAGCGCGCTCGCGTCCGCCGCAGGTGGTGCGGGATGTACTCACGTGTCGGTGGCGTCCAGCGCGCTCGCGTCCGCCGCAGGTGGTGCGGGATGTACTCACGTGTCGGTGGCGTCCAGCGCGCTCGCGTCCGCCGCAGGTGGTGCGGGATGTACTCACGTGTCGGTGGCGTCCAGCGCGCTCGCGTCCGCCGCAGGTGGTGCGGGATGTACTCACGTGTCGGTGGCGTCCAGCGCGCTCGCGTCCGCCGCAGGTGGTGCGGGATGTACTCACGTGTCGGTGGCGTCCAGCGCGCTCGCGTCCCCCGCAGGTGGTGCGGGATGTACTCACGTGTCGGCGGCGAGGTTGAGGTTCCTGGGCATGCTGCGGCCGGTGTCGGTGGCGTCCAGCGCGCTCGCGTCCGCCGCAGGTGGTGCGGGATGTACTCACGTGTCGGTGGCGTCCAGCGCGCTCGCGTCCGCCGCAGGTGGTGCGGGATGTACTCACGTGTCGGTGGCGTCCAGCGCGCTCGCGTCCGCCGCAGGTGGTGCGGGATGTACTCACGTGTCGGTGGCGTCCAGCGCGCTCGCGTCCGCCGCAGGTGGTGCGGGATGTACTCACGTGTCGGTGGCGTCCAGCGCGCTCGCGTCCGCCGCAGGTGGTGCGGGATGTACTCACGTGTCGGTGGCGTCCAGCGCGCTCGCGTCCGCCGCAGGTGGTGCGGGATGTACTCACGTGTCGGCGGCGAGGTTGAGGTTCCTGGGCATGCTGCGGCCGGTGTCGGTGGCGTCCAGCGCGCTCGCGTCCGCCGCAGGTGGTGCGGGATGTACTCACGTGTCGGTGGCGTCCAGCGCGCTCGCGTCCGCCGCAGGTGGTGCGGGATGTACTCACGTGTCGGTGGCGTCCAGCGCGCTCGCGTCCGCCGCAGGTGGTGCGGGATGTACTCACGTGTCGGCGGCGAGGTTGAGGTTCCTGGGCATGCTGCGGCCGGTGTCGGTGGCGTCCAGCGCGCTCGCGTCCGCCGCAGGTGGTGCGGGATGTACTCACGTGTCGGTGGCGTCCAGCGCGCTCGCGTCCGCCGCAGGTGGTGCGGGATGTACTCACGTGTCGGCGGCGAGGTTGAGGTTCCTGGGCATGCTGCGGCCGGTGTCGGTGGCGTCCAGCGCGCTCGCGTCCGCCGCAGGTGGTGCGGGATGTACTCACGTGTCGGTGGCGTCCAGCGCGCTCGCGTCCGCCGCAGGTGGTGCGGGATGTACTCACGTGTCGGCGGCGAGGTTGAGGTTCCTGGGCATGCTGCGGCCGGTGTCGGTGGCGTCCAGCGCGCTCGCGTCCGCCGCAGGTGGTGCGGGATGTACTCACGTGTCGGTGGCGTCCAGCGCGCTCGCGTCCGCCGCAGGTGGTGCGGGATGTACTCACGTGTCGGCGGCGAGGTTGAGGTTCCTGGGCATGCTGCGGCCGGTGTCGGTGGCGTCCAGCGCGCTCGCGTCCGCCGCAGGTGGTGCGGGATGTACTCACGTGTCGGTGGCGTCCAGCGCGCTCGCGTCCGCCGCAGGTGGTGCGGGATGTACTCACGTGTCGGTGGCGTCCAGCGCGCTCGCGTCCGCCGCAGGTGGTGCGGGATGTACTCACGTGTCGGCGGCGAGGTTGAGGTTCCTGGGCATGCTGCGGCCGGTGTCGGTGGCGTCCAGCGCGCTCGCGTCCGCCGCAGGTGGTGCGGGATGTACTCACGTGTCGGCGGCGAGGTTGAGGTTCCTGGGCATGCTGCGGCCGGTGTCGGTGGCGTCCAGCGCGCTCGCGTCCGCCGCAGGTGGTGCGGGATGTACTCACGTGTCGGCGGCGAGGTTGAGGTTCCTGGGCATGCTGCGGCCGGTGTCGGTGGCGTCCAGCGCGCTCGCGTCCGCCGCAGGTGGTGCGGGATGTACTCACGTGTCGGTGGCGTCCAGCGCGCTCGCGTCCGCCGCAGGTGGTGCGGGATGTACTCACGTGTCGGTGGCGTCCAGCGCGCTCGCGTCCGCCGCAGGTGGTGCGGGATGTACTCACGTGTCGGTGGCGTCCAGCGCGCTCGCGTCCGCCGCAGGTGGTGCGGGATGTACTCACGTGTCGGCGGCGAGGTTGAGGTTCCTGGGCATGCTGCGGCCGGTGTCGGTGGCGTCCAGCGCGCTCGCGTCCGCCGCAGGTGGTGCGGGATGTACTCACGTGTCGGTGGCGTCCAGCGCGCTCGCGTCCGCCGCAGGTGGTGCGGGATGTACTCACGTGTCGGCGACGAGGTTGAGGTTCCTGGGCATGCTGCGGCCGGTGTCGGTGGCGTCCAGCGCGCTCGCGTCCGCCGCAGGTGGTGCGGGATGTACTCACGTGTCGGTGGCGTCCAGCGCACTCGCGTCCGCCGCAGGTGGTGCGGGATGTACTCACGTGTCGGCGGCGAGGTTGAGGTTCCTGGGCATGCTGCGGCCGGTGTCGGTGGCGTCCAGCGCGCTCGCGTCCGCCGCAGGTGGTGCGGGATGTACTCACGTGTCGGTGGCGTCCAGCGCGCTCGCGTCCGCCGCAGGTGGTGCGGGATGTACTCACGTGTCGGCGGCGAGGTTGAGGTTCCTGGGCATGCTGCGGCCGGTGTCGGTGGCGTCCAGCGCGCTCGCGTCCGCCGCAGGTGGTGCGGGATGTACTCACGTGTCGGTGGCGTCCAGCGTGCTCGCGTCCGCCGCAGGTGGTGCGGGATGTACTCACGTGTCGGCGGCGAGGTTGAGGTTCCTGGGCATGCTGCGGCCGGTGTCGGTGGCGTCCAGCGCGCTCGCGTCCGCCGCAGGTGGTGCGGGATGTACTCACGTGTCGGTGGCGTCCAGCGCGCTCGCGTCCGCCGCAGGTGGTGCGGGATGTACTCACGTGTCGGCGGCGAGGTTGAGGTTCCTGGGCATGCTGCGGCCGGTGTCGGTGGCGTCCAGCGCGCTCGCGTCCGCCGCAGGTGGTGCGGGATGTACTCACGTGTCGGTGGCGTCCAGCGCGCTCGCGTCCGCCGCAGGTGGTGCGGGATGTACTCACGTGTCGGCGGCGAGGTTGAGGTTCCTGGGCATGCTGCGGCCGGTGTCGGTGGCGTCCAGCGCGCTCGCGTCCGCCGCAGGTGGTGCGGGATGTACTCACGTGTCGGTGGCGTCCAGCGCGCTCGCGTCCGCCGCAGGTGGTGCGGGATGTACTCACGTGTCGGCGGCGAGGTTGAGGTTCCTGGGCATGCTGCGGCCGGTGTCGGTGGCGTCCAGCGCGCTCGCGTCCGCCGCAGGTGGTGCGGGATGTACTCACGTGTCGGTGGCGTCCAGTGCGCTCGCGTCCGCCGCAGGTGGTGCGGGATGTACTCACGTGTCGGCGGCGAGGTTGAGGTTCCTGGGCATGCTGCGGCCGGTGTCGGTGGCGTCCAGCGCGCTCGCGTCCGCCGCAGGTGGTGCGGGATGTACTCACGTGTCGGCGGCGAGGTTGAGGTTCCTGGGCATGCTGCGGCCGGTGTCGGTGGCGTCCAGCGCGCTCGCGTCCGCCGCAGGTGGTGCGGGATGTACTCACGTGTCGGTGGCGTCCAGCGCGCTCGCGTCCGCCGCAGGTGGTGCGGGATGTACTCACGTGTCGGTGGCGTCCAGCGCGCTCGCGTCCGCCGCAGGTGGTGCGGGATGTACTCACGTGTCGGCGGCGAGGTTGAGGTTCCTGGGCATGCTGCGGCCGGTGTCGGTGGCGTCCAGCGCGCTCGCGTCCGCCGCAGGTGGTGCGGGATGTACTCACGTGTCGGTGGCGTCCAGCGCGCTCGCGTCCGCCGCAGGTGGTGCGGGATGTACTCACGTGTCGGCGGCGAGGTTGAGGTTCCTGGGCATGCTGCGGCCGGTGTCGGTGTCGGTGGCGTCCAGCGCGCTCGCGTCCGCCGCAGGTGGTGCGGGATGTACTCACGTGTCGGTGGCGTCCAGCGCGCTCGCGTCCGCCGCAGGTGGTGCGGGATGTACTCACGTGTCGGCGGCGAGGTTGAGGTTCCTGGGCATGCTGCGGCCGGTGTCGGTGGCGTCCAGCGCGCTCGCGTCCGCCGCAGGTGGTGCGGGATGTACTCACGTGTCGGTGGCGTCCAGCGCGCTCGCGTCCGCCGCAGGTGGTGCGGGATGTACTCACGTGTCGGCGGCGAGGTTGAGGTTCCTGGGCATGCTGCGGCCGGTGTCGGTGGCGTCCAGCGCGCTCGCGTCCGCCGCAGGTGGTGCGGGATGTACTCACGTGTCGGTGGCGTCCAGCGCGCTCGCGTCCGCCGCAGGTGGTGCGGGATGTACTCACGTGTCGGCGGCGAGGTTGAGGTTCCTGGGCATGCTGCGGCCGGTGTCGGTGGCGTCCAGCGCGCTCGCGTCCGCCGCAGGTGGTGCGGGATGTACTCACGTGTCGGTGGCGTCCAGCGCGCTCGCGTCCGCCGCAGGTGGTGCGGGATGTACTCACGTGTCGGCGGCGAGGTTGAGGTTCCTGGGCATGCTGCGGCCGGTGTCGGTGGCGTCCAGCGCGCTCGCGTCCGCCGCAGGTGGTGCGGGATGTACTCACGTGTCGGCGGCGAGGTTGAGGTTCCTGGGCATGCTGCGGCCGGTGTCGGTGGCGTCCAGCGCGCTCGCGTCCGCCGCAGGTGGTGCGGGATGTACTCACGTGTCGGTGGCGTCCAGCGCGCTCGCGTCCGCCGCAGGTGGTGCGGGATGTACTCACGTGTCGGTGGCGTCCAGCGCGCTCGCGTCCGCCGCAGGTGGTGCGGGATGTACTCACGTGTCGGTGGCGTCCAGCGCGCTCGCGTCCGCCGCAGGTGGTGCGGGATGTACTCACGTGTCGGTGGCGTCCAGCGCGCTCGCGTCCGCCGCAGGTGGTGCGGGATGTACTCACGTGTCGGTGGCGTCCAGCGCGCTCGCGTCCCCCGCAGGTGGTGCGGGATGTACTCACGTGTCGGCGGCGAGGTTGAGGTTCCTGGGCATGCTGCGGCCGGTGTCGGTGGCGTCCAGCGCGCTCGCGTCCGCCGCAGGTGGTGCGGGATGTACTCACGTGTCGGTGGCGTCCAGCGCGCTCGCGTCCGCCGCAGGTGGTGCGGGATGTACTCACGTGTCGGTGGCGTCCAGCGCGCTCGCGTCCGCCGCAGGTGGTGCGGGATGTACTCACGTGTCGGTGGCGTCCAGCGCGCTCGCGTCCGCCGCAGGTGGTGCGGGATGTACTCACGTGTCGGTGGCGTCCAGCGCGCTCGCGTCCGCCGCAGGTGGTGCGGGATGTACTCACGTGTCGGTGGCGTCCAGCGCGCTCGCGTCCGCCGCAGGTGGTGCGGGATGTACTCACGTGTCGGCGGCGAGGTTGAGGTTCCTGGGCATGCTGCGGCCGGTGTCGGTGGCGTCCAGCGCGCTCGCGTCCGCCGCAGGTGGTGCGGGATGTACTCACGTGTCGGTGGCGTCCAGCGCGCTCGCGTCCGCCGCAGGTGGTGCGGGATGTACTCACGTGTCGGTGGCGTCCAGCGCGCTCGCGTCCGCCGCAGGTGGTGCGGGATGTACTCACGTGTCGGCGGCGAGGTTGAGGTTCCTGGGCATGCTGCGGCCGGTGTCGGTGGCGTCCAGCGCGCTCGCGTCCGCCGCAGGTGGTGCGGGATGTACTCACGTGTCGGTGGCGTCCAGCGCGCTCGCGTCCGCCGCAGGTGGTGCGGGATGTACTCACGTGTCGGCGGCGAGGTTGAGGTTCCTGGGCATGCTGCGGCCGGTGTCGGTGGCGTCCAGCGCGCTCGCGTCCGCCGCAGGTGGTGCGGGATGTACTCACGTGTCGGTGGCGTCCAGCGCGCTCGCGTCCGCCGCAGGTGGTGCGGGATGTACTCACGTGTCGGCGGCGAGGTTGAGGTTCCTGGGCATGCTGCGGCCGGTGTCGGTGGCGTCCAGCGCGCTCGCGTCCGCCGCAGGTGGTGCGGGATGTACTCACGTGTCGGTGGCGTCCAGCGCGCTCGCGTCCGCCGCAGGTGGTGCGGGATGTACTCACGTGTCGGCGGCGAGGTTGAGGTTCCTGGGCATGCTGCGGCCGGTGTCGGCGCAGTGGCGCGCGTCGCCCGGCTTGTGGAAGGAGCGACGGATCTCGTTGTGCAGCGAGCGGTCGGCTCGGTTGAACCCGGACATCGCCGCGTCCAGCGCGTGGGCGTCCGTCGCGGTCGCTATACGCGGTATCGTACGATGCCTGATTACGAAACGATAACATTATTTCGAACTATACAAAAAAAAACAGTTTATATAAGGGTGAATTAAAGTGGTGGACTATTTTGATGTGATGAGAAATGCAAGCCATTTTTAACCGACTTCAAAAAAGGAGGTTCTGTATTCGACGCGTATGTATGTAATATTAATAAAAATGCGTAATATTCATATATGTTAGTCTATGTGGGCTTCTAAACGAATTTACCAAATTTCACGAGTGTATGTATGTATGTATGTATGTATGTATGTATGTATGTATGTAGGTTTGTCCGCGGATTTCTCAGAAACTACAAGTCCGATTTCGAAAATTCTTTTTGCAATAGTTAGAGTATCTTTCAACTTAGGGTAGAGTACAAATTTCATCAAAATCGGTCAAGTAGTTTAAGAGATATAAACTTTTTATGTTTTCAGTAAGTTACTGTAATGTAGACGTTCGAGTTGCGTGACAGTGCTGATACCTATCTTGGTAAAATAAGTCACTAAAAAGTGTTAAATAAACTATTTAAAAAAAAAAAAAAACCGACTTCAAAGTAAATTATCTAAAAAGCATAAAATAACGAAAATATTATTGAAGTTGGTGCAGAATATACACAGCAGCTACGCTAACACCAACTTCAATAATATTTTCGTTATTTTATGCTTTTTAGATAATTTACTTTGAAGTCGGTTTTTATTTTTTTTTAAATAGTTTATTAGAGTAACAATAACGTAATTTTAATTAATATGGCTGGGAGTGTGTTTTGTAAATAAGGTGTTTCAATATCACCCTGACTACCTGTTTCTGGTCCCGACAGAGACTATTATGATATGGAGAGGGAGGTTTATTGAATAATTATATAGGGCTTGTGATATAAAAAGTTTTTAAATTTGTTTTAATTATGCGGTCACTCTTAGCCGCTTTGAAAGAATAATTGTCAAGAAATGCTACATGTTATACACTATGTTCTGGATTGAAGACGCGAGTCGGGAAGGGTGGCGTAGAACGCCCTGTGACTAGGTAGTGACAATATTGGCAGTAATTTGGAAGAGATTTGACGATCAGGCTCAGTGTCGTGCCTTTGGGCCTTCCCAAATATGTCCAGCCGTGGGCAAAGTTTTTTTATTATTGAACCTAGTGACGAGACAAGCTAGACGTTCGCCTGAGAGTAAGCACCACGACTGCCTATAGCAGTTGCATTGCACCGCCGCTCGTAACCCGAGGCATTAGTTGTTCTCCAGTCTCCTGTGTCCGGTAATTTCACCAGCTACAGTGCCATTTACACCGGAACACGTTACAAATTCACTTAATTTGCTTAGTACGTAAGTTAGGTAAGGTAAAACCGCCAATTGGACGGGCTCGTTGGTCTAGTGGTTAGACACCCTGTCTGCTAACCGATGGGTCGTGGGTTCGATTCCCACCAAGTGTCGGGGTGTTATTTATGTATTTAAGTATGTATTTACAAAAAAAAAGTATATAAGTATTAGTATCAGTTGTCTGGTTTCCATAGTACAGGCTCTGCCTAGTTTGGGATCAGATGACCGTGTGTGGATTGTCAAAGAAAAAAAAAAAAAAAAAAAAAAAAAATCGACTCTTTAAGGAACGCATATGATATATTTAAAATATCTAGTGTAAATATATATGTCTTACAATGAGGTGTGCAGGTTGGCGGCGTTGGTATAGAAGCCGGGCACGTTGTGCGGCCGCTCGTGGTCGGGCTCGCGTTGCAGGACAGACAATAGCCCGCGGTTGCTGATGGCGCCCAGGGAGCCCGTCAACCGGATCGCACTCGGGAACCCAACTGTATCACACACCACTAGCGATCACCTATCACCAACTACCCACCATACAATAGGCATGATGACTAATTTTGAAAAAATACTCTATAATGTACTTACGGGTCTACTATTGCCGAAAATAATCATATTTTTGTATAAAATTTACAATTAATAGCAATATTTTTAATTTTTAATATAGAGTTTGAATTTCGTTCCAAAACGATGGCCGGTGCATGGCGCCACGTTGTGACGTCACTACGGCGGTGTAAATAAACTTCTGTCTAGGTATAAAACTGAATCATTGTATGAAAGAAAAAGTTGAGATGACAGTTTGACAGTTGTTTATTTACACAGGATTGACGTCATTCACTCTGAGCAGCGTTTATTACAAAATGGCGATTAGCTGTATCTAAGTAATTTATTTGGTTAAATATCACGAAAATCTCTCTATTATTATGAAAATGAGATGCATTTTTGGAATCAGTGCAATCTGTTCTAATATTTAAAACCAAAGATTTATTGGTATTGTGTTACAGTCATCATGCCTATTAATAATATACAACATTAGAGCTGCGTTCCACTTGGGGCCCACAACGATCAAAACGCTCCTTTAGTCGTTCCACATAGCGACCGCAGTCGTTGTGGTCGCGTCGAAAACGTCACTCATGCCGTCATGACTTACGCTCACGCGAAGCTCACGACGACCCATCTAAAAAGGTGGGTCCTAGTGATCGTTCCACTTGGTTTTACGACGGTAACGCTCACAAGCAAGTGGAACGGGAAAAACCGCGGTCGTTGTGGGCGCCAAGTGGAACGCGCTCTAGTTCTTGTATGCCATAAAGCGGAAACACCCGTATAAATTTTTAATTTAAATTGGCAGTAAACGAACGAAAAATATTATAGACAACGAAAGATACCTGCGCCTCTAGGGTACTTTATTTTTGTTTGCACTAGAAAAAGCTTACGACGTAAATATAATTTTATGTTGGGCTTACTGTTAGGTGCAACTGGTGCAAGAGGGTGATGCGGCATCGAGCTTGGTTCTCTGCTCTCGGGCGGGTGAACTGGCTGCAGAAGCGGAGCATTGTAACAGTTCTGAGTGTTCGCGATCTATCAACAATCAAGGAAAAGTCATTAACCTAAAGTAGAATGTTGCCCAAAAAAAATGTTTTAATTTAGCAGAATTAAGATTCTGAAACATGCATACAAGGCATTTAGAACATTTTACAGCGGATAATGGCCTGAGCCATCTCATCAGTAGGAGGAAACACTTGCCCAACTTAGGATATGATAAAAATGTGAAGTTTGTAGAATCCATTATAGTTCGATTCAAACTTATAGACGGCTCTGTGAAGTTCGTGCAATGCGTCTTCGCGCATGTATTCAAGTTGACAATGGACAACCTCGGCATTACCCCGCTGATGCCTTAAATTGGTTAATGCGCAGCGACTTGAGCCTCGCCTTGAAAGGTTCTCGAGTGGCGACCACGAACCGGAAGACGCAGCGTTGGCAGGCCTCCCACTAGGTGGACAGACGACATTGTGCTCGTCGCAGGTAACCGGTGGATGCAAATAGCTAATTGTCGTTCATTGTGGCGTTCAAAGGGGGAGGCCTATGTTCAGCAGTGGACGTCTTCCGGCTGATAATGATGATGATGATGACTTGAGCCTAACTTCACTGCCGCCTTTAAGTTTGCATCGCGCTATACATTCCATTGAATGTAATCATTTTTTTTTAAATACTCAAAAACATATATTCAAACAACAAGTTTACCATCTCTGAGCGTAGCTGCGGAACGTCGACATCAACAAAGAATCTCAGGTGGTCTTAGGAACTACGGGCTTTATTATTGTTGCTCTAATTTACACAGAAAGACAACACATAACAACTAAAACTTCTTTTAATTGACAAATTACCTGTGTAACAGGGCGCGGCATGTTGACGTATCCATGGCCGTTGCACTGCAGGGAGTCATCGGGCCGCACCAGGGTGTCCACCGCGTTGGGATATGTCCGATGGTAAGTCTCGTTGGAGACCCTGAACAGGTAATGTGTCCTTATATAGTACATATTATACAATAGTAATATGATAGCACCGTACGGAAACAACCGATAGTTGTGAATAGCCTCACAGGTCATTTCTAAGGTCAGATAACGGGATTTTTCTGAATGTATGGTACATATGGCTGGAAAATTGTGTGTATAGTGATACACATTAATAGAATAGGCATGATGACTAATTTTGATAAAATACTCTATAATGTACTTACCGTACGTACTACTATTGCCGAAAATAATCATATTTTTGTATTAAATTTACAATTAATAACAATATTTTCAATTAATATAAACTATTTTAAAAAAATAAAAACCGACTTCAAAGTAAATTATCTAAAAAGCATAAAATAACGAATATATATTGAAGTCGGTGTCAGCTGGTGCTAGTGTTAGTTAACATGATGTGCTAGCACCGACTTCAATATATTTTCGTTATTTTATGCTTTTTAGATAATTTACTTTGAAGTCGGTTTTTATTTTTTTAAAATAATTTATTTAACACTTTTTAGTGACTTATTTTACCAAAATATTTATCAGCACTATCACGCAACTCGAACGTCTACGTTACAATAACTTACTGAAAACATAAAAAGTTTATATCTCTTAAACTACTGGACCGATTTTGATGAAACTTGTACTCTACCCTAAGTTGAAAAATACTCTAACTATTGCAAAAAGAATTTTCAAAATCGGACTTGTAGTTTCTGAGAAATCCGTGGACAAACCTACATACATACATACATACATACATACATACATACCTACATACATACATACATACATACATACACTCATAAAATTTGGTAAATTTGTTTAGAAGCCCACATAGACTAACATATATTAATATTACGCATTTTTAACAATATTACATACATACGCGTCGAATAGAGAACCTTCTTTTTGAAGCCGGTTAAAAATAGAGTTTGAATTTCGTTCCAAAACGATGGCCGGTGCATGGCGCCATTTTGTGACGTCACTACGGCGGTGTAAATAAACATCTGTCTAGGTATAAAAGTGAATCATTGTATGCACAGAACAATAATCAGTACAAGTACTATAGAATGCTCAATTCAAGTAAGAACGCGTAGGCACGGGTAAGAACATAGCTTCGTTCCGCCCGCAAGCGCTAGTAGTCATACAAATGCCAACGTTGTGTGCGCCGGTTGAGAGTTCTTGGTTGATGATTTAATTCTATAACTAGGTTATATGGTTAAATCTACATTAAAATCTTGTAAATCGAATACTCTGAAACACACTAAAGATAATTCAAGCATTACATTTCACCATTAAATTATTTTTGTATACTTTTGATTTAAATAAAAATCACGCTTCGCGGGGGTGAAGGAGGTGCAAGACGCGAGGCTACATGTACCACCCCCCACAGCCCCGCACCCCGCCGAGACGAATAGTGATTGACGCGTTCGATGCCGTTGTCGATATTGATAATTTCATCGATATTAAATTATTGGTATTTACTAATAAAAAATATCAGCTTAGGACAATTTGATTTGATTTACAAGTTAATTTAATTAAATGAATTGATAAAATATAAGTATATAAGTTTATTTGATGGGCCCGTTGGTATATTTGTGTCAGTTGTCTGGTTCGGTACCATAACACACACTATTTATTATAGACTTTACTTGGGATCAGATGGCTATGAGATATTCACTATTTTCTATATTCCAAAATACCGGAATTGATGGAGAAGTGGTATGGTACGACAGATGGATTGGGTTAGAAAACAAATATTATGACGATCATTTCTAATTATTAATAAATACGTGTGTGGATTACGGCGGCTGGTTGCAGTTACCGTGCTGCAGGTAAATGAAAGGGAGGGGGATGCTTCTTCACAGAGTTCTTGACTGTATTAAAATATGGTACGAGTTGATGAAATCTTTAAAGTCTATTATATTTTAAGTACTTTGTAATAAAAACTTAAAAAATAATGTTTTATGTTATTTCTGTAAAACACGAATTAAAATATGGGTTTTCTCGAACTCGGTCACGTGATCGCTAACGTCCTATTAATGGATGAGTGCCTAGTGACATAACATACCCAATATACAGATAATCATAAAATAATATTTTGTTAGGCCACACCACCATTGTGTCATGCCACTGGGGAAACTTGTAATAAGTCCCCACGGTACCTGTGGGGGTCAACCGGCGTATGCGTGTCCTGTACGTTTTTGTTAACGATAACTTTTCAACCGGCTTCAAAAAAGAGGTTCTGTATTCTGTGGGCTTCTAAACCAATGTACCAAATCTCATTAGTGTATGTATGTAGGTTTGTCCCCTGATTTCCCATAAACTATAAATCCGATTGTGGTAATTCTTTTGAAATAGTTGTAGTATCTTCCAAATTAGGGAAGAGTATAAGTATCATCAAAATCGGTTGAGTAGTTTTAAAGATATGGACTGTAAATGTTTTCAGTAAGTTAATCTAGCATAGCCGTTCGAGTTGCGTGATAATGTGAACGCAAGTTAAATGATGAATTGAGCTTGTCATTTTTTTGACTTCACAATCATATTCCGAAAAAGGAGCCAGAGAAGTATATTTTTTGTATAAATTCTATTTTAACTGATTTGATGTAGTAGCCTACGTAATGCGACTATAATCGACAACGATACGACTTCACCCCACTGAGTTTCTTGCCGGTTCTTCTCAGTGGGGGCGCGTTGTGAACCGGTGGTAAACTCAGCCCTCTCTTAAGCGACAGCCCAAGCCGAGGCCGTGCCTCCCTGAGGTGCCCTTGTGCTCGTCGCTACTTCTGCCGTAAAGGCTAGAGCGCTTCAAGCGCTCGCCTCCTATTGTCCGGTGAAGCTGCAATAGCCATCTGCGGTTAACAGCGTCTATCATTCCCAAAAAAAAAAAAAAAACGATACGACTTCGATATATTTTCGTTTTTTAATGCTTTTTAGATCACTTTTTTCTTTTAATCACATCTTTTGTTCGTACGAAAAAAGTTTGCGTGTACTTGCGACAATCGTGTGATCGCGTTCTATACATCGCCTTATAATACCTTTGTGAGCTCTAGATGCGAGTCTGATAATTTCATTGTATTACTAATAAAGATGGTTAAATGTGCAATAAAGTCTTGCAAGTCCGATACTCGGAAATACAATAATGACCGTAAAATTAATAAATTAGTAACGAAAAAAATAATATCATATTCACGACAATAGGTACCGTTAGCGTATTTATCGACATTTGCGCCTGTGACAGATTACACCCATCACTACTTGTCACTGGGTTCACCTGCCTACGCCGTGTATAAGGGGACCATAGACAAACGCTCACTCTATTCTTAATACTTACCTCTATGATTGTATGAAAGAAAATGTTGAGATGACAGTTTGACAGTTGTTTATTTACACAGTATTGACGTCATTCACTCTGATCAGCGTTTATTACAAAATGGCGATTAGCTGTATTTGAGTAATTTATTTGCTTAAATATCACGAAAATCTCTCTATTATTATGAAAATGAGATGCATGTTTGTAATCAGTGCAATCTGTTCTAATATTTAAAACCGCAGATGTATTGGTATTTTGTTGCAGTCATCATGCCTATTACCCTTACGGAAGTAATGTTACTCGACCCATGATGACTGATACATACAAGTGCATAAATCCATCTGTTGCAAGGTTGCAAGCTCAATCTCTGAACCATAACATCATCATTAGCAGCCGGAAGACGTCCACTGCTGAACCAAGGCCTCCCCTTTAGAAGAAAGGGGGTTCCAGACCTCCCCACGCTAGGCAGTCGTCCTGTGGATCGCAGTATACATGGGTGGTAGGAAATCCAATAGAAAGACGCTGCTGCCTGTCTTCTTGTTTTCCCTTAGTCTTGCGATCACCCAACGGGAGGAGATGGGAGGATGCTATTTTTACCCGGACACCCCACGGGTAAAATCATTTACTGTCAAATCAAATGTAACTTGTTCCCAAACGAGACCCAGTCATGGGTCAACCACGATGGGACGACAAACGAAGTTACGAAATACTTTAAGAGCAACACTTTTTTAAATCATAGCTTGTTTAGCCATGGAGAGACTAATACTTATTTAGTAAGAGGGTCCAAAAAGACCGCACGACTAAACTTAATATAGCTCGGACTAACAATAGAATCAATCAGCCACGGATGCGTCAGACTCCGCATTGTTATATGACATACAATAAACATTTTGACATACCTAACAAAATACGTGAGAAGTTTACCAAATGTTCGTTTTATCACATAGTGTACCTTCGTCGCGGATGAGCAGGAATCTATACAAAGAATATAATACCAGCCCTTGTTTATGTCCCACTGCTGGGCACGGGCCTCCCCTCAAGATGGGGGGGCTTAGGCCATAGTCCACCACGCTGGCCAAGTGCGGGTTGACGGACTTCACACGTCATTCGAGAGCTAGTTAGGCTTTCTCAGACATGCAGGTTACCTCACGATGTTTTCCTTCACCGAAAGCTAGTAACAATCGCACAAAGACGATTCGCACATGATTCATTGAAGAAATCAGAGGTGCGAGCCGGGGTTCGAACCTGCGCACCTTGTTTCCAAAGCAAGCGCTCGCCCACTGAGCTGTAACCGCATTATACATACAAAGAATGACCTTATTATATTTGTGTCGAGAAAGAACAATTAGCATACCTGATCATATCTGGCCGGCACTGGGCCACGGCTTCGTCGTATGGCGGCGGCGCTTCGCCCCGAGGCAAGTAGTTGCTAGGAGGCTTCCACGCCGCTAAAGCCGTTTCGCACGTACTCCCCATGTACCCCATACTTCCGCTTATATACCTAGAGGAAATGACACATTCGTGTTACGTAATGTTGTCTTATATTTACGCGAATACTACACATTGTAATAAAACTACTCTTACGTCTTTGTCGGGCGAGTAAAACCTAAAATAAACCGCGATATATTCCGTCAGAGTAGTTTTATTACAATCGTCTAAAATAAACCGCAAAGTAAAATATACAATTCCGAAAATGAATCTGCAGGGCAGTTCACAACCATTAGAAATTTAGAAAACATCGATGTAGTTACTACCGAAGAGTCAGGGAATCTGCCGCAAAGCAGCAGTGTGTAAAATATTGCTGTGTTCTTGCGTGAAAAGATCTATTGCTGTGTTCTTGCGTAATCTGCTGAAATTATGGGCTAAAAAATGTCTTAGGTTACGAGCGGCATTGTAGCAAAACCCTCAAACTACCAGCTAAAGTAGAATGCGTTATCGTAGACTAGTACATTTTGAGCTGTGTAAATGACGGAAGAACTTAAAAGTAAATTAACTTGTGGCGTATAACTCAATTGTGGCTATTGCGCATCACCCGCCAGTTGATAAACGCGTCGGTTGACTTTAATTATCTAATTTCTTTAATTGAACCGCTGCATGCCGGGCAGTTCCGCTTGCTTAATTGACAGAGCCTCGTAGGGACACTACTGTTATTTATACCTTAAAAATATTTAAGGCCAATAATGTAGGCAGTTTAAATGACGGGCCTGTTGGTCTAGTGGTTAGACACCCTGGCCGCTACCCAATAGGTCGTGGGTTCGATTCCCACCAAGTGTCTGTCTGTCCATAACATCACTCGAAGATGGCGTTATGTTCTCTGTTAGGTACTTCGCCATTCGGCCTGCTGAAAATTGAGCGGGAGTTCTATACATGTGTTCTACCACTCTACCATTTCACTCTACTACCTTGAATATATACCTGCATTTATAACAAGTTTTAGTTTGGACTAGGAAGATAAGAGTAAGTATCGCACAATGGAATATCTGGCCTTCTAAGTGCCGACCTCTATGAGAACAGAATCAGCCATGTCTAGCCATGGTTGAGTGCATAATGGCAGGTATTATCAGTTCCGCTGTTTAACACGGTCAAATAATACCGGTAAGTTAATTGTTAGGTATCACAATCACTAAGAATAAGGCCACTTATATACCTACCTATGGAGTATTTCTTATGGAATTTATACGAGGCATGATGTACGATCTGGTAGCCGTACAGAAGTATTTATAATAGTATATAAATAATAGAGAGAGTTAAGTACAGATAAATGGTTTATTATAAGCACTTAACCCTAAATGGTATGAAATGGTTGAATGGTTGTGAGAACACGCAAACCGATTGGCTATCAAACGTGAACTGACTGTGAAATCGTTGCAATACTGCATCTCGGCGTAAACGATGACACAGCGCAACGTAATGCATGATGCTTGCACCGTATACACATGATTTGTTCAATACTATGGATGGATGAACCTACTGCAGAATAACGATGCAACGCCGAAGAAATTTCCGTTACAACCTTAAGCGTCTGTTGGACACCAATTCCGGTTACTTATCGAAAGTAGGTACCTGGATTCGAATTATATTAGGCTTTAGTGCAAGGTAATTCTAACGAGCGGTTCGAAGTTAAGAAATGTCATCGGTAAATGGTTATAGGTATAATATTGTCAATATTCTACAACCCGTGCGACTTAAGTGTGCACCTGGCGCTGTGACGTCACATTCCAGCGAGGTGCACAGTTAAGTATTATTGACGGTGTGCGGCTAGCACTAGGCTCGCCCCTCATGACATGAGACGTAACATAACGAACGAAACGTACATTTCCACCGACTTTTTTGGGGGTATTTATGAAGATAAATATTTGCATGTGGAAATTTTAGTTTTCCGAAACAAAAATAATTGACGTTAGAACCTAACTAGGTTCTTAGCATTTATTTATTATCTAAAAGTGAATTAATCTAGTACAATCTTGGTCGAGTCAATAGACGAAAATTACTGAGTCTCACTCAATCTATCCCACCATCATTTTGAATCCCTGTGACTTTTATTTTTAACCGACTTCAAAAAAGGAGGTTCTGTATTCGACGCGTATGTATGTAATATTAATAAAAATGCGTAATATTCATATATGTTAGTCTATATGGGCTTCTAAACGAATTTACCAAATTTCACGAGTGTATGTATGTATGTATGTAGGTTTGTCCGCGGATTTCTCAGAAACTACAAGTCCGATTTCAAAAATTCTTTTTGCAATAGTTAGAGTATCTTTCAACTTAGGGTAGAGTACAAATTTCATCAAAATCGGTCCAGTAGTTTAAGAGATATAAACTTTTTATGTTTTCAGTAAGTTACTGTAATGTAGACGTTCGAGTTGCGTGATAGTGCTGATACCTATCTTGGTAAAATAAGTCACTAAAAAGTGTTAAATAAACTATTTTATAAAAAATAATAACCGACTTCAAAGTAAATTATCTAAAAAGCATAAAATAACGAAATATTATTGAAGTTGGTGCAGAATATACACAGCAGGTACGCTAACACCAACTTCAATAATATTTCGTTATTTTATGCTTTTTAGATAATTTACTTTGAAGTCGGTTATTATTTTTTATAAAATAGTTGATATTTATTTAATTTATTTACAGACAAACACAAGACAGATAAAAAAAATTAGGATAGTACAAGTAAAGAGGCATAGGTTATTATTGAGAGACTGTCTTTGGAAAACTATCTCAAACTAGTAATTCCCTGCGGCTACGCCCGCAATTTTTTTTGTTACACCCCTTTAACCCCTTCAAGAGTGAAATTTTCAAAAACCCCTTTCTTAGTGGATGCTTACGTCATAATAAGAACCTACTGTCCAAATTTCAGCTTTCTTTCTAGGTCCAGCGGTTTGGCCAGTGCGTTGATGAATCAGTCAGTCAGTCAGGACAAGTAATTTTATATGTATAGATTGATAGATTATTAAACTCATTATTACAATAAACTAGCATTATTTTTCTTCATAATCATTTCAGTATTTTTGTCCAAAATTAATAAGAACAAATAACAATGCTATGAAAACGATTACATGGATCACGTGACTCCGATGACGTCACATGCATGTAATAATGGCGGTGCGGCCTAACAAAATATTGTTTGATGTGTGTATTGTATATCTATGTATTGAAATGTGACGTCACCAGAAATGCATCAATTAATAGAGTGTTTATGTTCGCGCTTCGACGTGGAGTTGCGGAAACCAGCCCGTTATACCAATACCAATAGAGTGTTTATGTTACCGAATTCAAAGAAAACTGTTTTTCAATACATATTTTACAGAAACATCTTATATTAAATATAATGTAAGACGTTTCTAATAAAGTATAATATAAGTAATTTGTAATAACAAATTACTTTTAATATATAATAGCCTATAAGGACTAAACCAACTCATACCATATTTTTAAAACAGTCAAACACAATACTTACCCAATACTCGTCAAACTCCTCTGGTCATCAGTGTGTGGTGTTCGTCTTCTCTTCTGTTTTCTTACTCGATAAACTACAAGGGCGACTGTTAATAGTACGACGGCGGCCGCACCACCTGCGGCCATGCGGACATTCGCCTCCGGTCCCTCCGCCGGCTTCACGACATCGTCAAGGCAGATGAACTCACAGCATGTGTTACCAACACGGAAAGAGCGGCAATCCTGCAACAGAATAGCATTATAGTAAAAAAAACGCTACTACCACATACACAACACACACACTACACTATGACACTGAATCCTAGATTTTATATGAAATCAAATGAAACACACATAACGTATACAGCACACACACTGGACTGGGGGTCTAGTTTGAGTTCTGATGGTTGAAATAGATGGTGGTGGATGGAAGTAAATAAATAGATGGCTTGTACTAGACCTGCAGATTGACGTTGGAAGGTGGAGGGATGCTCTTATTCTCTAGTGCATGTAAGACCAGTGTGTTTCGAGGTCATAATGTGTGTGACAACTGACTCATAAATTTTCAGGAGTGTCTCTCACCAAATCAGCTTTAAAAACCTCTATCTCTAGTAAGTACATCATAGTTTCTAAAAAATTTATTGCTATAAAAAATGAAAAATTATAGAGCCCCCCAAAAAAATACAGGGTGGAAACTTTGAGCGGGGTAGTAAGGGTAAGTACCTTATCCATTGCAGCTACATGAAAATGTTACTAGAATACTATCCAGAATATTCCATGAAATTTTGATTAAAATTCAGTTTAAAAAAAATGTACAGTTCGCAAGAAAATTGTCATTTTACACAAAAAAAATTTTTCATGCCAATCAATCCTGTGACCCTTACTGCCTAAATGTTCCATTGTGTATAATTTTAACAACTTTATTATTAATAATAATATCCTAGAGTTTAAACTTCCATTTGCAATAAGCTATTATCGTTTATTTCTCTTTAAAATATTTTTTTTTCGAATCAGCAACCATCCTAGATAGCATCAATTTTCTCAGGGCTGTCTACCACCTCTCTGAAAGCCTCCAGCAACAAGGATTGGACATTGGATGATTAAACAACCCACCTGAGGAGGTGAACAAAGTACCGCCTTACAAACTTTTGCAGAGCCATTGTCGCAAACACAGAGCGTGCATGTATCGGGGCCCGGGACGTAATGAAGGCCATGGGAAATTAAACGTCCGCGAAGATCTTTGCATTGCTCCTGTGCAGCTATGCCTGCAATTAACGCAACAATGTATATCCAAACCGCTTCTTTTGACCACTTCATTTACACAGTTCCTAATATTATTAAAACAATTATTTACTGTAAAAGTATAAAGTCGATAAACACAACACTGCCGTCCTCAGCATCGTGTAGGTACGTTTTCATTCATTCAAATGTCATTTGAAATTGTGTGGCCCATTTTTGTAGTATTTTATAATCGATATTCACTCGTCGGTGGTTCGCCCGCCGTCCGTACGTAAAATATTTTTGATCATGCGTCTTGCTTGCTTTACCTGCCGCTTGCCCCCTTTATGTTTTGCCCTGTTTTGGTGCTGACCAGTGTGACCGTTTCATAAAAAGATAATCAACTAAAAGAATATGATTTCAATACTAAAAATACTAATATTTATGCAGGATTATACTAAAATTATACTAAAAAAAACGGTCAAGTGCGAGTTGGACTCGAGCACTGTGGGTTCCATACTATTTTTGGACGTATTTAAGTTATTTTAATATGCGTCTGACACCTCAGATAGCAAAAAAAATACTCAATACTAAGTTTGTTTGTCGAGGTTTTTAGAGAAATATCGTTTTATTTTTCCTGTAAAATATAGGTACGCATGTATTATCTGTAATTATTTCAGATATTTCCCTCCACCTACTTCGGAGATAAGGGAATGGTATTTTTTGAAATATTTTATTATAAGCCAAAAACTACATGGCTTAAACCAAAACAAAAATCTGTTTTGAGAAGTGCAAATGAAGCCCTTTCACATGATACCCCACTCGATATACTAGTCTCGCTTTGAAATTTTGATGACCGCTTTCAACCCCCATTACTTATAAAAAAGTAGTAAAAAATTTTTTTTTTTTCCATATAAAAGAAGAAGAAGAATAATTTTATTTGACTAACACACAAGTTAAATAGTACAATTACAAATGAAAAAAAACAGCTAGTTTTGTGGTGCCAAACACGATGCTGCCTCAGCATATTGCTGTGCCGTAATAAATTACAACACAGCGCTGGTATTCTGGCAGCACCTTAAGGCAGGAGAGCAGCACCATCAGAGAGCGGTGTCACAAAAGAACCCATGGATTTATTTTCTATTGAAATAAAACCTACATAATTTAGGGAAATTTATTATTTTTATTATGATTACAACGATGTTACTTATATCGATATGTTTTTTTTGCTCTTATTACATCTCTTAACAATCGGGATCGTTTGTTGCCAACCGAGTGCCGCAGTGTTATGATGGTCCATCCAATAATTACCCATCCGAACGTGCAAGAAATAAGTAACACAACAACGAATTACGCATTGTGGAACTAAAAGTAAAATATTAATATAAAAACTGTACAAAAGAGATAAATCATACAGTTTCGGTAAACATCAGACAAAGACAAAACTACACAAGTGAAATTGAATGAATGAATGTTTGTGCTACCAGAAAATTTACCAAAAAATACACTACAAAATGTCCTTTTAGTTAAAATTTTACCAAAATATACTAACATTTGAAATTATACCAAAAAAATACTAAATCGAAATTGTGGAGCCCAAATTCTACCAATTTGGTATCGAATATACCAAAAACGGTCACACTGGTGCTGACTGACATGACATGCTGACAAACTGACAGTGACAGCTGATCAGCTGACTACCTAGAGGAGATACCACTGGAGAGAACGGCGCAAATCTGCCAAATTTTTTTTCATATGTTCAGGTCATTTGTGTGCGTATCTTTTTGAATGTGTTACGAGTTTACAGTTTACAGTTTACGAGTTTACAGTCGTAGACAGAATATAATACAGACATATACCAAGCGTGCCACCGATAAGGACAAAAAAATAAGTACATACTAAATTTAGAGTTGCCACGTAAGGGAAATTTTACCCTTTGTGTAAAGCAAATACGGAGGTTGTTGAGGAAATTATATTTTCTTTCCTAACCAAAAACCACTTTTTTGACAAAACATTTACTTTTCTTACATTATATCGTCTTAATCTATGACAGTCTGCAAAAAGTACGAACGTGATTGTTATAATAATGTCCTCCTAGCCGAAACGACCACAGTGGCCAATCTTTCACAAGATCAGCTATGTACGCAGGAGATATTATAGTGCACAAGTGCTTGCGTAGACACAAGTGCACTCTCTCTTCCTTTATATAATAGGTACCTCTCATAATCCGATGGGACGGAAGACCGACACGACTGGGGAGAAGTTAAGCACAGGACCGACTTTTTACATGCCCATCCGACGCATGTGTGGCGTATCTCGGATCACGGTTTCGGAACGCCAAAGGGGCTGTCAAAAAGATGACAGCGCGCTAGTATCTATGGCAGAGACATGTTTTAATTATTACGATTACTCCACTGTATTATAAATTGTTCTCTCTCAATTTGATTATAAGTGTTTATTACCAAAGCTCGGTGTTTTAATTTGACGGACAGGAGTCGGGCATACGTCCTATCGCAAATCCCGACACATGGATCATCTTACTTTACAGACAATCAGGTCATCGGCCTGCATTGTCCTAGCCAGTAAGGAACAACTACTCAAATTTGTTGCACTTCGCAGGATTCGAACCCACGACGGAGGCTACAAAGTGAATGTACACTTAATATCATATATGCTGTAGCTAAGGTCTATTCCACATTGTTCACCTGGGTGATATCACGTGGTGATTAAAGTGGCTAAGAGCTGTAGATAATTATTAGCCTCATACAAAAAAGTTAAGAGATAAAAACAATAATATGCTATTTCCCAGAGAGGTAGGCAAAAATTGGCTTTCTTATAACTTAATATAATACACTATGGCCATTTACCGGGTAAGTTTTAGTAAATTTCTCCAATATACAAATCTATAGTACTAGTATCTTGGGACAATCTACGCTTGACCAATGACCACCTGATCTCAATCTACGCAGATCCTTTAGTAAGGTAACCAGATAAATGATTACAAATACTTGTAAACTGTATAAATACATATTTAAATAGATAAATAACACCCAGACAATTGTTCGGATTCCTTCGGAATCGAACCCATGTCCTATTGGGCAGCGGCCAGGTCCCTCAGATCGTCGAACAGCCGTACATCGCCGCCGTCCGCGGCATGTACTGCTCGACCCACCCGACCCGATGTCCGTCCTCCTGGACCATGACACAACACCAACACCAACACCGACAACGATGTCAAGAGTCGTAAACACATCAACACACAGACACCGGTCTCGCCGGCGAGGCCGAAGGGATCCGTACGCATGCGACCTCGACATGCATCCCCTCGCTGAGTTTCTTGCCGGTTCTTCTCAGCGGGGGCGCGTTGTGAACCGGTGGTAAACTCATTTTCTCTAAGCGGCAGCCCAAGCCGAGGCCGTGCCTCCCTGAGGTGCCCTTGTGCTAGTCGCTACCCAAACCTTTCTGGCTGGAGCGCTTTAAGCGCTCGTCCTCTTGTCCGGTGAAACAGTACTATTCCTACAAAAAAAAAAGTGATGATCAATAAAGCAAAGTGACTATCAAGCTTCAGTTGTCCACCAAACTTTGATGTCTACTGAAAGTGTGTTTGGTATTTATTGGTGATTCAAGTTAGGCAATGCCAAATGAATCATTTGATAGTTATTTAATAGTCACTTTGCTTTATTGATCATCACTTTAGTTGTCAAACGAGATAGGTACATAATAGGGGGGCAAATGAAACAAACTATTCAACGTCGGTACTATTTATTTATAATTCAGACAAATTTACCAATAAATTGTAACCAACAACATACATACATATATTTAAACAACATGCATATAGTAAAAGCACGATTAAATGTACAATGACCATTGTGCCTATAAATAACGAATGAATACGTCCTGCGCAGCCTTGGACGAATTACTTGAGCGTTTACGTTATTTCTGAATATTTAAGCATTCGGGAATAACTTTTAGCAACCTAATTAATTCTTTTTGTTGCTGCTATACACAGTATACAAATATCCATATTTTCAGGAAATCATAAAAATAAATTCGGGAAATCTGAGAAATTCTTCGATGCACCCAGCATGTGGGATCGTGTATGATGCACTTAATAATAATTTACCACTTATTTATGGTAGTCTCTCTTTTATACACTGGCAACACTGATAATGGCGATCAATAAACTGAAAATTTTAGGTTATGGATGAAAAACAAGAATTTATCGATCTTACACGTAACTTTCAAGTAAAATAGTAACTAATTTAGAGAAATAAGATCTAAATAAGTCGTTTACATGTATTAGTTTCTAAATGTAATCTCTAAATTGGCCATAATAATTCACGTTTACCTGTGAAACGATACTCCACTAATTTTACGTTCACTGTCACTTTTACAGCCTATAATACTGCACTGCACGATTCTTATAGGATTTCCACAACACACAGTAATGTCAAAGTTAGTTTTTTATTGAATTTTAAGTTATTTATTTAATATTAAAACCACGATAAAATTGTCACGGAGCAAAGTGGGAGCAAACGTCAAATTTGTTTCGCACCCACGGCGCGGAAAAATCGAACACATGCTGAGGGACAAAAAATCATATACACTGTTCCTTTCTATCACACGTAACCTACATAAGCGCATTCTTTTCTTGCGTGAATGAGAAAGAAAGTGTCCAGCCCTCTATTGTTTTCTTCCTCTAAGATTAAAGTGTAGGTTCTTTTTTTTTTTTTTTTGTGTAGGAGTAGTACTGTTGGCCGCAGATGGCCATTACAGCTTCACCGGACAAGAGGGCGAGCGCTTTAAGCGCGCCAGCCTGTTGGGTAGCGACTAGCACAAGGGCACCTCAGGGAGGCACGGCCTCAGCTTAGGCTGCCGCTTAGAGAGTATGAGTTTACCACCGGTTCACAGCGCGCCTCCACTGAGAAGAACCGGCAAGAAACTCAGCGAGGGGATGCATGTCGAGGTCGCATGCGTACGACCCTTCGGCCTCTGAGACGGTGAGACCGGTGTCTGTGTGTAGGTGTGTTTACGACTCGTGACGTCGTTGTCGGTGTTGGTGTTGGTGTAATGTCATGGTCCAGGAGGACGGACATTGGGTCGGGTGGGTCGAGCAGTAAATGCCGCGGACGGCGGCGATGTACGGTAGTTCGACGATCTGAGGGAAGTGTAGGTTCATAGAAACATGAAGAGTTTGCATTAGACATTTGCTCCGACCGAGCGGTGTCGTGTTGCCACAGACGTGATACTAGCTCCATTCTAATTACTCTGAGGCTGACTATTACTAAACTGCGTGCGCGACGGCTCCGGCCTTAGAGGAGATACCACTGGAGAGAGCATGACGCGCTAACCCCCTCTGCCAAATTTTTGTTCATATGGTCAGGTCATTCTTTATTTGTGTGCGTATATTTTTGAATGTGTTGCGAGTTTACTATAGTGTGGGTATACGGGAAAGTGTATCTGTGTGTGTTTACTTCGCCTCCCGCACCCCGCAAAAGTGCCACGAAAAATTTGTTCGGGGAATCGACGCGATACTAACTCCTTTGGTACTTTCTCTGAGGCTCCGGCACATTAGGCCCGGCCGACGTGTTGTGACTCAACACGTCAGCAGCCAATCGGATAGCTAGCTGAAACTGTTCCACGACAAAAGTGTCATTACCGCACGCTTAATCCTTCATCACTACCCTGTGGACAAACACTATTGTTGGCAAAATCATCAACTTTAATCGATGGAGGCCATGTTTTTATTTTCATAAAAAGTGACGGCTGACGCGATGATCACGACACGTCAGTCTAATGTGTTTCTGGCTTAACGCTTGGTTAATAAGCTGTCTGTGCGTGTGTGTTTGTCTATGATTTTTTTTTTAATCTGTCAATTGCTGTCATTTTCATTTCAGGTTTTGTATTTTTATTTTTATATCGAATTTTACTAGTTAATTGAGATAACTAGTAAAATATGTTCTAAACCGATACCTAAGCATGGCTGGCTTCGGTGATTATACTGGGTATAACCGGCCTTATGGTTTGGATCCTAACAGAGAGACTAACGACTTGTACGATACGCGCTATCAGCAAATATATGGTTATCATACTCCCGTAACTGAAGAATTTCAAGGACCACCTTTGGTTATGGATGATGTTTCAGAAGACGGTAAGTCGAGGAGAAAATCTACATTTCAATTATAATAACTGCTTTAATAAATATTGAATGCCCCTTTTATTCGCCAAATCACCTTGTCTGTCACTATTCTTATTGTATACTTAGAATGCCACCAGATTAACTTTAGGTGTTATTTCTTCGTCAGATAACACTTATGTTACAACAGCGATAAGTGTTGCAAGTTTAATCACTGAAAACTTGCTAAGTCATCCATTTATTGTGCTGAGAAGACAATGTCAGGTTTGTAACAACTTATAATTTAATTCTTGTCATCCTGTACCAATCATCTTGGTTGGGGTAGTAATCACCTTTCTCTTGAGACACTGTCACAGTAAAAATACTCTAGTATCTCTTACTTTTACATGATTTTATTTGACCTTTCTGTTTATGTATATTGTACTTGTACCTTTCAGTCCTGCGTTTTTATACTTAATTTCCTAATACTAATGGTCTATAATATACCATGAAAAGTGATATCATGAAAATCGCTCATAAGATCTATCAATTTTTCTCTCCACTCTGTTTTATTCACAGGTCCACAACAGTCTCAAAAATTACCATATTGTACCATACACCCTCCTGCCAGTTGTTGCCAGACTGCATAGGAGACAGGATGTCACCACTTTATGGAAGGGGATTGGATCCACATGTATTGTAAAGGGTCTTAATCTGGCAGTAGAAGATGTGGTTTCTAAGGGTACTGGCTGGCCTAAGTAAGTTCTGAATTGTGAAAATAGGTTGCCAATGCTTGACTCACTTTATTAATAACCCTATAGAATTCACTTTGACATGAAATAGACTAATACAGTAGAGGTATTTTTCAAGTCTCTTTTCTTTTTTAGGGATATCGGAAAATGTGGGTCACTTTTGCAGTTTTTTCAACATGTAACATTAAAATGGTATGTATAGATAATTTCTAAGTAATTGCCACTTAATAGCAATTTTAAACAAGATGTTTGCCTGATCATACAAGCCTGCTTTTTTAAAATTAACAATATGAAATGCCATGTATGTATTAGATTCTATATATAATAATAATTTTTACAGCACAAGTTTAGCAATAATCACACCATTCTACTCTGCAAGTTTGGTAGAGACTGTCCAAAGTGACATTGCTAGTGATAAGCCAGCATTGTTGGATGTATTTAAAGAAGGCTTTGTACGCATTCTAGAGTGGGGCACACCCAGCCGAGGCAGAATGCTCCCTATTTGGGCTATTGTATTCCCCACTGTTGCACTGGGCATATCTAAATACCTGCTACAGTGAGTACCAATTTTCAATACAATATTTTTTACACCATGCTGAAAAACATTTATTATACCTCTATTAGCAACTTTTTATTTGCTCACTAAATGGCAATAACTTCAATTTGTTGCCAAGGAAAGGGGTAAGCACACAGTAAGGCAGTTTGATTTTTGCAACCATATAGGTTTACTGTAGGTAGTTTATAGTTTACAAAAGTTATGTATTGATGTTGGGAGAGGATTTGAATTGTTTGTTTTTGTTTTCAGCATTAGTTTGAGGAGTATAACAGCAAAAATTCTTCGTTTCCAACAAAGGCACAAGCATGAGTTAAGTGACTCATTTAATGTGAACTATAGCAAGAGCTCACCAAACCCCCTTATTGAGGATATCAATGTAAAAGCAAACATATTTTCTTTTATTGCAATGGAGATTGTGTTCTACCCTATTGAAACTATTATACATAGACTTCATATACAGGTAATTTATGTATGAATGATGCAACAATTATTTTGTACACTTATCATTTCTAATAGGCGACAACCTCACCATTCTGATTGTTTCAGGGAACAAGAACTATAATTGACAATTTAGATACAGGTACATCAGTGACACCAATACTGACAGGCTATGAAGGATTCATAGATTGCTACAACACAACTATAGCCAAAGAGGGTGTTGCAGGACTGTACAAAGGTTTTGGTGCATTGGTACTGCAGTTAGCAGCTCACCTGGCCATCATAAAACTTACCACTATAGTAGTTTCAGAAATCTCTAATCTTCTAAAACCAGCAAAATCTCCAACAAACTCTGATGATTCTGTACATTCACAACAGAAGTATTTGTTCAACTAGTCTATGGGTAAATTTTGTTGTAAGTGTAATATTTATAAATGATTGACATAATAATTTTCGAAGTGGTATTAAACTAGGTATAAATATAGAAAAAGATTGAATTTTATTCCTAGCCAATCAATTGAGAAAATTTGAATTTCCTTGTATCACAATCATAAAATTAAATCATGTAAAGCCAGATGTGCTATTCTGGTATTATTCATTTTAATATATAATACCTATTTCTTTCACTGTGTAGTCTTTTGTTCAAATAAAACCAGTTTAAAAAAAATACTACAAGAAGAACAGTAATTACTGCAATTTTTTTTTACTTTTTCTAAAATATATAGTTGATAAGTAAAATCTAAAGCTTGTTTAGTGTAAAATATCTTATTAAAAAGATCAACAAATTGTTAAAAATAATTTTAATGTATTTTTTATTTCTATCAGTAAATTAGGAACATAGTTTACACTTTGTATTCATACTCTATAAAATTATCAACATTGAAGATTAATGAGTAAGCACAAATCTACCCTTTAGCAATCTACGCATAATCACTTTGCGGCCACCTGGTGTAGAAATCCTAGCCTTCCAGCCGTGACGACGCACTCTCCGCACTTCATTGGGGCGAGGGAAGTAGCACCGTACTTTGGTTCTAATCGAAGACAGTGAGAAACAATCTGGTTTCACCAGACTGGAACTTGGTGATACAGTGGATATGATCTGCAAGCTTTGTCTCACCAGCCTACAAATAGGATTTAAGGTTATTAATCCGTTTGCGGTTTAGCTTACGTATTTCATTCAATGCTTTACAGTCAACTGGGTACTTACTTTAATGGCTGAAAAATTGCTGCCATCAAACCTGCCATTTCCCGAAAAATACTTAGATTTTCCCAAAAAATTGACTAGTGTGTTTCAGTGAAAAAGCTGTACCTAACCTACCTATCCAGGATTGGGCTTGCACCTTTTTTATTCAGGCCGAGTCTATTTTAATGGTTGGATGCACAGAACAAAATTACTCTAGTTGGATGGACCATAGCACGGTGTTGCGAATTTGCAATCATTTGAGAACACAGAACAATAATCAGTACAAGTACTATAGAATGCTCAATTCAAGTAAGAACGCGTAGGCACGGGTAAGAACATAGCTTCGTTCCGCCCGCAAGCGCTAGTAGTCATACAAATGCCAACGTTGTGTGCGCCGGTTGGGAGTTCTTGGTTGATGATTTAATTCTATAACTAGGTTATATGGTTAAATCTACATTAAAATCTTGTAAATCGAATACTCTGAAACACACTACAGATAATTCAAGCATTACATTTCATCATTTAATTATTTTTGTATACTTTTGATTTAAATAAAAATCACGCTTCGCGGGGGTGAAGGAGGTGCAAGACGCGAGGCTACATGCAAAGAGGATGTAATAGATAAGAGTCGGGACTTCCATACATCGTAACTATGGACTCACGGCTGGTGATCTACATACATTCTCTTTAGAACCTTAGTCTATGGTGCTCATATATCTCGTATGACAGTTACTCTCCCCCCGTTGCCTCCATGCCGCCCCGCTGCCATATAAATGTCATCCAAAACAAACCGCTTGCCTCGCCTCCCCCGCTTTCCGCCGCCCGCCATTACAGTGTCAAACTAAGTTGATCTAAAAGTTTTGCGTGTGATTTATTTTCGTAACTAATCCTCTCAATTTCTGAAATTGTAATAACATCTTGCAATATGTACGTACAACGAGTGCTGTGTTGTGAGTTGTGGGAATAGACGCCAGGACGTCAGTTTTCATATGTTTCCAAAAACTGAGATAGGACTCCAAATGTGGTTAATAGCATTAATTGTGATAGATTACGAAGGCTTAGCTTAGAAGATCTAAGGGAGCAATTTGTGTGTCGTAACCATTTTGTAAAAAGTTTTCTCGCATCTCCTGGTAAAAGGGCCAGCCTTCGCCGCGGCGCCTTACCTACGTTATTCACGGACAGCGAGATACCTAGTGGTTTTCCTCAAACCGCAGTCGTCCCTATTACAGGTATGTATATAATTCAGTTATTAATTGATTTTCTACATAAATCTTATACCCGTGGCTTGTTATGGTAGCTCACTTATGTCTGCCTCATATGGTTGCTGTTTTGCAAAGCAATAACCGTCCGCTGGAACAATTATTATTGCCCCGTTAAACTTGGTTTGAAGTTTCCTCGAAATAATGATGAGAAAGGAAAAATGCCAAGTTAATAAATATGTAATTCATTATAATATATTTGGTTACCCTTACATCATTCATAGGTAGGAAGTATGAAACATAGTTGTTATCTGTATTAGTCAATCTGACTGCTTTTTATGTAGCCACTGTGGCACAGCAAGTCATAATTTTATCATTGCTTATTCCCTATGCATTTGTATTTCAGAGGCTGTCAATCGTGAGCATACCTACAATAAAAGAAAACATATCGATCATAGCTACTGTAAAACACACTTTATGAATAAATGCTGTAAAATTGATGGTAATATAGTATTTTTTTTTATAAAAACGGTTTCTAAATGCGTTTAAATGCATTTAATGATATTTTACTACAACTCTATTATTATGATATGTCCGTTGTAGGTTGCTTTTGACAAAATAAGTGTTAACAAAATAAGATATTTTGAATAAGATTATTTTTGTCAATATACATATAACTCTGCTGTTTCTCATTGATTTGGGTAATATATTATGGGCCAATCAAGTTCGTACAATTTTACAGGTGATTAAATCAGCAATCAAGAAATAAATTATTTACTTTGCTTAATTAAATGTGGCAAATGAAAATATTTGTTAAACACTGTTATAATATACAACTGAATTATTTATTTGTTATATAAAATCAAATCCAATTTCTATTTCAGATTTCAATGTTCAGCCATCATCACACACCACCAGTGAAGTGAAGTCTACAATGAAGATATTAGATAGTCTACAACCCAACTGTCAACTGGTAAGCTAGGTTGTAATTTTCATTGTTTTATTGTGAAACTTTTGTTTTGTAGTAATGTGATATTTATTATTAATGTTTTCTTTTTAGATGAAGTGGTTCCTTGTACTCCTCGTTCAAATGTGGGCATAAAAAGAAGGCAGTGAATAGTGCATTTCAAGAATAAGTTAACACCAAACTGTGAAAGATTATTTATAGAATATACAAAGGCACGAAGACAAATGTTCACCTGAGTCCCCTCAGCTTTGAGTGCTTCAGAAAACATGGATGTATTAGCCAGGCAAAAAGACTCAATGTCCATCCACAAGCATATACCACAGTGTGGGTCATCAGAAAGATTTTAACAAAAAATAATTGTAAAATATGTGAAACAAATTTATCAAGTGGGGAATCCTCTTATGAAAAAAATAATGTCAATAATTGGATTTTCTTCAAAGAATTTAAAAGTTTAAAACAAAAAAAATTGACCTACACTTCAGAACATGCTGTAAGACTATTTGGTTTCATAACTCTAGAGGCAAATAAACATTTAGAAAATCAATGTCATAAAAATTATATTTAAAAAAATATAAAAAATGGTTTAAACTCAAGTATATGTTTGTTTGATTTTCTAGAGTGTGAACTTCGTATGGACATTGTATCTGAATGCTTTTAACATTAACCTTGCGATTAATAGTATTTAATTGATGTAATGTTATCAATAAAATTATGTAAGGCACTGATGTATTAAGGTTACCCGATAGTATTAACTAACAAAAAATGCAAACAAAGGCATTAGAAAAGTATAAAAAGAGATGTAAAAATAAAAAATAGTCATTACCTGAGTTTTTTTATTTCCCTGAATCCATATTAAGAAGGAACCAACAAGCTTATAAAATATTCAGAATTTAAAATACCCGGTGCCGGCGCGGCCCGCCCAGCTAAATAAAAAAATGCTTAATCTCCAGGTACCCAAACCCAATATAGGTACTTCATTTGCCAAGATAATTAAAAAAAAAAAGAACTGTCATACATGATATGTGAACTTCGAGGCTGTGGTTTTTGCTCTATGGGAGTGCCCTGTCTGATGCGTAGCATCATAGTAGTCTGTGTATGGACTTGATTATGTCCGACGCGAACAGTTTAGACAACAACACAAAAAAAAAATTGACAGTTTCCAGTAGGGCCAACTTAAATGTTGGCGATTGCAGCGCTACGCCGGTAATAAGGGGAATTAAAAATCATCAGTCGCATCGCGCCCTCAAAACTTTTTCTTTTTTCTTAACTTCTAATTTTAGAGGTTTTAAACGGTTTTATTACTAAATTTATGAAATATTTTATAGAAAAATAAGTAAGAGTAATTTAAAAATAATAAACAATAAACTAATGCAACTACCAAGATTCGAACCCACGACTACGGTCTTGTAATCCGAGCTCTTTACCACTGAGCTGTTTATACTTGACAGACAATCTCGAAAAACAGGTATACTTATTTACTTTCTCGATAGAAAGTGACGGAGCTATACACTTAACGCTATCCGGAATCCCAAAAATAAAATGTAAACAAATCATTAAAAGGGTTCTTGGGGTGTCGTTTTTACAGTTATACGTTTAGGGATTTTTTTTTAACTAAATTAAATTGTTTCGTAGAAATACATTTTATCAAGCATATTATAAAAAAATGCTATTTGTACAACTATAAATTGAGAACATTAACAGATTTCAGATTTATTTACTGACAGTTACTATAATTATTTTATTAGCTTACATCTTAAAGAACCTATAATGACAATGATTTCAAGTTCGAAATGGAATTTTACTTTAACAAGTTATAAGAGTACTGCAAACGTGAATGATTTACATGACAGGTAATGTTTTGTAATTCGGTCGGATGATACTCGCCATGTTTCTTTCTCGTGTTTGTGGTTAAGTTTCTGGTGTGTCGTGTTTTCTTTTCATTGTTTTTGTTAGATTTTGCTTTTCAATAACATATGTTTGAAGTTATTATTTTATTAGGTGAGTTCTTCGGAATTAGAATAACTCGAAGCTTAGTTTGAGAACTATTGGTTTTGTTTTCTTTTCTTGGTATTCCGGATAGAGTATAGGACACAGAACACAAATCGGTATAAGTACTATGCTTAATTCAAGTAAGAACTCGTAGGCACGGGTAAGAACATCAAAACTATAAATTGCGCGAAATTTGCGCTTGTGACAGATCAAACTCATCACTACATAACACTTAGATATCAATATAACTCTTATAACTTTAAATAGTTCAATTTACCTGCCTCGTAGAGGAAAATCTGCCTACGCTTTGCTTAAAGGGACCATAGACAAACGCGTACTCTATTCTTAATATATAAACTCTATGGTATAATAGGTATATTGACTTCTCTACCTGGTGGAAAGTAAGATTATAGTAAAACTTCTTTTAGAGTTCGTGCAGGGCAACGTTACTACAACGTATTAGAACGGTACCAAAGGTAATTCATTGAGCGTTTAGTTAGTTTCTCTCTCAATCTCTTAGTAGTCTGGTATCTGAAGTTCCGCTCGCAGAGCTGGTCAGTTTGTGTTTGGCTTTGCAACATCGCCAAATAGAATTATATAATTACTTGATAATTTTTAATTACCGGTTAAAAGTAAGTATCCAAATGAGAACGAAAGTTGGTTAAAAATTAAATAAGGCTGTATGGTTTTAATACCTTTGCCTGCCTTCGGCAAAGTGGATAAAAACAACGTGTGAAAGAGACCCCATTGCGCGCGAGCGTGCGGGCCTAGGTGCGAGCAAGATGGATGGAGTAGCCATCTTGGCGGCCATATTGGCTGCCATATTGACTACCATAGAAATGAGCGTCGGAGGTCTGTTCTACGCTACTATGGTAGTTTCGCCTACCTGGCTACATGTACCACCCCCTACAGCCCCGCACCCCGCCGAGACGAATAGTGATTGACGCGTTCGATGCCGTTGTCGATATTAATAATTTCATCGATATTAAATTAGTGGTATTTACAAATAAAAAATATCAGCTTAGGACAATTTGATTTGATTTGCAAGTTAATTTAATTAATGAATTGATAAAATATAAGTATATAAGTTTATTTGATGGGCCCGTTGGTATATTTGTGTCAGTTGTCTGGTTCGGTACCATAACACACACTATTTATTATAGACTTTACTTGGGATCAGATGGCTATGAGATATTCACTATTTTCTATATTCCAAAATACCGGAATTGATGGAGAAGTGGTATGGTACGACAGATGGATTGGGTTAGAAAACAAATATTATGACGATCATTTCTAATTATTAATAAATACGTGTGTGGATTACGGCGGCTGGTTGCAGTTACCGTGCTGCAGGTAAATGAAAGGGAGGGGGATGCTTCTTCACAGAGTTCTTGACTGTATTAAAATATGGTACGAGTTGATGAAATCTTTAAAGTCTATTATATTTTAAGTACTTTGTAATAAAAACTTAAAAAATAATGTTTTATGTTATTTCTGTAAAACTCGAATTAAAATATGGGTTTTCTCGAACTCGGTCACGTGATCGCTAACGTCCTATTAATGGATGAGTGCCTAGTGACATAACATACCCAATATACAGATAATCATAAAATAATATTTTGTTAGGCCACACCACCATTGTGTCATGCCACTGGGGAAACTTGTAATAAGTCCCCACGGTACCTGTGGGGGTCAACCGGCGTATGCGTGTCCTGTACGTTTTTGTTAACGATAACTTTTCAACCGGCTTCAAAAAAGAGGTTCTGTATTCTGTGGGCTTCTAAACCAATGTACCAAATCTCATTAGTGTATGTATGTAGGTTTGTCCCCTGATTTCCCATAAACTATAAATCCGATTGTGGTAATTCTTTTGAAATAGTTGTAGTATCTTTCAAATTAGGGAAGAGTATAAGTATCATCAAAATCGGTTGAGTAGTTTGAAAGATATGGACTGTAAATGTTTTCAGTAAGTTAATCTAGCATAGCCGTTCGAGTTGCGTGATAAGGTGAACGCAAGTTAAATGATGAATTGAGCTTGTCATTTTTTTGAGTTCACAATCATATTCCGAAAAAGGAGCCAGAGAAGTATATTTTTTGTATACATTCTATTTAACTGATTTGATGTAGTAGCCTACGTAATGCGACTATAATCGACGACGATACAATATAATAACGACTTCGATATATTTTCGTTTTTTAATGCTTTTTAGATCACTTTTTTCTTTTAATCACATCTTTTGTTCGTACGAAAAAAGTTCGCGTGTACTTGCGACAATCGTGTGATCGCGTTCTATTACATCGATGCGAGCTCTAGATGCGAGTCTGATAATTTCATTGTTTTACTAATAAAGATGGTTAAATGTGCAATAAAGTCTTGCAAGTCCGATACTCGGAAATACAATAATGACCGTAAAATTAATAAATTAGTAACGAAAAAAATAATATCATATTCACGACAATAGGTACCGTTAGCGTATTTATCGACATTTGCGCCTGTGACAGATTACACCCATCACTACTTGTCACTGGGTTCACCTGCCTACGCCGTGTATAAGGGGACCATAGACAAACGCTCACTCTATTCTTAATACTTACCTCTATGTTTGAGAATTTTCCCGGTAAACTCATCAATACACTTAATACCTTAGAGGAAGAAAACAATAGAGGGCTGGACACTTTCTTTCTCATTCACGCAAGAAAAGAATGCGTTTATGTAGGTTACGTGTGATAGAAAGAAACAGTGTATATGATTTTTTGTCCCTCAGCATGTGTTCGATTTTTCCGCGCCGTGCTTAGAGGAAGAAAACAATAGAGGGCTGGACACTTTCTTTCTCATTCACGCAAGAATAGAATGCGTTTATGTAGGTTACGTGTGATAGAAAGAAACAGTGTATATGATTTTTTGTCCCTCAGCATGTGTTCGATTTTTCCGCGCCGTGGGTGCGAAACAAATTTGACGTTTGCTCCCACTTTGCTCCGTGACAATTTTATCGTGGTTTTAATATTAAATAAATAACTTAAAATTCAATGAAAAACAAACTGTGACATTACTGTGTGTTGTGGAAATCCTATAAGAATCGTGCAGTGCAGTATTATAGGCTGTAAAAGTGACAGTGAACGTAAAATTAGTGGAGTATCGTTTCACAGGTAAACGTGAATTATTATGGCCAATTTAGAGATTACATTTAGAAACTAATACATGTAAACGACTTATTTAGATCTTATTGCTCTAAATTAGTTACTATTTTACTTGAAAGTTACGTGTAAGATCGATAAATTCTTGTTTTTCATCCATAACCTAAAATTTTCAGTTTATTGATCGCCATTATCAGTGTTGCCAGTGTATAAAAGAGAGACTACCATAAATAAGTGGTAAATTATTATTAAGTGCATCATACACGATCCCACATGCTGGGTGCATCGAAGAATTTCTCAGATTTCCCGAATTTATTTTTATGATTTCCTGAAAATATGGATATTTGTATACTGTGGATAGCAGCAACAAAAAGAATTAATTAGGTTGCTAAAAGTTATTCCCGAATGCTTAAATATTCAGAAATAACGTAAGCGCTCAAGTAATTCGTCCAAGGCTGCGCAGGACGTATTCATTCGTTATTTATAGGCACAATGGTCATTGTACATTTAATCGTGCTTTTACTATATGCATGTTGTTTAAATATATGTATGTATGTTGTTGGTTACAATTTATTGGTAAATTTGTCTGAATTATAAATAAATAGTACCGAAGTTGAATAGTTTGTTTCATTTGCCCCCTTATTATGTACCTATCTCGTTTGACAACTAAAGTGATGATCAATAAAGCAAAGTGAGTATTAAATAACTATCAAATGATTCATTTGGCATTGCCTAACTTGAATCACCAATACATACCAAACACACTTTCAGTAGACATCAAAGTTTGGTGGACAACTGAAGCTTGATAGTCACTTTGCTTTATTGTTCATCACTTTTTTTTTTGTAGGAATAGTACTGTTTCACCGGACAAGAGGACGAGCGCTTAAAGCGCTCCAGCCAGAAAGGTTTGGGTAGCGACTAGCACAAGGGCACCTCAGGGAGGCACGGCCTCGGCTTGGGCTGCCGCTTAGAGAAAATGAGTTTACCACCGGTTCACAACGCGTCCCCGCTGAGAAGAACCGGCAAGAAACTCAGCGAGGGGTTGCATGCGTACGGATCCCTTCGGCCTCGCCGGCGAGACCGGTGTCTGTGTGTTGATGTGTTTACGACTCTTGACATCGTTGTCGGTGTTGGTGTTGTGTCATGGTCCAGGAGGACGGACATCGGGTCGGGTGGGTCGAGCAGTACATGCCGCGGACGGCGGCGATGTACGGCTGTTCGACGATCTGAGGGACCTGGCCGCTGCCCAATAGGACATGGGTTCGATTCCGAAGGATTCCGAACAATTGTCTGGGTGTTATTTATCTATTTAAATATGTATTTATACAGTTTACAAGTATTTGTAATCATTTATCTGGTTACCTTACTAAAGGATCTGCGTAGATTCAGATCAGGTGGTCATTGGTCAAGCGTAGATTGTCCCAAGATACTAGTACTATAGATTTGTATATTGGAGAAATTTACTAAAACTTACCCGGTAAAGGGCCATAGTATGTATTATATTAAGTTATAAGAAAGCCAATTTTTGCCTACCTCTCTGGGAAATAGCATATTATTTTTTTTATCTCTTAACTTTTTTGTATGAGGCTAATAATTATCTACAGCTCTTAGCCACTTTAATCACCACGTGATATCACCCAGGTGAACAATGTGGAATAGACCTTAGCTACAGCATATATGATATTAAGTGTACATTCACTTTGTAGCCTCCGACGTGGGTTCGAATCCTGCGAAGGGCAACAAATTTGAGTCACCATCATCATCACCAGCCGGAAGACGTCCACTGCTGAACATAGGCCTCCCCCTTCGAACGCCACAATGACCGACAATTGGCTATTTGCATCCACCGGTTACCTGCGACGCGCACAATGTCGTCTGTCCACCTAGTGGGAGGCCTGCCAACGCTGCGTCTTCCGGTTCGTGGTCGCCACTCGAGAACCTTTCTTCCCCAGCGGTTATCGGTTCGCCGAGCGATGTGGCCTGCCCATTGCCACTTCAACTTGCAGATTTTAAGAGCTATGTCGGTGACCTGGGTTCTTCGGCGAATCTCCTCATTTCGGATTCTGTCGCGCAAAGAAACTCCGAGCATAGCTCTCTCCATAGCTCGTTGTGTGACTCTGAGCTTATCCAAAAGGCCAACAGTTAGGGACCACGTCTCAGTACCATATGTCATCACTGGCAACACACACTGGTTAAAAACCTTCGTCTTTAGGCACTGCGGTATTTTGGACGAGAAGATTTCGCGTAGTTTCCCGAACGCTGCCCATCCGAGTTGGATTCTTCGGGCGACCTCTTTGTCGAAGTTGGACCGACCTACCTGGATAGTTTGTCCTAGGTATACATAGTGGTCAACAACTTCGAGAGTATCGTTCCCAACAATTACCGGTACGGGTGCAACATGGACATTAGACATGATCTTCGTCTTGTCCATGTTCATTTTAAGACCCACCTGTTGGGAAACGCTACTGAGGTCGCTGAGCATCGTATTGAGGTCCTCCAGCGACTCTGCCATAATGACTATATCATCGGCAAAACGAAGGTGAGTGATGTATTCGCCATTGATATTGATGCCGAATCCGTTCCAGTCCAAGAGCTTGAAAACGTCCTCCAATGCGTTTGTGAACAGTTTCGGAGAAATAACGTCTCCCTGTCTCACACCACGCTGCAATGGGATTGGCTTCGTGCTCTCGTCCTGTAGTCGGATCGACATGGTGGCGTTGCTGTACAAACACTTCAACACTTCGATGTACCTATAGTCAATGTGGCACCGCTGGAGAGATTGCAATACTGCCCAGGTCTCGATTGAATCAAAGGCTTTCTCGTAGTCCACAAACGCTAGACATAACAAATTTGAGTAGTTGTTCCTTACTGGCTAGGACAATGCAGGCCGATGACCTGATTGTCTGTAAAGTAAGATGATCCATGTGTCGGGATTTGCGATAGGACGTATGCCCGACTCCTGTCCGTCAAATTAAAACGCCGAGCTTTGGTAATAAACACTTATAATCAAATTGAGTGAGAACAACTTATAATATAGTGAAGTAATCGTAATAATTAAAACATGTCTCTGCCATAGATACTAGCGCGCTGTCATCTTTTTGACAGCCCCTATGGCGTTCCGAAACCGTGATCCGAGATACGCCACACATGCGTCGGATGGGCATGTAAAAAGTCGGTCCTGCGCTTAACTTCTCCCCAGTCGTGTCGATCTTCCGTCCCATCGGATTATGAGAGGTACCTATTATATAAAGGAAGAGAGAGTGCACTTGTGTCTACGCAAGCACTTGTGCACTATAATATCTCCTGCGTACATGGCTGATCTTGTGAAAGATTGGCCGCTGTGGTCGTTTCGGCTAGGAGGACATTATTATAACAATCACTTTCGTACTTTTTGCAGACTGTCATAGATTAAGACGATATAATGTAAGAAAAGTAAATGTTGTGTCAAAAAAGTGGTTTTTGGTTAGGAAAGAAAATATAATTTACAACAACCTCCGTATTTGCTTTACACAAAGGGTAAAATTTCCCTTACGTGGCAACTCTAAATTTAGTATGTACTTATTTTTCTGTCCTTATCGGCGGCACGCTTGGTATATGTCTGTATTATATTCTGTCTACGGCGCCGTGGGTGCGAAACAAATTTGACGTTTGCTCCCACTTTGCTCCGTGACAATTTTATCGTGGTTTTAATATTAAATAAATAACTTAAAATTCAATAAAAAACTAACTGTGACATTACTGCGTGTTGTGGAAATCCTATAAGAATCGTGCAGTGCAGTATTATAGGCTGTAAAAGTGACAGTGAACGTAAAATTAGTGGAGTATCGTTTCACAGGTAAACGTGAATTATTATGGCCAATTTAGAGATTAGATTTAGAAACTAATACATGTAAACGACTTATTTAGATCATATTGCTCTAAATTAGTTACTATTTTACTTGAAAGTTACGTGTAAGATCGATAAATTCTTGTTTTTCATCCATAACCTAAAATTTTCAGTTTATTGATCGCCACTATCGGTGTTGCCAGTGTATAAAAGAGAGACTACCATAAATAAGTGGTAAATTATTATTAAGTGCATCATACACGATCCCACATGCTGGGTGCATCGAAGAATTTCTCAGATTTCCCGAATTTATTTTTATGATTTCCTGAAAATATGGATATTTGTATACTGTGGTTAGCAGCAACAAAAAGAATTAATTAGGTTGCTAAAAGTTATTCCCGAATGCTTAAATATTCAGAAATAACGTAAGCGCTCAAGTAATTCGTCCAAGGCTGCGCAGGACGTATTCATTCGTTATTTATAGGCACAATGGTCATTGTACATTTAATCGTGCTTTTACTATATGCATGTTGTTTAAATATATGTATGTATGTTGTCGGTTACAATTTATTGGTAAATTTGTCTGAATTATAAATAAATAGTACCGACGTTGAATAGTTTGTTTCATTTGCCCCCCTATTATGTACCTATCTCGTTTGACAACTAAAGTGATGATCAATAAAGCAACGTGACTATTAAATAACTATCAAATGATTCATGTGGTATTGCCTAACTTGAATCACCAATAAATACCAAACACACTTTCAGTAGACATCAAAGTTTGGTGGACAACTGAAGCTTGATAGTCACTCTGTTTATTGATCATCACTTTTTTTTTGTAGGAATAGTACTGTTTCACCGGACAAGAGGGCGAGCGCTTAACGCGCTCCAGCCAGAAAGGTTTGGGTAGCGACTAGCACAAGGGCACCTCAGGGAGGCACGGCCTCGGCTTGGGCTGCCACTTAGAGAAAATGAGTTTACCACCGGTTCACAACGCGCCCCCGCTAAGAAGAACCGGCAAGAAACTCAGCGAGGGGATGCATGTCGAGGTCGCATGCGTACGGATCCCTTCGGCCTCGCCGGCGAGACCGGTGTCTGTGAGTTGATGTGTTTACGACTCTTGACATCGTTGTCGGTGTTGGTGTTGGTGTTGTGTCATGGTCCAGGAGGACGGACATCGGGTCGGGTGGGTCGAGCAGTACATGCCGCGGACGGCGGCGATGTACGGCTGTTCGACGATCTGAGGGCCCTGGCCGCTGCCCAATAGGACATGGGTTCGATTCCGAAGGATTCCGAACAATTGTCTGGGTGTTATTTATCTATTTAAATGTGTATTTATACAGTTTACAAGTATTTGTAATCATTTATCTGGTTATCTTACTAAAGGATCTGCGTAGATTAATAATAATAATAATATCTTGGGACAATCCACACACGGTCATCTGATCCCAAACTAGGTAGAGCCTGTACTATGGAAACCAGACAACTGATACTAATACTTATATACATTTTTTTTGTAAATACATACTTAAATAGATAAATAACACCCAGACACTTGGTGGGAATCGAACCCACGACCCATCGGTTAGCGGACAGGGTCACTAACCACTAGACCAACGGGCCCGTCAAGATTGAGATCAGGTGGTCATTGGTCAAGCGTAGATTGTCCCAAGATTCTAGTACTATAGATTTGTAAATTGGAGAAATTTACTAAAACTTACCCGGTAAATGGCCATAGTATGTATTATATTAAGTTATAAGAAAGCCAATTTTTGCCTACCTCTCTGGGAAATAGCATATTATTGTTTTTATCTCTTAACTCTTTTGTATGAGGCTAATAATTATCTACAGCTCTTAGCCACTTTAATCACCCCGTGATATCACCCAGGTGAACAATGTGGAATAGACCTTAGCTACAACATATATGATATTAAGTGTACATTCACTTTGTAGCCTCCGTCGTGGGTTCGAATCCTGCGAAGGGCAACAAATTTGAGTAGTTGTTCCTTACTGGCTAGGACAATGCAGGCCGATGACCTGATTGTCTGTAAAGTAAGATGATCCATGTGTCGGGATTTGCGATATGACGTATGCCCGACTCCTGTCCGTCAAATTAAAACACCGAGCTTTGGTAATAAACACTTATAATCAAATTGAGAGAGAACAATTTATAATACAGTGGAGTAATCGTAATAATTAAAACATGTCTCTGCCATAGATACTAGCGCGCTGTCATCTTTTTGACAGCCTAGCTAGCTACTAGTATCTAATCTGTGGACAGCCCCTTTGGCGTTCCGAAACCGTGATCCGAGATACGCCACACATACGTCGGATGGGCATGTAAAAAGTCGGTCCTGCGCTTAACTTCTCCCCAGTCGTGTCGGTCTTCCGTCCAGAGGCGTATTTAAGAATTTGGCGCCCCGGGCCATTAGGATTTTCCGCCCCATACTTTAGTATGGGAAAAGAAACTAGAATTTAAAATATTACAGATTTCCATTTTTTTTTCGATAGACCAAACACGCCAGATCAATCGGGTATACTTTGAGTTTTATGGCATTCACTCTCTGCTTCGGGCAGTGCACGATTAGCCATATAGCAGGAGTCATCAAATGCTACGGGCCCCGCGCCTTGGGCGCCCGCACATATAGCAAAGAAATAAAATCTTTAAAAAAAATAATTGAACCGACTTCAATATCACTGAAAAGTATAAAATAATTTAAATATTATTTTTTGTGATATTTTCATACATAAAGATTGAACCATCGAAGACGGTAAAATGATCTAGGTAGGTTATGATCACATTATCGTCTACATAGTTTTATATAATTCATGTTTCTTCAGAAAAAAAAAATGCGGTCGTAATGAAATTTGCATGCAATCATCTTAGTAGTCTCTCTCGAATAAAAAAAGAATCATCGAAATCGGTTCATATTTGTCAGAGTAATGTAATGGAGAACATCAGTTTTATGGTTTTTACCTGATAAATTCCTCCACATCGTTCATGGTCCTCCAGGAAGTTCTTATCCGGTTGTGATAAAATTCATACAGATTCATTACAGTGGTCTTGTAATGAATCTGTATGAATTCTTCTTTCGAATAAAAAAATAATCATTGAAATTGGTAAATATTTTCCAGAGTTATGACCATTTTTGTCCTTAAAAAGCGAAATAAAGTCATCTTATAGGCATTCCTGCAGGTTTCCTGCGCAGTCACCATTCTTTTTTTTTTTTCAGGAACTACTTATTCGTAAGGAATATTTATTTATGGGACCCAATCAACGGATTAAAGAATGGATAGAAGAAAGATTTTTGCAAATCGGTTCATAATTGCCAGAGTTACGCGAGAACATACATAGAAAAAAAAATATATACAGACGAATTGAGAACCTCCTCCTTTTTTGAAGTCGGTTAAAAAAACAAGTACATGTTAATACTATCCACCAATCTATTGAATGGGGAAACCGGGAGAGGGGCTCTAACTACGTTAGAGGTACATAAGAAATATAAAAAAAAACCATTCCGAGAGAGTCAGCCAAACGTGATCCTTCGCGTCAAGGCTCTCTCGGATGAGGCAGTGTCTCAGGGGCGGTGTGTTGGTGTCTCTTGACATCGCCAATGCTTTCAACACACACGATTCGGATGAGTAACGGAGGCCCTAAGATATCACCAGATCAGTCGCGGTTCTTGCCGAATCCGGGTGACCCGAGTGATAGTTGCCGTCACCTATATGCGCAGTATGGCCGATGTCCCTCTATGGTGCGCCAGTGTGGGAGGACACCCTGACTATCCAAACCAAGACCCCGTTGAAATGACCACAGAAGGTCATGTTGGTCCGGGTAATACCTACGCAGATACCGCATAATTTTATGTGAGGCGTGGGGGCCTCCTACCTTGGGACTTGGAGGCGAAGGTGCTGACCACAGTTTACCAGCAGAACAAAGAAGCGCAAAGCCAGGGCGGAGTACCTCCTCGTAAAGTTCAGCGTTGGCGAAGGGAGGCACAGGACAACGCCCTTGTGCGGTCGCTTGAATGAGTGGTGGAGTCAAGCCATGCCAGCCATAATTGACCATATCGGCGAAAATACGGCATGCTCACCTTCCGGCTCGTGCTGGTTCTGTCGGAGCACGTTTGCTTCGGCAGGACCTTCATAAGACAATCGTAAGGTAAGAGAACCCGAGCTGCCATGAGTGTGGTTGCGCTGGAGATACGGTGCAACATACACTCGAGGTGTGCAAGGCGCCAACGGCGAAGCGTAGTCACCGCGCCGCAATTGGGGCCGACCCGTCGATATCAGCCGTGAAAGCCATGGTAGGGAGTGATAGGGCGTGGTTGGCGGTAGTTTCCTTCTGTGAGAGCGTTATGTCGCAGAAGGAAGCTGCAGAGCGGATCAGAGAGAGAGTGATCCCCTCGTTGGTCCTCGATGCCGCAGAGGGCCGTGTAAAAGGCGGGCTAATACTGACCTTATATCCCAGTAAGAGCGGGTGAACTGTTACCTGTGCACTGCACAGTTACAAATGATCACGGAGGATGGAATGCTAAAGTGTCTCGGCAAGCCACCGGATGAGAGTCTGCGGACCTTATACATCCGCACACGTCCGTGGGCTTAACACCCACAGACGTACGAATAGCCGCTGGCAGGACTTGGTAGAGTCACACGGGGCCCGTCAACATAACGGGATGAGTACACCATGGAGTTTTAGTCAGTAAGAGTGATGTCATCTCATGACATGCCATAACATCACCCTCACCGCTTGTAGCATAGCTACATTGTTTTTCACTATATTATAACAAATAATTACGAAAAACAGACTTATTAAGAAATATATTATAGTTCCTATTTCGTTTTAATAAAACAAGGGTACAAGACATTGTGCTCAGATAATTAGGTCAGGCGCTTAGTGGAGTAGTTTCCATATCTTTTAGATTCGCTATAAATTCGTTAGATAGTTTATATAATATGGTAGCTTGGGGTTGATGGAAGCTGCAGCAAGCTTCTCTGCTATTCTTTTCACCAAAAGAATAAAACTTTTATATATTTCTTTGTTCTTTTACAATTTTCACGTAGGAAGGTATTTAGTTATTAAGGGGCGTGGTATAGCCGCTCGCTTGTGCCATCATTTCTTTTAATACCTGCAAATAAAATAGTGTCTCAACGAGAGACAAAGGAAATCGAGTTGCTAGGCAGAATGTGGGCGGAGTCTTCTAGACCTTTCCATCCCTTCTTTTGTAACTCGATATTTTTAATGCAGCGCATAGGTCTCACACACATCAAATAGTCTTTGCCTGGAACACACGTTCCACAGTTGAGTTGGAATCGTGAAGAATAGTTTATTCCATATAAGTTATTTTTATCAGAATCTGTATTAATAAATAAATTCAGTGAACATCAGTGGCGTGCAGTCCATATAGGCAAAAAGTGTTTGCCTACCCTGTGATTTCAAATATCTCTATTACATGATAACAAAAATAATTTAAGTGCACAATAACATTTTGTTTTGAATTATTTCATTATTATAAATAAACAAATTCGCGCGACATGTTTGAATGAAATAAATCAGCTGAGCGCTCCGCGTCAAAGCGGGCGAGCGCGCAGCAAGTGCAATGAACTATTATTAAGTACGCGGAAATTTAAAGTTCGCGCGTTCGAGCCGCGAGGCCCGATCAAAAAGGCAAAATCTTTATTTGCACACATTCAAACGAAAATTTACTCACACCTGTAGGCACGCCGACCATGCGAACAGAATAAATGTCACGCACACATGCAAACATGATACTCTAAGATAGGCATAAGATAGGCACTGTCTTTTCGGTGACAGTCGATCCCTGATTGGTCGATCCAATATACTCTTTTAGATGAGTCAACCAATAAGGAGCCCGATGCGTCGAACGAACGCAATACGTTATACTACAAATTATAAAATACCTAGTTTGTTCAAACTTCAATATTTTATAATGACATCCATTTTTTGTTGGTTTTTATTTTCATTTATACGATTGTTTTCGTTCGGTGCAGTATGTTCGAAAAAGTGACTACTCCGTGTATTATTATTTTATTAGTGTTTCCAAATTAAAAAACTTATAGTAAATGGAAGTGGTAACGTGTGTTCGATGTTCTGGCCAAGTGTGTATAGAAAAATTAAAAAATCACGCATTTTCGTCCCTTTCTTACGAAATTAAAAGAAAAATAATTGAAGATGGCCGTTGTATGCCGAATTTGGAATTAATTCAGGTCAAAGGTAAAGTCACGCGAAAATTTAATAATAAAGAATATAAATAAGAATACCTACTCGTAAATATCTATTCATTTTGCAACTGATTGCAGTCACTTTTTTGTTTGTACGCGTACCAATAAGCAATCGGGTCTTTATCAAGGCCACTTCGTGTATCCTTAAATTAATTTGTCTATAAAATCAGTTAATTTTTGGATATTTGAGGTGGCATATTTACAATCATCTTAGTGTGTGTGTGCATGTGTGTAACTCGCAGTCTCTCTCATATTGGTAAGATTTTTTACTCTACTACAAGAATAGAAGGGTTATGTTTTTAGAGTGTGTATGTATGTCTGGTACTTCCTACGTACTCATTAGTAGTGGAAGTGAAATAGAATATGTATTTAAAAAAAACAGTAGGTATTAGTTACTCAACAAACAATTAAGTAGGTATGTTTCTTTTGTGTTCACATCATTAAATTAAAGTCAATTTAGTTTTGCCTACCCTGTCATATAACCCAGTGCACGCCACTGGTGAACATACCCAGTATTAACTGGGTTTTACTGCTACGGCAAGAATCTTCCTCTGGTTAGAGGGTTGCCACCTCCGAGTTGAGGTCTCGCCGAGCTGATCAAGGTGGATCAGTTTCTCCGTTTCCGGGTCTACGCCCGGCTACTGCGACCGGGACGATAGTCCGGTTCCTCCCTGCGAGGACTCCAGGCTTCAGCCAGCCGAAGACATCGTCCGAGGGCTCGCCGTTCTCGCGCCCTCCAACTGTTTAGTTGAGTTACCAACCATTTGTAGAATCGAACAAGCTATAAACCAAATAACGAATCTCCCTGTATTCTTCTCTGTAATTAATTAATTTTATGTAAATAAATTTGTGTAGTCCTATTTAATTTTTTTATTTAATAGCTCATGCTCGCCGACTAGGCTACACGCTACACCGGTCTGAGTATTCATGAAGATTACCACAACAAAAAAAGAAAAAATATCTTGGTATTCTACAGGATACATTTCGGAGTGTACTCGTATGCTCAGGATTTTTACATTTACACGTTCTACTTTCTATTACCAAACAATGAGATGACACGTTGTGAACTTCCCATCTAAATGGACAAATCAATTTGCTTCGTCATTTACAACATGCATAAATAAGAACAGGAATAGCGTGTTTTTCCTGCCAGTTGCCCAGTCAATAATAATTATGTGTGTGTTTTCAAGGCTTGATTAAATAGGGTTTTTATAAGCTAGAGAGCTTTACTATCCTAGATAAAATTGTCGCTTGCCGTCAAGTGATTGAAGTCGAGTGAGTGAAGATTGAAGTCGATTGTTGCTTCATTAAAAACATTCATTTATTGAAAACACCTGGCGCAGGCGGCGGCGGGGTGACGGTCACCACATGGTCAACAAATAGTCACCAACGCCGTGGCCTGCGCCGCCCCACCGTCTCTCGGTGGATATGTACAAAAACTACACGTGCACCAACGTTGAAAGTGAAACATCCCGAATTCCCGACTAGTTCAACCAAATGAGTTTTAGTTTAAGTTAATCATGTAGGTTTTTTAATCCTTCAATCATATAAAACCAAAACCAAAGGCACCTCGCTTAGGTGCGGCTCGCGCCGCCCCTCGAAGCCTGCCGCCCCGGGCCATGGCCCCCTTGGCCCTAGGGTAAATACGCCCCTGCTTCCGTCCCATCGGATTATGAGAGGTACCTATTATATAAAGGAAGTGAGAGTGCACTTGTGTCTACGCAAGCACTTGTGCACTATAATATCTCCTGCGTACATGGCTGATCTTGTGAAAGATTGGCCGCTGTGGTCGTTTCGGCTAGAAGGACATTATTATAACAATCACTTTCGTACTTTTTTCAGACTGTCATAGATTAAGACGATATAATGTAAGAAAAGTAAATGTTGTGTCAGAAAAGTGGTTTTTGGTTAAGAAAGAAAATATAATTTACAACAACCTCCGTATTTGCTTTACACAAAGGGTAAAATTTCCCTTACGTGGCAACTCTAAATTTAGTATGTACTTATTTTTCTGTCCTTATCGGCGGCACGCTTGGTATATGTCTGATGTCTGTATTATATTCTGTCTACGAATATAAAGTTCTAACTCAGACTGTGTTGCCAATTTAGCGACTTTGTCGCCGCCGCGTAGGAGTTAGGTAACTTAGGTAGGTAGGACCGCCGACCTTATAGGAGATACCACTGGAGAGAGCATGATGCGCTAACCCCTCTGCCAAATTTTTGTTCATATGTTCAGGTCATTCTTTATTTGTGTGCGTATCTTTTTGAATGTGTTGCGAGTTTATTATAGTGTAGGTTCATAGAAACATGAAGAGTTTGCATTAGACATTTGCAAGAGTATGCGTGAAATTGTATCTGTGTGTGCTTACTTCGCCTCCCGCACCCTGAAAAAGTGCCACGAAAAATTTGTTCGGGGAATCGACGCGATACTAGCTCCATTCTAATTACTCTTGAGCCGCCGACCGACCGTGAATGGTATATTTTTGTATCGCAGGTAGAAATTTCTTGGAGTTTCTTTGCGCGACAGAATCCGAAATTTGGAGATCCGCCGAAGAACTAAGGCCACCGACATAGCTCTCAGAATCTGCAAGTTGAAGTGGCAATGGGCAGGCCACATTACTCGAAGAACCGATAACCGTTGGGGAAGAAAGGGTCTCGAGTGGCGACCACGAACCGGAAGACGCAGCGTTGGCAGGCCTCCCACTAGGTGGACAGATGACATTGTGCGCGTCGCAGGTAACCGGTGGATGCAAATAGCCAATTGTCGTTCATTGTGGCGTTCTAAGGGGAAGGCCTATGTTCAGCAGTGGATGTCTTCCGGCTGATGATGATGATGATGAGGTAGAAATTTCTTATTTTCGGAAAATATGATTAAATTGTAATAGTTCCTATAGCTCAAAATGGAGACAACACTCCCAAATACATGACTGAGGTCAACGCTATCTCTTTCATTGAGGTCGGATCTCTCTTTCTAAGAGGGTGTGACGTTACACCGTGTGACTGCGCTTTAACAAATAAATCCGTTATGTTACTAGATAGCTATAACTACACATATCCGACACGGCGAGCCATTTCGTCGGCGAGCGCCGTCAGTAGGAGTGTTCGATATATTATATAACTAATAAAATAATCATTATTTATAAATAATCAAATCGCTTATTATTTGATATCTTAGGCAAGCGTTATTTTGTACCCGTTATTTAAATTACATAGGTATTGCACGCACGCCGCATGACCACAGCCGCCTGCCACGACGCGGCGACGATACTAACGAAATATCGTAAAAACTATTATATTCATTTCATTACTGGACACTGATTCAAATATAGTTCTTAAGCAATTGTCTTAGAGTAGTAATTGGCACGCGACTCGTCATCGTGGGCCACGACTCAAGGACCAAGGTCAATTTCACTTTGCCGTATAATATTTTGTCACGAGTTGCATGCCAAATAATACTTTAATACAACTGTTTAAGAACTATATTTAAATCAGTGTCCAGTAATATCTAATGTTTGCACATTAAATTATTTCCAACGATATTTATCTTATTTGTTCGTATCATAATTATAACGTTCGTTATATTTTCGTTGAATCAATCAGTGCGGCTTACTGGCTTGACCTTGTATGACGTATTTATTTACGTACGCGATTATCGTCTGTCGTGTTTGTAAGCGATTCCGATTTGTATTTTTTTTTTTCAAATAAAGCATCGTGTTGGTTTGTTTATTGTATTAAAACTGTAAATTAAAGTTAGTTTTAGTTAAGTGTTTATAATATAAATAATATTAGATAAGGCCATTTTTGTAAAAAGTTTTTTGTAGTGATAGTTAAAATGTCACGAAGAGGACAAATGTGGAACTATTTTTCTGTGGTGGACGATAATACTAAAAAGGCGGAGTGTAATTATTGTAAAAAGATTCTTTAATTTACCACAATTTCTAATTTAAAAAATCATTTGAAACAGAAACATTTAATTATTTATGAAGAAAATTGCAGAGATAGCATCAGGAATGTTAATGAAACCGGTAAGTTTATGACGATATTAGTGGTATGATTCTAGCAAATGTACCCGAGATAAAATCAATGAACTTTGAAGTATGCCTGACTAAATTTCCTATGGTAACTGGTAGTAGGTATATTGATATTGCTAAAATAATAATTAATATACATATAATATAATAACATTAGCCAGACAGTCCTAAGCCTGTTAAAAGTACGAAGGAAAGTTCAGTGAATTTATCTAAATATTATTTTTTTCATTGATCTTCGTGGTACGAACGTGTAAAATAAAATGTTACTACAATAATGAATATTATTCATAAAAAATACTGGCCGCTAATCGCTCGAATAGCAGCCGCAGCACGAACATATTGTTATTCTTAAGTCCACATAGCTATTAAAAATAGGTAACGTTTAACGAACGGCACGACGATAATCCAAACGCGACGTTAGGAAGCGAACTGATATATTATAGCGTAAAAAATAATAGGCGTTTTATAAGTAGCGTATTGTTATAACGCGTTTTTAATATATAGCCGTTGCGAACACTCCAAGCCGTCAGTCCATGTCTCGCTATTGCCGACTGTGCACGTATCGATAGCTTTGAATACCATATCGTCATATCGTCGTCAATTTTTATCCGATATTGTTAGCTTGTTTCTAGGCACTGTGTAATTATCAACGGTCCTAAACCGTTGATAAAAGTATTTGGCGGTCAACGTACCCAAATTTGAACTATAACGGAACCTGTAACCGACGCTATCCCTACTGTTCTATAATATCATCTCTCTTGTACTTTCTCTGTCCTTGTTCTGCCTTATACTGTTCTTTACTGTTTCTTCTATATCTGTCCGACCGAATAATGTAGCATAACCGTCTGCCAAGACCCTCGACTGGACTAAATAGGCTGAGGTGTCTTCTGTGGTCGGCGGACGGTTATGACACACTGGCTGGACCTGACGGTGTCTTTCCGTGGGTTCCAGGGTGCTACCTACGTGTTTGCTCTCTACGAGTTTGCTCCCTACGAGTTCGCTCTCTACGAGTTTGCTCCCTACGGGGTCCTTTCACGAACTCCCCGGTACGAGGCATCGTACCCCTGCTGCTGTCGACCCCTCCCGGTCGAGCTTAAGGACGGCTGCTAAGCCTGTCCTCTGCCGGACCAGCTGCTGAGCTGGTCGATCTTCGAACTGCTGCGCCTTGTGCTGTTGCGCCGTGCTGCTGCCACTACGACGACTCCGATAAGTTCACCTAGCTTAGAAGGGGAACCTGACCGAATCTCAGTGCGCGTTCTACTTTGTGAAAAACCGTTAGCCCACTCACGGCCCACTGGCTCTCTAGCCGGTTCCTTTTATTTTAAATATATTTTTTTTTATTCTTTCCTCTCGTTTTTCATTTCGTAGGGCCACTATCCCGCAACGCGACAAGGGCAACCTTGAGGTTTCATGAAAACTCAGGACACCCTTTTAACTTCGTCGCATAATACGACTTACATGGCTTGTTTATGCTTTAAGTTTAAACCGATTAAATATGTCTAGTTGCATAATCAGTCTGATTATGGGTTGGTGCAGTCCAAATACGAAAGAACTGTGAACAAGAAGAACAAACTGTGGTTGATTGGGAAACAGATGATAAATAAATAAGGACCTCCTTCTGGCCGATACGACCACTGTGGGCGATATTTTGAAAGATCAGCAGTCTACGCGAAATATATTAAAGTGCACAAGTGCTTGCGTAGACACAACTGCACTCTCTGTCTACCGATTACCTCTCAAAATACGATGGAACGAAAAAGAGACCAGGCGCAGGACCAACATGTTTACATGCCCATCTGACGCATGGAGCATCTTACTTTACAGACAATGAAGTGATAAATAATAAAAAAAAAATTGTATTATAAAATCATTTAATCAGTACGTTTAACGATTTCCGATTAATCACAAGATATTGAATAGCAATTTGCACTCAATTATGCAAACAACTAAAACACCTTTTAAGCCACACATTAGACGACAGAAGAATCATTTGCGGTAAATTTAGGTTTCCATTGGGCCAACTGCAGATCATTGCAGCTTTATAAAATTTATATTCCAATGGGACAATGGATAGTCATACATTCCTTCGCTCAATATCTTTAAGAAATCTACAAGAAAATAAAAAAATGTATAAATATTGACCAGGGGGTAAATAAAACAGTATGTATATTTATGGAATGATATAGGTACTCTCGCCGAAACAACCACAACGGGCAATCTTTCGCAAGATCAGCCATCAGACAGTGCACAAATGCTTGCGTAGACACAAGTGCACTTTTTCTTCCTTTTCCCTCTCAGAATTCAGTGGTACGGAAAATCAACACGACAGGGGAGAGGTCAGGCGCAGAACCGACTTTTTACATGCCTATCCGACGCATGGATCATCTTACTTTTCATACAATCAGATGACTGGCCTGCATTATCCTAGTCAGTGAGGAACAACTACACAACGTTGTTACTCCCCGCAGGATTCGAACTTGCGACCCCCGGTATGCAAGCAAGCGGTTTCCCACTGCGCCACGAAGGCTACTAAACGCGACAGGACTAGGAGGCGACAAGTATAATATGATTTTAATAATATGTGTCTAAAAAGTTACAAAACTACATACACACTTGTAAAATTAATGAACATACAATATTTTTTCAATATTAGTCTTTTGAACTAAATACATCGTTTATTTTTTGATCATAAAGGGGTGGTAAAAAAATCCGCAAAACGGAAAGTCTTCAAAAATCTTTACCATGGTTACTCTATTAAAACAATGTGAACTACTTTAAATTAAATAATTCAATTACAAATTAATAGAAACTTAAACCCAATACTAACAAACGAATTGAAAACGTGTTAAGTGCCTATCAAAAGAATAACTGATCGAAAATATGGTACATAATGCAAAGGGATCATCGGTAGGTAATTATTGAACAAAATAACACTTACAAGTGATAATGGATACAACATATTTTTGCAACCAAGTACTACACATTTTATCACCATTTTTATTATTTTAATTCACTTTATCGTGAAATCATGGTATTTAAATGTTGGATCGATTTAAATGATAGACAGTTTCATGCTAACAATAAGCACCAGTGTTGCCAAAAAATACGAACCATTAAAATCGTATTTAAAATTGCATTTGAGTACAATTGGCGAAAACACAATAGAGCATTATTCTAATCGAACTCGCAGAATAGCACCAAATTTTTTTTTTATTAGACATGATTGTCATCGTATTTTATGTTTTCAGGTGGTAAACATTCTTTTGATGTTGAAGTAGAGCATTTCTATATTAGGGTATCCATTTCTCGGGTAATTTCAATTATAACATGGACCACACATGAAAGAGCTCAATGAAAGGGATAGCTTATGCCTCAATCAAGTATTTGGAGTGTGGACTCCATTTTGACCTATAACTTCATGGCGGGAACCGTGAACAGGGGAGTTTGGCAATCATTTGGCAATTCATTAATTTCCTTCCATGTTACGTAAATATCAGATTTTTTTATTTAAATTAATTTGCGTTGCAATCTCCAGTGTTGTATATAAGCTTCTTGGGTCACCTGAATAAGGGATTCCACACCCTAATAGCTTCATGGCTCCCACACATAACTGCGATGCGTTGCGATGCGGCGTGAAACAAATGAATTTTCGATACATGTTCGTGAAACAAATGAATTTTCGATACAAGTTCCTGCAACTTGTATCGAAAATTCATTTGTTTCACGCGCGTGTGTGGGAGCCCTAAGTTACAGGTACAGTACAAAATCCCTGAGAGTAACATTCGGCAATTCTCTTTGGTTGATTTTATTAGTCTGTGATTATTTTATACTCTTCTATTATATATATATATATATATATCACTGATATATATATACTCTTTGGTAAGGAGAGAATAATATGGCGGACCAAAATAACAAGGGCGCTAAAAGATTATTTGCGTTATTTGTGATTGCGATTAAATCTGTATCTGATTAAATTTGCGTTCCAATCGTTATATTAACCTTTTGATCTCTTTTAATAACAAAATATGAATGTAAGTGAAAGTAGATAGTTTCGGTGGATGTTATTTTTGCAGTGGTCCTGAGAAATTAGAAATACAATAGATCACTTACTTTTTATTCTGTTTTAGTTTTAGAATGTCTGGGATCAAAGTAAATTTCGAGATTGGACACGAAGCCTCGCTGAGATCAAAAAAGACTCCAGAAGGATTCACACATGACTGGGAAGTGTTTGTGCGCGGCCAAGAAGGAGCTGATATAAGCCACTTCGTAGATAAAGTCGTCTTTCATTTACACGAAACTTTCAAAAAACCTAGAAGAGGTAAGTAATGGTTTTATCTTCGTTTTTGCCTTCATTTATTTTATGATTACATACCCTTGTTGTGGTCATTGATATTGACGTTACTAAGTAGCCCCTAACTTGTTTACATTGTATGGGTTTTGTGTGTTTACACATGTAAACACAGTAGGTACATACCTATCTTATGCACTGCTAATTAATGGTATAATTAATCTAACAAGAATCCAATAACTGAGAACTATTGTAATTTTTTTTACAGTTGTGAAAGAACCACCCTTTTCAATCAAAGAATCTGGATATGCAGGATTCATGTTTCCTATTGAAATTTATGTGAAAAATAAAGATGAACCCAAGAAAATAAAATTCTCTTATGACCTTTCATTACAACAAAGTGGTTGTCTAAAAGATCGCTATGTATTTCAAAACCCAAATGAAGACTTCAAGAAAAAGCTTTTGAAAGGGGGTGGTATTCCAGTCACTAATGCATTTTACACTAATCCAGATCAGGAATGTAGGAGTAGAGATTCCTTTACAGAAGACAAACAACAACTAGTCAGTAAGCCCAAGTTATCAACTGAGAATATCAAAAAACACAAAACCAAGGAACATAAAGAGGAAGTGCCACATAGGACTAGTTGCTTTGAAAATCTTTTTGGGGCCACCATTCACAAACCACCAAAGATATCACCAGACCCTAAAAAGATTGAAAAAAATACACCCATTCCCAAACCAGAAAAAAAAGAAAAGGAAAGATCAAACTCTGATAAAAAATCTAAACATGATCATAAGGAAATTAAACCAGAAAAAATAAAAATTAAAGAAGAAAAAGATAAAGCAAGATCAGAAAAGGTAAAAACTCATAGTAAAGAACAAGAAAAAGTTAAAGACAAATCCAACAAGAGACCCAATGAAAGAGCTCCATCACCTGAAACAGTAAAAAAACGTTGTTTGAGTCCTATCAGAAGAGCCCCCAGCCCACCACCACGATCAAGTAGTGCATCCAGTGTTAAAGATGAATATAAACCTCCGAAGCACATCACTGAAAATTTGGAGCAAAGAAAGCCTAAAATAGAAGAAAAAACAGATATCAAAGTAGAAAAAGATATAAAAGAAAAGAAGAAAAAGGAGAAGAAAAGTCATGATAGGGATAAAGAAAGAAAGGATAAAAAAGAACACAAAAAAGAAAGTCATAAGGTAAAAGAATCACCAAAAGAGCCCACTAAAGAAATTTCAAAGGATTCTCTCAAACCCAGAGAAGTTCCAAAAGAGAGAGAACCTATGAAAGATTCATCATCAGTAAAGGAAAAATCAAGTAAACCTGACAAGCCTCTAAACAAATTCTCTTTAGAAAATCTAAGAAAAACCCCTACTCAAGATAATGAAGAGAGAATAGAAAATCATAAGATAAAAGAAAAATCAGAACCAGAACGAAAACATAAACATAAGAAAAAAGACAAGAAACGTGATGAATCTAGAGAGAAGCATAAAGAGTCTAACAAGGATAAGAAACATAAACATGAAAAGATTCGAGAAGTACATCAAGAGAAACCTGAAGTAAATGAACATAGACAAACACCAATAACCAAAGAACGCCCACTGCCTGAGCCAGCTTCCCCAATATCCATAGATACTGCATCTCAGTGCAGTTCTAAGAGTGGTTTAGCTAAGTCTTTACATGTTGGAAATGAAGATGCCAATAGTAGTCATTCAGATTCTGAAAGTTCTGTCATAGCTGATGAAGAGGATGTTAAAGTAAAGATTGAAAATCCATCACCTGAGCCTATTAAGCATGCTCCATCTCCAGAGCCAGAACCGGAGCCTGAACCAGAGCCAGAACCTGATGTGGGACCAGAACCCGAACCTATAGTAGAACCACCCCCTCCACAAAAGGAAAAATCTAAAAAGCATAAAGATAAATCTGCAAAAAGAGAGGAAAAACGACGTAAACGCAAAGCAGCAGAAGAAGATATAGAAGGAATTGAAAATATAGAGAATAGAAAAGCAGCTAAAACTTCTGAATCAGGACCTTCATACAATGACACAGAGAGGGGAGAGAGTAGCGGTTCTACATCTGTAGAAACCAAGGTCCAAGATAATGGAGTTTCAAGTAGTCTTGGAGAAGATGGAGAACCAGGAGAACTGTCTCCTGATTACATGGTACAGTTACGTGACTTGCAGCAAAGGATTATGAAAATTAAGAACAATGAAGATCTAGAAAGGGTTGTGAATCTAATTGCAGAGACTGGACGATATGAAGTCACTACACAAACATTTGACTTTGACTTGTGTTTATTAGACCGCTCCACAGTGCAGCAGCTCATACAGTTAGTAGGGTGCTAGTTCGTGATGTGGTGGTAATAACTTGTGTGGACTTTGTAAATAACGCCTTGGTAGATAATTAAGGCAACTAATGATATTTTATATCTGCCTAAATATTTAAGGTGGAGAGCATGAATATTGCAATGTTGCAAAATGCCATTGCATAAACTATGGTAGTATTAATAATCTCAAATTTTTATCAATCAGTTCTTCACATTACTCTATACTTGAGTTTTAAGTGCAATATTGTATAGGTATGTCAAGTTATAAGACTGTTGAAAGATTGTTAAAAGTAATGTATATTTTGTACATTATGTATTGATTCTTTATTAAGTTATACTTGAGAGTTTTTGGTAACCTCCACTGACCCAGCAGAAAGGGCTTAGAGAGGCTATGTTAATACTTGTATAGGTATTATAGGTAATTGTAGCTGTATTTTCAGGTCTCACATTTTAGGTTTTATTTATATCAAAATGAAATAAAATGAGACTTGCCAGAAATCATAGTGGTCACATAGGTTTTTTGCACTTTTAACATTTAGTTCACTCTTTTAATCATTGCCTAGTGATAAAAAATCTGCATTGCAATTATGCATAATCATTGATTTTAAGGTACATACCCATTGGTAATTTAAACATCGCTAGGGTTTTAATGATAATGGATTTTGTTAAATATTGTGAATGTATAAGATTTGAGGTTTTCTTCAAAATTATACTAAAATGTTTCTGCTCATTTTGGCTTGGTTTGATCTTGTACATTTTATTTGTTAAATAACTTATTTTTTATTTATCTCATATTTAAGAATTAATTATTACTAAGATAAATAAATAGAGTGTATACTATTTATCTTGCTTATCATTTTCAGTTATTCTTCAGATTTAAACATATTATTATGCAATAATTTCAATTTCTAGTAATAATACACTTCTGTGGATAATGCAATAGTATACACCTACTTTTATAGCCTCTGTGGCGCAGCGGGAAACCGCTTGCTTTGCAAAAAAGTAGCAGATTCTAATCCTACGGGGAGCAACAACTCTCGTGTTGCCGTTCCTTACTAGCTGGAGCTGGAGTGCAAAATGATTGGATGTAATCAAAAAGTCAGCCCTGCGTCCAACCTCTGGTCGTATCGATCTTCCGTCTCATCGGATTGTGAGAGTAAAGGAAGAGAGATATAGACTGCTGATGTTTTAAAAGACCGGCCGCTGCAGCGGTCGGATCGGCTAGGAACAAATTATTAGTTAATATTAAACTTACTTGAAGTGGACACTAGGGACGAAGTAAAAACGGAATTGATTATAACATCTTTATTCCAATGTATAATGAAACTGATAGAACAAAATAATGAATTATATAATACGATTGACAAGGGAATTTGAAATTAACTAATATTGATGGTATCTGAAATAAAAAAAAATATAGAAAATGAATACATGAATGACAAAAACGAACAACATAGTGAAAATAATTATGGATAAAATACGATTAATGAATACATGAAAAACGTTATTACCTAAACATTTTGATAACGATAGAAAGAAGCCAAGAAAAAAATAACCCACCACGAAGTGTTACATCCCTTCGGAAATATAAGCTTACCAATAACGATTTTCTTAATTAGGTAAGGGTTTTTATACGCTCTGTACTGGATAGAGGCGCTTCGATTCGAATCAGTACCTTTATCAAAGTGATGATTCATTCAAGTCTATTATCGAAACCGAAGAACGTCTAGGTCCATCTTTTCGTTGCAGTCAAGTCCTGAACTCAACAATCTTCAGTTCATCTCTTTTTGCCGTTCTTGTGAACTCCTTGGCGCCACTTCGCATAGAAATCTCCAATGTACTCAACAGTAATCCCCGCGGCTTTTGCGGCTCCAGCCGTGCTGAATTCTTTATATTGTTCTTCTTCATTTCCAGGTTCATTTCCAACGAGCAGTATCAATAAAGGCGTAGATTTACCTTGCAAAAAACTATCTGGGTCGCCATTGCCTCCCTGTATTTGCTTTTCATCACCTAAGAAATGATTACAAAACTCCAGTATTTGTATAAAGTTGTGAATGTGTGACGGTGCTTTGCGAGGATATTTTAGAAGTGGCAATGGTTTAGATTGACCTGGGCGTTGCGCCCTTAGGAAACGAGATCCGCTTCGAAGTTGGACTTCGAGCCAACGAATTGCGTCACGAGCAGTACTTTCCTCGCGCTTCAGATTATCCAGCTCTTGCAACACTGAAAGAATTAAATATTAAATCAAAATTGTATAGAAAACCTGATTCATGAAGTTATGTAACATTTATCAATGATTCTTACCAACAGCAGGAATGAGGAGTAAGAAGTTTCGAGCGCGTGACAACTGTTTAACGCGTCGCAAATGCTTGTGTAGCGCAGATGTGTCGAGGGCGAGTAGTGTGGGTACTGGTGATTGTCCACTGCGTTCCAGCTCACGTACCTGAGAAGCGAGCCAAAGTCGTCCCAGCCGTCGCAACAACCCGCCTTCACTTGACTCCACCTTTAAAAATGTAACATTTTTATGCCATCACAATACCTGCTTATAATTATAAATGCTATGTATACCTAATTAGTGCAGGTCCACTACCTGTTACATCAGATCGTAACACCACTACCCTACCCAACCTACCTACTTTAGTAGCTGTGTTTAATTTATTACAACCACCAGATCGTAACTGATCTGGTGGATGTTTTTTTACACATTTAAAAAAAACGGTCAATTGCGATTAAAGTTAGTTTTATCATCATCATCATCACCAGCCGGAAGACGTCCACTGCTGAACATAGGCCTCCCCCTTCGAACGCCACAATGACCGACAACTGGCTATTTGCATCCACCGGTTACCTGCGACGCGCACAATGTCGTCTGTCCACCTAGTGGAAAGTTAGTTTGCTATTCGTCAAACACTTAAGAAAACAAAAACACCAAACCGCAAAACTAAGTTTATCGATGATTTAATAGGGTTCCTATTTTATTTTATATACCTTTAAGGTAGGTTCCCTAACAATATATTGTGTGTTTATGTATGTATGCCATAAAAAAGACATTTTGACTTTGCATCAATGTTTAGGAATATAAATGAGAATATACTCACATGAGATTTTTTTGAATTATGCCATTCTCTATTTCTTTTATGACTGATTTTCGTGGTAACTTTAGGAGGTGGTATTTTTTTCAAATAGTAAACTTTTAATGTCCTATTGAATCTCATACGACTTATAATTTTTGCAATTTGGGTTCCAAATTCTACAAAATGTAGAACTCTTAGCACATTCTCCTCATAAAGTGATAAATTGTTCCTTGCTAATATTTGCCACTCTGCAGCATCTTTATCAAATTTACAAATATTGGTTCCACGTAAATTTATATCTTCAGGTAGAGGTATGGTTTTATATTCAAGTTTTAATTTATTGGCTATACTTCTGGCATATTCTAAAATGTAACAATCCTTTACGTCTGTAGTGTTCTTGTTTTTTGAGTCAAAATTAAAACTGAAGATATTCAACAAATCTATGATACATTGAAACAATGATTCCCCACTGTCCCCACAGGATAGAATTAAATCTTTTTCATTTAAAGCCCAGTCTTGAAGCAACTTAATGCTGGACAAATAATTATCACCAAGTAAAAAGTTCTGCAATCCCTGTACATTAAGCTTGTTTGTTTTACAATGGTTCATATTTGTCTCAATTCCATCTGCATTTTGCTTTGTAGTTACATCACCATTAGTTGTTTCCTTTTGTTTAATGCCATTTTCCTGATGAGCAGTCTCTTTAGTTGCCTCTATTATATGTTCAGAATCAGAGGGTTCACTGCAAGAGTCTTCACTTGGACATTCATCATCTGACTGACATGTTGAATCTGATAAATCTTCAGAGCCGGATTCAAAGGTTTCTACTTCACTGCTTTCAGTGTCTACATCACTCATATCAGAGCTTTCAGAAGATGTGGCACGTCTTCGTCGTCTGCGTTTTGCTAATGGCTTCTTTATGTTACATTTGGCATCACCATTTATTACTGATTCTCCATCTTCTGTCAAATTATCTTTCTCCATGTTATTAATTTCTTCTTTATCATGACTAATACCATTGCTAACAGAAGTTACAAGATTTTCTGTAGGGATTTCAATTGTTGGTTCAACATTATCATCAATTTTTTCAGGCAAGGTTGGACATAAGGTTTGTCTTGATTTGTACTTTAAAGCTGGATTAATAAGTCCAAATGACTGTAATTGATTCAGTAGCTTCTGAAGAAGTTGCGCCAGCAAGGCTAATGTGAAAGCCTTGCACGCAAAAGCCTTTACTTCATCGGTTTCATTAAGTTTTGTAATTGTAAATAAGCAAATTAACACAATCTTGTGCACAAGATTTGCATTTAAATAAGAAGGATTTGTATTTTCCTCATCAAGAGCCTGAACATACTCATCATAATTTTTGTTAATGTCTGGAAGTGGTGTTTTAATGAAATCTAATGCAATTTTAAGATCATGAGCAATAGCACTGCACCTTTGCGGAATGTTGGTATCATTCTTACCCAAATACCATATTTCAATCAGAGAGAGAAAATTAGCCACAGTATTTTGTATATGTTCAGCCTGTGACAATGTTTCAGAATTGTTTACACAACCAGAAAACTGCACATTCTTTTCAAATATTTTAGTTAAATTACCCATGGCCCCTTCGAATGGTGATACACAGTTTAAGCATTGAATATAATAGCATACTGAATCTAAATTGTAGTTCTTATCCAGATACAAATTGCCTAACTGGTTGTAAGGCATTCCAGAGGATGTATCAACATGTGCAGCTTGAAGATAGTACCTGGCTGCTATAGATGATTCAAAAGCTTGAAATATTTCTACCTGGTAACGACTTAAGTCCCCAAGGTAGATAAGACATGAGTGCAAAGCAGATTGTCCAAATTGCACTTCATCTTCAGTTGGTAGGTTGCAGATTTCTTTAGTTTCATCATCGTTGTTTAAGCATGTGTAATCAAGCTCCCTAAATTGGATCTTCATTTCATTCTCAATCCGAGATATAAAATGATGAAAATGACCGATTCCACAAACAATGTGAGTTAAGAGATAACTATCATTATCGCTATCTGTTTCCCTCAGTTTTTTAGCAGTTGATACAGTTTCATAGTACACTTTTCTCCAAAGTAGTTCAAGTGATTTTTTACCATAATTTACTGGATCAAGAAACAAAAGTTTTTCACAGTTATCTCTTAGTTTTTGACGTTGGACTTCAAGATGGGTTGAGAAGAGCTCAGTGATGGATCGACTTGCAGATGTTATATCTCCAACACGTCTTGCTAAGTCGGTTACATAGCTGCAATCAGTAACAAAAAATTATTAGAGCATTGATACTTATTTATACTCTTTATTGTACACACATAAAAATAAAATAAAAAGGACTTGAAGATATTTGTACAAAGGGCGGCCTTATCGCTATCCGCAATTTCTTACAGGCAACCTTGGGATGGAAAAAAGATTGCATGGAATACGAAAAGTGGGGTAGTTAATATGTGAGACAATATACACTAATAAAAATACATATAATAAGTTTACCTATTTACATATAATATATTAATATACATACAGATATATATAAATATTTCTTACATACCAACATATATCCAATATACTTATATATATTTTATTTTATATATATATATATATATATACGAAGAGAACTATAAATATATGTATTATATATATAAAAATTAATTCTGATAAATATACAGATCCGAAATCATAATAACGACCAGCAAAATACCAATGCGCTACAAACTAAGGTAATGAGCTTTTACAAGATTTTTAAAAATGTTTAAAGATTTAGCTTGCCTTATGGGAACTTATAAATGCTTTACAGAATCTTTTTTTAAAACGTTTGTCAATAACGTAAATACATATATGAGCAATTGCAAGAACTTTACTGAGTCACCTTTGACCTTATCTTGTTTGGTACTAAGACAAGTGGGGTGTGGGATAGGGTGTAGGAACTAAAATAAAATTTTATAACAATATAAGTAGTGTAGTAGGAATTTTTCCAGCATTTCCCTCACCGATAAAGTTTTTTGGCACGTTCAGCGCGCTCGGCGACTTTAGCCTCTAAAATTTCATTAGACGCCTTCTTCATTATCAAGTCATTTTACTCGATCAACTTGTCAAGATACTGATTGCAGAAACGCTTCATTTGCCTTGACCACTTTACAAAATAAATTCATTGAATTCATCTCGATAACACCATTTTTTACATTCACAAAATCGTATTTTTTAGAAATCTGCGCATATGTGATGTGTGTGATGACATTATGGGCCGAGTCTATTTTAATGATTTGATTTAGCCATAGAGTAAAGCAAGGTGTTGCAATCATTTGAAAACTTTCCCCATAAACTCAAGACAGAATATTCCTAATAGCTTCCAAAAAACATATTCTTTGGGTTAACCCTTCGGGCCCGGCCGCGCCCGGCCGCTATTCGCGCGCGTACGTTTTGTGATGACGTAACTGTTTATGTTATTCGGCGGCCCGCCGTGGTTTCAAATTACGAACGTTATATAAACACAACCACTTAACCGATTTGCGTTCTGTAAACAGAGTTCTACTGAGACAGGTATTAACTATCCAGTATATTATGCTTTTTTAGAGTTATAAATATCGATTTTTTTAAGGGAAAGTCTAAAATACTCAGAGTAATTAGAATAGAGCTAGTATCGCGTCGATTCGCCGAACAAATTTTTCGTGGCACATTTGCGGGGTGCGGGAGGCGAAGTAAACACACACAGATACAATTTCACGCATACCCACACTATAATAGACTCGCAACACATTCAAAAAGATACGCACACAAATAAAGAATGACCTGACCATATGAACAAAATTTGGCAGAGGGGTTAGCGCATCATGCTATCTCCAGTGGTATCTCCTCTAAGCTAAAATAGGTGATTTTTTGGCAAAGCAGATTTTACCTATTTTTGAATTCGATTTTGAGGGTAGAATATTGATTTTGAGGGTATAATACTTAGCAATATTCAGAGATAATTTACTTAATTAAAAAAGCACGTTCTAAAAGAGCCACGAGTAACATCAGCCCAAAGTTCGGGGAGTAGTAGTCGCGATGCTACCTAAATCTTTTGAAAAGTTACTATCTCTCTTTATAGCCATTGTTTTTTGCTTTTTAATTGCTCTCTTTATTGTTATTGTTTTTATTATTATTATATCATCATCATCATCACCAGCCAGAAGACGTCCACTGCTGAACATAGGCCTCCCCCTTAGACCGCCACAATGAACGACAATTTGCTATTTGCATCCACCGGTTGCCTGCGACGCGAACAATGTCGTCGGTCCACCTAGTGGGAGGCCTGCCTACGCTACGTCTTCCGGTTCGTGGTCGCCACTCGAGAACCTTTCTTCCCCAACGGTTATCGGTTCTTCGAGCGATGTGGCCTGCCCACTGCCACTTCAACTTGCATATTCTACGAGCTATGTCGGTGGTCTTGGTTCTTCGGCGAATCTCCTCATTCCGGATTCTGTCGCGCAAAGAAACTCCGAGCATAGCTCTCTCCATAGCTCGTTGTGTGACTCTGAGCTTCTCCAAAAGGCCAGCTGTTAAAGACCACGTCTACGTATTATTATATATTTTACTATAATTATATTGCTATTTATTATTATATTTAGGTCCTTATATATTTTGTAGTACATAGTGTACGTATAAATTTAAGATATATATATAAATATGTATATATGATTATATTGGTTATTGTTGGTATTTATAATTTATAGCTATGTTTTTCTGTTATATTCTCTTTACTTTCTTTTTTTTCTTTTTTTTTTCTTTTCTAAAAATCATAATTGTTGCACTAGCTAACTACCCCACTTTTATGTTTCATTCTCTCTTTTTTCCATCCCAAGGTTGCCTGTGGAGATTCGCCGAAGAACTAAGGTCACCGACATAGCTCTCAGAATCTGCAAGTTGAAGTGGCAATGGGCAGGCCACATCGCTCGAAGAACCGATAACCGTTGGGGAAGAAAGGTTCTCGAGTGGCGACCACGAACCGGAAGACGCAGCGTTGGCAGGCCTCCCACTAGGTGGACAGACGACATCGTGCGCGTCGCAGGTAACCGGTGGATGCAAATAGCCAATTGTCGTTCATTGTGGCGTTCTAAGAGGGAGGCCTATGTTCAGCAGTGGACGTCTTCCGGCTGATGATGATGATGATGAAGGTTGCCTGGAAGAAATTGCGAATAGCGATAAGGCCGCCCTTTGTACATATTTCAGTTTTTAAGTGTTTTTATGTGTTTTATTTTATGTGTAGGTGAGTTTGTGTACAGTAAAGAGTATATCTATCTATCTACCTCCATTGGTTACTCAATTTTAGGTTAGTTTGAGTTTAGGGGGAATTTTTATACATGATTGCAATATCTTGCTTTAAAAAAAATAACGCTCTATGGTTTAATCATTAAAATAGACTCGTCCGCGTAAATAAATTGATGACAGGCAAAAAATCGTGAACATTGTGTGTGAAAAAAATCACACAAGTTTTTCTCAAGTGTTCGTTTTGTAATTTTTCTTGTGTTGTCTTGTTTGTAGTTACAAAATGTCTCGTAACCAGCTCGTAGCGTGAAACGCCGTTTGGGCAGCCGTTACAAGCGATAATTACGTTAATTAACCAAGGATACAAATTGCTTTTTTTTGTTGGTATGTTTAAAACACCAATTAGTAGATCGAAGGAAGTCTGAATTACTGAAATAGGTACGTACATGTTTGTAAATAGTTCTAAGCAAGTATATTTTGGTGGTGTTATTAATATTTCGATTGGCTGAAGTTATAATTATTCTATTGTACAAAATTTTCACTGACATTAAATTGTTGCAGAAACCCAACATGGAGAACGAGGCTTGCATATTTCTTGGCATCAAGGTGAAACCTGGGCCGATAGAACGCTATAAGCTGGAAAATTTCGCGCTTAATAACACAGTGGATTGCTTAAAAACTGAAGCTGAAAAGAAAACCAATGTCCCTTCAGCATCTTTGGGTAACTACCACCTTACTTGTTACCACTTTATCAGCTTTGCACCCCACCTGGTTCCTCTATAGGTTCTTATATTTAAGTACTATTATAATATCCTGTGAAAATCCACCCAGTAATCTGATCCCAAACTAGGCAGTGCCTGTAATATGATAAGACAACTACTTATATATTTTTGTTAAATACATACATTAATAACACCCAGGCACAAGGCAAACAGACATGTTAGTACACACAAATGTTTGTCTTGGTGGGAATCAAACCCATAACCTTCTAGCAGCCAGTATGGGTAACCCCTTCACGAACAAGCTTGTAAAAGCTCAGTTACAATCACTATAACATTACTGGTTGTGTCATTTTTGTCGTCCAGAGATCACTGACCACTCAGCGAGACAACCTGCTGTTACTAGTTGTGTTTACTGTGCTTTACCTGATGAAATTCACCAGATATGATATAATCCATAAAATTAGTTTCATTTCAATGTGTTACATTTGTGTAAATATTAGAAATCATTATATGATAACAATTCTGTTTGTTATATGTCGTATTAATTATCTATATACAATAATTATTATGTAGTTTGGGATCAGATGATCATGTGTCAAAAAGTACCAAACCAAAATTATACCTTTAATTGCCATATTCAGAGTATGCTAATGTATTACTATGTATTCTCTAATTTTAGATTTTGTATTGAAATCTACGCTAAATTACAAGATAATTTACAGAACTGATACATCATGGGAAAATATTGAAAGATGACATCACACTTCAAGACAGTGGAGTGAAGAATGGGGAGATGGTGCATGTTGTCAAGAAGAAGGTTCAGACCGCCCCCACACCACCCCCCACATACTCTGACGCTGAGCTCCAGCAGCTGAATACTTCATTGAGAACCCTGGGTTGCACACCAAATGCCCCTGGATGGACTAGAGCTATGCAGGTTGATTTTTTATCACTATTTTACTACCATACTACTAAAGGGTCCTGCCCACTAGATCATCTCATGGCCATAATTGGAATGTGTCAGGAAAAAATATATTCTTAGTGATACAGCAGTTGATCAACTAAAATCGAATAATTTAAAACCAAATAATATAGATAGATAAATACTTTATTGCACACATTTTGTTAACCTAATACACGAAATATTGAAAACTATGAGACTATGCCTACAAGAACGTTCCATCACGGACCAGCACCGTCGCGTGCCATGCGCGTCAAGAATAATTTTCGGCGTGAAAATTTTGCCGGTGTCGATACGCACGACGCATAGCACGCGACGACAGTCTACATTTTTTTGTAGGTGTACACGAAGTGCAGAATGATAAATACGCATCTATAAGGCTACACTTCCATGGACAGAAGGCTTTAATTATCATTTAATCGCGGCTGCAATTGGCTCTAAGTATACCACCTCTGGGGCCATACATAGCAAGTTGTCACTCTGCAATACGAAATGCTAAAGAATTGAAAACAAATCTAGGGTAATGAAATAACTCTTCAGGTGACTTAGCGTAGATAGATGTAATTTCCTATTTGTTTTCAATTTTCTAGCGTTACGTATTATAAAATGACAACTAGTAAAATGCATACTAATTGCAAATGTTTAATAAAAACAATATTACTCTCTTTCTATAAACAGAAAATATATCAAACTCAAATATTATAAAACCAGCTCTTGTTTAAGTCCCACTGTTGGGCATGGGCCTCCCCTCATGATGAGGGGGCTTAGATCATAGCCCACCACGCTGGCGAAGTGCGGGTTGGTGGACTTCACACGTCATTCGAAAGCCGGTTAGGTTTTCTCAGACATGCAAGTTTCCTCACGATGCTTTCACCGAAAGCTAGTAACAATCGCACAAAGACTCAAATATGTGGCTCTTCCTTTCATGATTTTTTTATTTCTGTTACCATAGCTGTTGAACGATGAATCGGCTATGGCAGAGATAATAGAGCAAGCGCCATCTATCGGTGAAGATTGTGTCGCCCTGTCGATTCTGCACGAGGTGGAACTATTGGCTGCTCTGGGGGCGAACATACAGACCATGCGTAGGGGCGCCACCGCTCACCCCGAGCTGCCGGCAGCCTTGCGCCACCTCACGCGACTCGTGCGCTCCCGGTCCAGTAGTGGAACATCTTCCGATAATGGTAAACTACCGTCCAGCCGCGGACTTGCTGCTATGAGCGGTAAACTTATCACGGTCATGAACGGTGTACCGGTTTACAATCAAAACAGTTTGAACGAATTTACGTGCGCTTAACTCAAGCCGCCAAGCAGCAGTGTGTAAGCATTGCTGTGTTCCGGCGTGAAGGGCACTGTAGTTGGTGAAATTACCGGACACAAAGACTTAACATCTAATGTCTTAAGGGTCGGCAACGCGCTAGTGATTCTTCTGGCGTTGCTAGCGTCTATAGGCTACGGTGGCTGCTTACCATCAGGCGGGCCGTACGCTTGCTTGCCACCTTTGTAGTATAAAAAAAATGTAGTATAAAAAAATGAAAAAACGCCCGCACGTATTTTGGGCCACTCGTACAAGGAATTAGTAGGCCACCTTTCTTGACCGCGATCTTGTACCATAAAATTACTATTACAAAGGTGCCTTGCTTTTGTAGAGCAGTATTCTCCTCATAGTGCCACTGTTGTATTACGTAGTATTTACTAGATAGAGTATCAAATTAAAACTATTTTTAACCAGTTTTACCAATAGACGAAGTTGTAATTCAGCATAGCTTATTAGACACACTAAATAATGTTTTAGTTAATTAGTTTTATTATTTTTCAGTTCCTACTTCAGGATTTGCATACTCCTTGGAAGCATTGTCAGAAGATGAGGATGCCGATGAAGAAGAAAATGAAGATGGAGACAGGAATCCCATAACACAAGAGCAATTGGCTGCTGCTTTACAGGTATATTTTATAATGTTTTTTTTTTTTAATGTTAAGCGTAAACTGTATGATTATGACAAAGTGAACAATGTTCTTTCTAAGGTTGTCCATTGGTTGAATGTTAACAATTTAAAACTGAATGAGACCAAAACTAAAAGTATGAAATTAATAATCCCTACTGTGAGACAGGTGGCAATTGATGTAGAAATTAATGGAGCAGCGTTGGATCTTGAGGATTCGAATGATCTTTTATTTTATCTTGCTGCCTCACGTATATTGCGGTGGCAGCAAGAGGTACTGTCGCGGTAACGAGCGCGTAACCTGTTTTCATACAAAATCGCTTGAACGACGCGCGACGTTACGTTACGTTCGCTTACCCCGCCCACACGTATTTAGGGCCGGCTCGTTCAATTTTTTTTCGCACAGAAATTTTCAAAGTCCCCGGGAGCTTTGGGGCTCAACCGGGGTATTTGGGATTTGTACCCACTAAAACCCCCGCGGCTGTCGCATGGACACATGAGGCGACACCTCTCCGGTAGGATATGCACCATGAGCCCCTCAGTGCCTTGCCTTTGTGCCCGCCGCTGGCAGGCGTGTTATAGCCGGGCAGTGGCGTGCAGTCCATATAGGCAAAAAGTGTTTGCCTACCCTGTGATTTTCCCAATCAGACATATCAATAAAAAGTGTGCATAGTAATATTTCGTTTTCAATTATTTCACCATTGTAAATAAAGAAAAGCACGCAAAATATTTGAAATCAAAATCAATCACCTATGCGCGACGAACTTAACATAAATGCACTGTACTATACCTATCTACTCATAAATGTAAAGATAGATTTTGCGCGCGGGCCACGCAAAGACACGATACGGCGTTGCCTCAATATGCACACATTCAAACAGATTTCTTGCACACAGACTCACACCGATACACGCACCCATAAATAATCTGACATGTATAATAGAAGAAATATCACGCACACAGACAAAGGACAGAGACACAGAGAGACACTGCCTACCAAAAGTGACATTTCAATATAATATGTAGTTTAGTCCCAATAGATATTTATGTTACGACATGAATGCTAATTTGACGCGCATAAATATTGCAGCGGCAGATCATTTTGTTAGGCGAATCACGAGACGCGAGTTCGTATCCTCTTAGAATCGAAGTTTCTTTTTGTAATGTTTTTAAATTATTTAATAGAATATAAAGCGGTGCAGGTATATAATAAGTAACGAAAAAGAAAAGAGGACGTGTGAGCACGTAGGTCGTACTTTGCGAAAGATAATAATTTAGCTATTATATTTTTCGATAGTAGGTATGTTTATTTTTTTAACATGGTCTGCGGCATATTAAAGTAAAATCCATGGCTGCATGGATTTTAATTTAATATACTTAGGTACTTCCTACATAATCGTAAGATTCGTTTTAGTTATGGGAGTGAAATAGAATATATTTAGGAATATTTGAGCAATAATGCAATAATGAGTCAACAAAAATATAAATAATTCTGTGTTAACGCCATCTATCTCTTGTTATAGGCCCAGGCGACGTTTAAAAAAATGCCCATGTCAGTAATTCAGCTCAGTAAGTTAGTAAAGCTCCATCTAACAAAAAAAATCTTAATGCAGTTTGTCGCCTAGGCCTATAACAAGAGATAGATGGCGTTAACACAGAATTATTTATATTTTTGTTGACTCATTATTGCATAGCAGTGCTCATTTATTCAAAAAAACATCAGTAAGTACAAATAAATAGACTTACTTATGTTACAGTGTCAATACGTACAAACAAAAAGACTGTTACCCTACGACTCTAGAGATCTAAGAAATTTGCTTTTTTGCCTACCCTAATCAAAAAGTCAGTGCACGCCACTGTAGCCGGGTACTATAGTAGAATTATTTTGTCCGTGCAGTTTGGGTCATAAATATTCGGAGCGGTGAAGCGAGTATTTCGCTCTCTCTTCCACTCACGGGCCTTATGGGCGGGCATAGTGATGCGCATTATTGTTGTCGATAAGCGTTATCGATAGTGTATTTAGTTTAGTTTATAGATAAAACAACGTATTTATTAAAATAAAAATAATATTGGTGCCAACAGGTAAAATATTATTACGAATAAATTCGGCCGTTTTGGTACAAAACAAAGGAGTAGCCATTGTGTCACTAAAGAAATTCAGAGAGCGAATGCACAAAAACACATTTCTCTTCGACATATGTACTATAATTTGCAGGTAGGTACAACAAATGACTCATAACAACAATGTCTTCGATGACTATTTTGTTTTTATCGATAATGGCGTTGCGCCCGCACAACATGCTCACCGCCCTATCGGGGCTGAGGTCGAGCTGTGATTTATGGCCCAAACTGCACGAACAAAATAATTTTACTATAGTCTCGGTGCTCACGGGGACGGGGGTCACAACCCCGCCGCCGTCCTCCTCGGATAAAGTCGCCGCCGTACTCAATTGACGTCTTAGGGCCCACACCCCGAAAAGCCAGTGACTCCGAAGGAGCTCGTGCAAGCCTAAAGCGATTATCGTCCGGTGATCAACAGTAAATGTCTCACTGTGCATATAGTGTCCAACAGTAGTGTTGTGTCGCAGGCGGCCACCGAGGCGGTGTCGTCGTCAGTACGGGGCGCGGGCGGCAGCCAGGACAGCCTGCTGCGCCTGCTGCAGGCCGCCGACCCTGCCAGCGACGCCGCCGAGCCCACCGCACAAGGTATACCATCTGATGCTTCTATTATCATCCACTAATGACGGCCTGTTTATACACTTACCAGGATGGTCTGCTTAAACACTTACCAAGGTGGCCTGCTTAAACACTTACCAAGGTGGCCTGCTTAAACACTTACCAGGGTGGCCTGCTTAAACACTTACCAAGGTGGCCTGCTTAAACACTTACCAGGGTGGCCTGCTTAAACACTTACCAAGGTGGCCTGCTTAAACACTTACCAGGGTGGTCTGCTTAAACACTTACCAAGGTGGCCTGCTTAAACACTTACCAAGGTGGCCTGCTTAAACACTTACCAAGGTGGCCTGCTTAAACACTTACCAAGGTGGCCTGCTTAAACACTTACCAGGGTGGTCTGCTTAAACACTTACCAAGGTGGCCTGCTTAAACACTTACCAAGGTGGCCTGCTTAAACACTTACCAGGGTGGTCTGCTTAAACACTTACCAAGGTGGCCTGCTTAAACACTTACCAAGGTGGCCTGCTTAAACACTTACCAAGGTGGCCTGCTTAAACACTTACCAGGGTTGGTCTGCTTAAACACTTACCAAGGTGGCCTGCTTAAACACTTACCAAGGTGGCCTGCTTAAACACTTACCAGGGTGGTCTGCTTAAACACTTACCAAGGTGGCCTGCTTAAACACTTACCAAGGTGGCCTGCTTAAACACTTACCAAGGTGGCCTGCTTAAACACTTACCAGGGTGGCCTGCTAAAACTGCCCATGAAGAAGACGGGCAGCAGCGTCTTCTTGTTGGATTTCCCACCAATAGCGCTGGGGGTTGCGGGTTTCTATTTAGTAAAAGTCTCACATAACCTGGCCTCTGTCCTAACGGGGTCCGGGTACCGTTTAAAGGCTACCTTCCCAACAAAAAAAGTACACAAAATACATTTTATGAATAAATAAAGGTACTTGTTTAAACAAAATGAACTTGTAATTATTTCAGGTGGCAGTCGTTCCGTAATTACGCCTGAGATGTTCAGTGAAGCGATCTCTGAGGCCATCAACAGAGCTAGCACCAGAACCACAGCCGGCACGCCTATGGAGCAAAGCACTGCTGGTAAATATGAAACCTTCCAACATTAGTCTATAAAACTCTCACTAACGGCCGAACCTACAGTGGGTTAATTGATCCTTATCTCGTTACTTAGTGTAGATGTCAAATTATTGGCGCTCTCAGTGGGTTAATGCTTAGTTAGCGCAAGTTAATCGTACTTAACTTTAAGTGGCCGAGTGACATTACTTAGATTAGTTAATCCAATGTTTTTGATACATTTTATGGCGGCAACAAACAGCTAATAGAATAGAATAGTGGGACCTTCAATTGAAGGTCTCGTTGATTCGATTAATCTCTGCGGTACGAGAGAAGAGCGTCAGCGAATGGCGTAATAATCTATTCTTCGAGTGTTCTCTGGACCATCAACCGGAGAAGTACTTGCAGATTGACACCAATCTTTCCACTACGACACGAAAAGAAGATTGAATTCATTGGAAGATCGAGATATCAAGGGCTAAAGTTCTATACCTACCTATCAACAGTCGGTCAGGGGGTCCTGAAAATAACCTCCAATAACTCTCTAATCTGTGATAACCTTTAAGATGATGCTATAAAAAAATCTGTGGGCTTGTCTGCTGTCACTGAAGTTGTCAATCGTGACTGCTGTACCAACACTGCCACATGAAAAAATAATTGCGAGAATTATTAAAATCAAAGCGTGTTTCTCTTGTATTTGTTTCAAATACTATTGATTTTATTACTTGTATTGAATAAATACATGTATTTTGCAAAATAACTCAGAATTTAGATTAAAACTTTTATTTACCCGTTTAGTATGGCAACACTCGATAGATTTGTCGCATTGGACGCACTAATCGCACACTATGCATCCTTAAAATCTAATATTTGTAAAGTAAGCATTAAATTTTCACAGTGGGCGCGAACGTTACTTAAGAAATTTAACTACAATTAACTAATTGTGATTAACGCTTAATATAAGTAATGTATGTAGGTTCGGCCGTAAGTGATAGTTCCCATGTGCAGCTGTCACGGGATCTAAGATTGCCCACAGTTTGTTTGTAGAGCCTTGTCCGGGCGGACAGGCCCGACTTGTCGGATATCCTCTTTTCCGCCGTCTTTAGAGACGTGGAGTGGAGGTTAAGCCCTTTATTGCTTAACCAACTGATGGTTTACCGAATAATGATTATAACTGGCTATAAGCGCCTCACGAATACACACTGGTGTTTTATTGCAGCGTCATCGTCTCAAAGTCCAGTGGCTCGGGAGACCAGCGAGGACTTCTCGACGCAGCTCCAACATATGCACGAGATGGGACTACTCGACGACGCACTCAATATACGCGCCCTGCTCATTTGTGCCGGTAAACATTGCTTGGAATAATCATCTCCATATTTATACTGCCAAAGTGACAAACATGCATGCGGTCCGCCTGATGGTAAGCACTGCTTACCATCAGGCGTAGCAGCCTATAGACGCTAGCAACAATAGAAGAATTACTAGCGCGTTACTGACCCTAAAGTCATTAGTTATTAATTCTCTTGTGTCTGGTTATTTCACCCGCTTCAATGCCCGCTTGCGTGCTTCGGAGGGCACGTTAAAATTCGGTCCCGGCTGTTGTCATCTAGATAGCAGTCGTTAAGCTAAGTCAGAGGCCTAAGGGCAGTCTGAAAACTCTGACAACAGGTTGGCCACTAACCATACGACAAAAAAAAACCCGCTTCAATGCCCTTCACACCAGAACTAGCAATGTCTACACAATGCTGCTTGGCGGCAGAATACCTGCGGTGGTACCTGAATAGACGGTCCCTTGCTTCTGTATATCTTATTAAGGACTGATCACGAATTTTTTAGATCGGGATAAGTAGGAAAGTTACCCGTGGGGTGTTTGGGGTTAGTGTAACACCCTCCTGTCTCCTGTTGAGTGACATAAGAGGCTACTAAGGGCAGCATCGTTTTTCTATTGGATTACCTACTAACTATACTGCGATCCCCAAGACGCCTGCCAAGCGTGGGGGTTATGGCAACCCCTCCCTTCTAAGGGGGGAGCCTTTGTTTAACAGTAGACATATTTCGGCTGATGATGACGAAGTAGGAAAGGAAGGCATTTGCCAGTACAGGCTAGTTTAGTGAACAGTATTATTATTTGCATTTCTTAATCAATCGTTTTTTTCTGTATCATACTTTACTATGTTATGACATGAACTAACTTGTAATGTGATTTATGTTTTTCTTATTATGTTTACAGGTGATGTCAATGGAGCAATCAATTTGGTGTTTAGTGGTGCGATTGGCGACGAATAATTATCATACAAACATAAGCTGGCATGAAAAATTTGTTATAGAAACTGGAGGCGATATCATATTTTTTTCTAATTCAATGCAGTAGGTATTGTGTAGATAATATAATTAGGGATTCAAAAGAAACTACTATTTGAAAAAATTGCCACCAAGGCCCTCAACCCAATTCTGCGTGAAATGAATACGAAAATTTGTAATTATTATTGCCCTGAATAAAAGAAGAAAACAATGTTTCTATTTTATTTCAGTAGTAAGTATATTAAAAAAAAGTAGAATCGTGAAGTGACTTAATTCCTTCAAATTTCTACTAAGTAAAGTAGATATTACGCGTAGGTATCTCAATGAGTTTGCGAAGTTTAAGAAAGCACTACGTATTTACCTTTTAAACAGTCGAAAGTACGCTAAAAGTCAATAGCTTCACAAGTAGTATTCAAGGGTTCCGTTACCAACCTTCCGGGTCCATCAACAGGTCCACGTTATTAGGCAAAGTGAAAATACTTAACTCTTTAATACAAATCAAATGAGCCCAAACTCGATTAGTTTACTAGTAGCCATCCAAGGGTTCCCTTATCCACCTTCGAGCCCCCCGCATCAGATGATACCATATTATAGTATTGTCACCGGTCCTTGATACATGTGCAAAATTTCAAATTATTTAGACGTGTAAATATGGATCAAAATTGCATCGCAAGATTCCATTACCATCATACATACAGGTCAAGCTAATAAAAGCGTGTTAATGAACTCACGGATTGGATTATTTTTAAAACTGCGCGTGCCTTAATTTGCCGACTCGGGAAACGTCTTCGTTCCTATATCCCGCTCTTCTATAAATAAAAATATAAAAAATAACCAGGAGTTCACATAGTTAACGAATTCAGGAGCATCCTACACCCAAAAATATTAACAGCATTTTTATAATATACGATACGCCCACTACAACACAAGAAGGAACGTGGTATCACACAGCACAGATCAGTCACTTAATTTACTTATTCAGCTATGCTTCTGCTCAATAGGTACAGTCATGATCCCAAAAAGATGTATCATAATATTCTTCAAATCGTTGACAAATTAAGGTATAAAATTAGTTTTCATTTTCATACAATGACGAAATCTAGCAGAGAATGAGATCAACATACCACATCGGGTTAACCTGAAGTGCAGTGAATATTTACATAGAAGTGGTGGTGGCTCTTCGTTGGTAATTATAGGTAACTTCATTTTTACAAATTCTTAATCAACCTTTCAATTATAGACCTGACGTCAGAACGGTTGATGATTTCCTTAGTAAAAGTTTGTTCATCTGTTACTTGGTTATACACAAGAAGCTTCTTGGTTATATACGAAATAAATTTCAAGTGAACTTCCAAGGGTTAGGTGTGGTGTGAACAAATAAAACATCTTTTATTAATATAATTTATTTTAATACTTGCGAATTTTGAAAATACTGCATTTAAAATTATCACTGGACGCAAAATCCATAAGGGCAAGAATAAAAGATATAGTACACCATAGTAGATTCTAAATGGCTTGATACATCTAATTTAAATGTATGAACAGTTAAGTTACAGAATATAAATGCTATTACGAATAACTGTGCAATTAATTATGAGATGTCTAATAATAATAAAAACCCTTTGTATATAATGCTACTGCGAACCTGCTAAGTAGATAGTATTCTGTAAAACGATAAAGGATATCTGAAATAACATGAGACAGTACCTAATAGGAAATTGAATGTAGTCACCATGTTTAGATGATATAAAAGTAATCTATATTTCTACAATTTAATCTAATTAAATTTATGAGAATTCCAATAACTGGTTCAGCAACATCAAAGTGTCCACTAAGAACAATAATTTCACTAGAATTTATTTGTGATGTAGGTAAAGTATACTTTATTGAATTTCAAATATTCAATTAATGTTTGGTTTTAAAATTCATATTTCTCTTAGAAAACTTCTTGTAAGTACTATTGTCCACCTTGGCACGGCACTGTTCACGCCTCTGCATACGTCGGAAGTACCAACCAGCATTATTAGGACTTGTCTCGCCAAATAATTCGTGTTCCAGCCTCTTTCTGGCTTCATTTCTCAGCACAGCTCTCTTATCAAACCAGTTCAATTCTTCATTTTTAATATTCTTTGCACTTACTTTATCTGGTTTTATTGTATGTTTATCAGACTTGGAATTTTCAATTTCACTCTTTGGTTTTTTCACTGTGTCAGCTTCTGACAACTGGTTGATATAATTATTCTTCTCAAAGTCACGACTAAGATAGTTTTTATCAGGATTCTTCCATTCATTTTCTTGAGAAGACGATATTGAAAATTCATCAAAGTCCTTCAGGTAGCCACCTTTCATTTCCCATTGTTCGTATTTATTTTTTCGTTTTTGCTTTTTATGCAATTTTTGTCTGTCGCGCTTTTTCTTCTCTTGTTTGAATTTTTGACCCACATATCTATCATCCTTTTTCAATTCCTCTTCACTTAAAACAACATTTATAACTTCATTATCTTTTTTGGATTTCCTCTTACCAAAATGATCTCTAAATTCCTTTTCTATAAATATATTTGTCTCTCTCTTTTCAATTTTATGAGGTTTAAGATCAGACTTCAGTGAGTCTGCATATGTGATTTTACGTTCTTGTAGGGGTACAGGTCTTGACTTAACATCATTATCAGAATTATTTGTTATATCATTTTCTATATTTCCCATGGTATTCATTTCCATTGCGTGACTTTGTTCTTTCACTATGTCGTCTTGAAACCCTCTTTGTTCCTCTATTATACTAGTCAAAGGAGACTTCATATTACTTGTCATTTTTTTAAATAAAATTTCTTCATTTTTCATTCTTTTTGCAATTTCATCATCAAGCCAACTTCTATTTTGTTTGTAAATATTCTTTAGTTTATGTATATCATTTACAAAATCTTTTTCAAACTGTGGTTGTGCCAAGTGATTTTCCAAGAAAATGTCAGGATTTTCATTGTCATCAATACATTTAGTTACTTTATCCGCATTTTTATTGCTGAGTGGTTCTTCATATAATTTCTTACATCTTTGCTGTTTAAATGGCACTTTTTCAGTACTCAACTTTCTTTGTTGTAACTGTACACTGCTCACAAGTGTCAGTTCCTTCAATTTGTTGCGTAAATATGCATTTTCTTCTTGTAGTTTATACAAGTTTGATAATATTTTGTTGACAGATGATGTAGTGTGCATTGTACAATCATATCTGGCTCCCCACATATGGCCAATGGCTACACCAGCTGCTGTGATGACACTGCCCAGCATTATAATATTAAGTACTGTACTTAGCCTTTTATTTCTTCTGTGAACATAAGTTTTATGTTTTCCTGTGTGATCTCCAAGTAAATCATCATCACTCCTTAAAGATTCATGGTGCCTGCTAATATTGGAAGGAAGTGGGTTCACTGATATTATGTGGGGATTTGACTGGTCAACTGGACGGTTCTCTTGCAGATGATCATGTTCAAAACTTATTTCACATGGTGGTGAATCTGGTTCACTGTCACTTATAACAGATATACCATCAGTGTCTTCATCTTTTTCTACATTTGCCTCTGAAGTAGGTGGTTCTCTGTAACAGAAGTAAATGTCACAATAGAATTGAACATGTTAATTAAATGGTTTCAAACTGTATAAGTGATGGAATTCTCACATATGTTATCAAATATTGAATCTCCATTTATATTCAGTAATTTGCTATGACAAATGACAAACAACATTTTTTAGTATAAAACATAATAATTATTATTAGTTATTTATGCAAAGCTACTTGCAAGTAGGAATTTCCATGTACATGATTATCCTCAAAACTATATAAAAATCTTTGTTAGGTATTCTTCACAAACTTTAGGACACATCAATGTCAATGAGATTATTATATTTCCTTTACGTTAAGCATAAATTGGTAAACAATCAAATCAAAATGTTACCTACCGTGGTGCACTATTATCGGGAAATTCTGGAGCGTCATCTGCATACGCAGGAGAATGGTCTAAAAGCGTCCAACTCTCCCCTGAATCCGAATCGCTGTGCTCAAGAGTCGGCCCGTCCATTTAAAATCCTTAAAATGGAAAAAGTAAAAATTAAGAAAGCTTCTGGGTGTATCAGACCACTTCGCGATGAAAGCTGCAAGATGCAGGTCTACAAAAAGACAGGGTCGTATACAACGGAGAAAATATGATACACCAGCTTGATAACATATGCAATCGTAAACAACAATTGCGCATTATAAATTAATATGTTCACCTTAGCGTAGTCACCGCAACAAAAATTTTGGGAATCAAATGACGCTAGGTATAGTCCAGTGACGCTGAAATTTGGCTTTTTTCAGAAATTAATATTTCCTGACATGTTTTATATTTTGTTTTGTTTAGAAATACGTCAACGTCACGCGAGCGACTCTGTTTTGTTTAGAAGTTTATTTTTAATAACAAGAACAACAACATCAATAGAATGTGAAGTGAGATGCAGACTGCAGACCACAGACTATCTAAGATCTGTGTAGGCTGTGGTGTAGCATCCACAGCCTACACTGCCTACCATAGATTTAAGAATATAGTGAAAAATCTTAAATCTATGGTGCCTACAGCCCTTAGAGGAGGTACTTTCTCTGAGCTACAGCCTCTGAATCTACAGCAGCAGTCTGCCTGGCCTGCAGCTGCACTTATGCAATGCAGGCAGGCAGTAGCAAGCAGTACGACAGCCGATCTTATTTTAATGATTGAGCCATAGAGTAAAGCAAGGTGTTGCAATAAATTGAAAAAATTCCGCTCGAATCAGAATAAGAGCCCACAAAACCATTTTCGTTGGAGTAATTTTAATTTCTAATTTGAACGGAGCTGTATTAATAGAGATGCGCGACAGTTACTAATTTAACGATTCTAATAATCTACAACTATAACAATATTAGTAATATACTAATGTTCATAGTCGAATAACCACTAATTTGTTATTACTAACGGCGTTAGAACTATATCTTTCGCGAGTTAGTCGGCAGTTTTTGGAATGAAATATTTGCCGTTCCGGTCACGGAACGAATAATGTCAGAGTGCAAATCACATCATTCAATCCGCCGAAAAATCAAAGTCGAGCAAGTATCAGTTGCTAACTTCGTAAATCATTCAGAATAAGTCGAATGATTTTTATATTCAAATGAAATCATTCATAGTCGCGCATCTTTACTGTATTATTTTTGTTTTGAACTCCCTCCGAACTTAGTTAGTTTCAGTGTTGCCACCTCAGTGATTTTATCACTAGATTTAGTGATTTTTTGGGGTAAAGTAGTGATATTCAACAAAAAAAATCACTAAAAAATTATTTGGTGATTTTTAGTGATTGTTGATATTGATCGAATTTCAAAGAATTATGAATATACTCGTACATACAGGCAAGGCAAATACCTTATTTGTCTATCCATTATTTTCCCAGTTTATGCTAAATACTCGTAAGCCTTATAATACGTATAAGTACCTAATACAAACTCTATGCAAAGTATCACTATCCCTTTCTCACACAATAAAAATGTTATTAATTAGGCGTCTCTAATATGCTTGTTGAAAAAAAAACGATATTTTTCTTTCGATATATCGATATTTTCATCAAATATATATTTTTTTTTAAAATATAGATACATCGATATAAAATATAAGGTGTCGAAAACGTATCAAACGATTTTTTTTTTGGGAATATATCAATCAGATCTGTTTTTTATTATTTTATAATTTTATTTCTTTTTTTTCTAGCGTTAAAGAGATGCCACTGCACCTTCATCACACACGATCATTGTCCTTTCTTTACAACGAAGCTAGCCTAATAAAAAAGGAAATATATTTTCATAGTTAAAAATATCCTGAATGAAGAAATTCATTTTTTTTTTGTAGGAGTAGTAGGTACTGTTGGCCGCAGATGGACATGACAGCTTCACTGGACAAATTGAAGAAATTCCAGTAGAAACATTTGATGTTGATTTTTAGCTTTAACAAATTATTATGTTATGTTATTTTCTATGCTATTTTCACAATTACATTTTTAGTTGTACCAACCCTTGTGATTTTATTTTAAATTATTTAGTGAATTCTAGAGATTTTTATAGTTAAAAATATCCTGAAATCTAGAGAGTTTTCAAACCAAAACTAGTGATATTTTTTTCTGCGAGGTGGCAACACTGGTTAGTTTGTCTCCAGTCTCATATTATCCTACTTCCCCATCCATGCACATACCAGTTTTACTGGTAGCATCCACTAACTGTTATCTGCGACTTCCTCAGATTGCAAAAAATACTATTGTATAGCCTCCCCACTCATCATGGATGCTGCTGATGATGTAAATATCAAATAATTTTTCTTTCTTGCTCAAAATGATCAGATCCATAAAAGGTGAAGACAGTTAAATGTCCCGTTTTAATAGCGAGAATTATTGCCTGAACTATCTAACAAGGAGAAATACACTGTGATCTTTTAATATTACAAATATTTTAACTTTTATCCCATCCCCATAACTGGATAGATTTGTCGTAAAATAATGTAATGAAAGGATAATAAAAAAACAATATTATATTGGAATGTTAATTTGAATATTTATCTGAACTAGGATCTTCAATAGCATATTGTGTGTCACATGTAAAAGATATTGTCATAGCATATCTGATACCTGAAGTTACTTTTTCTACACAATGCAAGTTTTCACTGCCGCTTGTGAACATGCTCAGTCGTGCCTTTCGGGGCTCCACTGTTCTGTTATACTTTTCATCAACAAACACAAACCGCCCACCCTTGAAATCAATGTTGTAATCCCCTAGGTACAGTAGTGTTGTGTAGTGGAAGGATTTGTATGTTTCCTGAAAGTTATGGACTCATTAGTTTACTAACTAATCAATCATGCAGCCGGATAGTATAAAAAGCCTATAGGTAATAGGTTATTTAACAGCCAGCATACACGGATATATATATATATATTTTATAGTTAAATAATCATAATTTTGTACATACTTTGTCAACATGAGGATGCCAGTATTCATCATGAATAGTCACTGCTTTTTTAGCAGTGATTTCAGAGAAAAAAGTTGGATGTGTTAAATAAATCTTATTTGGATTCACTCCAAAATGGTGAGCCACAGCATATTTAATTTTATCTTTGATTGCCTGCGAATTAAAAAGATAATGTAGAAACTAATTTGGGTCAAACAATATTGTGTAAGAGTTTTTAATATTAAACCACATTACTTTGTATACATTGAAGTCATTGTCAGTGAACAAGTTTTTAGATTCTTCCCGCTTATAAATATTGATAAAATGTTGTCCCATTGACAATGCACCACTGTGCAAATCCAAAATAGATGCACCCCCAGAGGAACCTCCTAACTTAAGGCCTTTCTTAGCTATGGCTAATAATTCATCTGCCTCACGAACTGATATTACTTTATCAGTGACAAATCTTTTACATTCTTTGGGAGCACAACCCTCATATTTGTCGACTTCTTGCTTATATGGCAAGGAACACTCCACTATTAATCCTTTTCCAGGTAATAAATCAGTTTGTCTAGCAAATATCTTCGTTTTATTATCTTTAGACGAAAAATATACAATGACAAGAAGTGCAAATATAACGACAGTGCGAGATAATATCTTTAATGACAAATTTTTGTTGAATGACCTGAAAATAAAAGATTTTCTTTAAGTTGCACCCCCTACTTAAGCTATTATCTTATGAAAACTTTAAGTAGTTTGCGGACGAGAAACATAAACTTACGATTTTCTAACAATTGTTTTATTTCCATTTTCTTTGACATCACTTTCCTTATTGGCTATATCTTTACTTTTCAGTCTCTTCCTGACATCATTCATTATTTTACTAGGTTCAAACCACGTTCAAATCAATTTTTTGTTTATTTTTCCTTTATTTCGGCATAAAGATTTTCTTAGCAATTTTTACATGTCAAAAGAATATTGAACTCAACCCAGTTTATTTTAATGATTGAACTTTTTACCCGACTACGGAACGGAGGGAGGGTTATGATTTTAACAAGAATGTATGTATGTATGTTCATCTGTTTCCGCATATCTTCTAATCTACTTAACATAATTTGACAAGTAGGGTGTCTTTAGAAGCGTCTTGATTGTCCACTGGTTATAGGCTATATAATATCACATTAATAGACTGCGATTTTATCCGTAGTCGGGTTTTAGTTTTTAAAACTTTTTACTGTTAGAGTTTGTGTAGGCACATAGACTAAGCTCTACGTTTTTCTACTTCTTTATGTTGTCATAGCAACTTCTATATAAATACTCTTGTCAAAATATCCTGAATAAAAACACGTTCGTTATTTTAAAACAAAGCTTTATTAATTTCTCAAGTTTCCACATTAGCGCTCTGCTGCGTAATTTTACAATTATAGGTTATGGTTACTTATTAGAGAAAAAAGCGTTTTTCAATAATGGAAAGTATCAAAGTTCAAAATTTAACACTGCTAAAAGGCAAAGCAAACTGGGCGACATGGAAGTACAAAATATCCATCCAGCTAAATGGCATAGATAAGGCCATGGATATAGTGGAAGGAAAGCTTCAGAAGCCAGTTCTCGCTGAAGGTGCAGGGGATGCAGAACAAGCTGCACACCGCCTCGCAAATGCCAAGTATATCAAAGCTGAAAGTGATGCTCTTATAATGATCACAAATAGTCTATCTGAAGAAACTCTAGAGAAGATTATGCGTTATAGGACTGCTCACGAGGTTTGGCTAGAATTACATTGCTTGTTTGACGGTCAATCGGAAGATAGAGCCTATTCTCTGTGTTCAACATTCTTTAGCTTTAAATACGATCCTGCAGATGATATGTCCTCGCATTTATCAAAAATAAAGAATATCTGGTGTAATCTTAACAAAGAGATATGCTGTAGTGATGGAAGCAGTCAGTTACCAGACCTGCTACTCATATGCAAGATACTAGATTCATTGGGTGAAAGATTCTTTACATTTAAATCGAGTTGGATGCTACTGAATAAAACAGAGAAGACAATCGAAAATCTAACAACCAACCTCTGTGCTTATGAAAGAACTTTGATGAAGGATAGTGACACAAGAAGTCAAGAGGCTTTAGTAGCCAAGACTGTGCAAAAGCCTAATAATAAAAAGAAGGATGTTTTTAAATGCAACTATTGTGGAGAGAAAGGCCACAGAGTCCGTAAATGCCGAAAATGGATCGCGGATGGCAGACCTCCAAAGCAAGAAAGTGCATCAACATCTAAACAAGCTAATAATATCATGACAATGGTAGTTAACGCTGTCGCACAGAAGAGCCAAGATAAAAATGACTGGTTTGTGGACAACGGTGCAATGACCCACATTACAATGAGGGATGACATTTTTCAAGATTTTCAGGAGTTTGATTCTAACCATACGGTGACAACTGCCGATGGAACAACCATTCCTGCGCTGGGAAAAGGGTCTGTAAACATAGAATCGACTGTTAATGGAAATAAGGAATATGTCTGTAATGGGTCTGTAAATATATAATGTATGGCTAGTACCTACCTTAATGATGAACTTGTTCTCAATATTGGCTGCACAAGATAAATTACCGAATAGCCTATTTACATCTACACAAAGAGAATGTAAATTAGAAGTAGGTGGTAATACAAAATTAATTGGACGCAGAACTCCGAACAGTGGTCTGTACAAACTTCAAGTGAAGACAGTCATGCCAGACCAACCTACGTTTGTAAACGTATTGACTTCAAACCAAATGCAAATCTACCATGAAAGGTTTGTACATCAAAATAAAAGACATGTAAGAGAGCTCGTGAAAAGAGAACTAGGCATTGATCTCAAGCTTGATGAAACCAAGTGTGAAGGTTGCATTTATGGAAAGTCACATCGGCTGAAATTTGGAACAAGGGAAAGAGCAACACAGATAGGTGAATTAATTCACACAGATGTCTGCGGTCCCTTCCTATATTCGTTTGCTTCCTACCGCTACTATGTTTTGTTCAAGGATGATTACAGCTCCTATCGAAGTGTCTACTTCTTAAGACAGAAATCGGAAGTGAAGAGTATGCTGATCCGTTTCATTAAGGAAATGAAAGTTGCGGGACATACAATAAAAACTTTACTATCTGACAATGGCGGAGAGTACGACAATAAGGAAGTAAGAGATGTCCTAAGAGAGTATGGTATTACCGAAAGGTTAGTAATGCCATTTACACCTGAACAAAATGGAGTCAGCGAACGGGAAAATAGGACGCTGGTTGAGACAGCAAGGACGCTAATGCATGCACACGGAGATTTGCCTCAAGCATTGTGGGCAGAACTGGTAAATACAGCAGCTTACGTGCTCAATAGGACAGGTGTATCTAGAGTCGAAGGAAAATCTCCTTATGAGCTGTTTCATGGCAAGAAGCCAAATATAAAACATCTTATAATTATAGGCAGCACTTGCTATGCTCATGTCCCGAAGCAAAAACGAAAGAAACTTGAGAAGAAAGCCGTGAAAGGAATATTGATTGGTTACGATGTCGACGATGGTTATCGTATTTACAATCCCGAAAATTCAAAAAGACTTATTCGTTCCAGAGACGTCATATTCAATGAAAACCTCTTCCCCTCACAAAAGAAAAAAAAGACTGACACAGAACCAACAACAGTTGAGTACAGGTTGCCAATAAGAAACTCCTTAGAGACAGAGGGAGATATTCAAGAATGTACGGAGGAACAACCAAGCGTAAGTTCACAAATAAATCATGAGTTAGAGGGAGAAGAAGAAGTTGCCGCAAACGAAGTAGATGAAGATAACTTTGTTGATATTGAAGACATAGAAGCTCCTCACGAACCTGCACACACAAATGACGATGTAGTTGAAGATCATTTTGTTGATGTGGAGGATGAAGTTGAAGCCCATGTCAGTGATGCAATCCTTGAAGAAAATGATGAATACGAGGAACCTCAAAGCTATAATCTCCGAGACAGGTCGCGTTTGCGCCCCCCTGAGAAACTCAAAGATTTTGTTTGCGCACTCACAGGTATATGTCCTGATCAAGCCCCAGAAAGCTATAGTGAGGCTATGGGATTGAAAGACAAAGAAAAGTGGGTCATAGCAATGAAAAGTGAAATGGATTCGCTGGAAAAAACATGACGTGTGGTCCATGCAGGAATTACCGCCTGGAAGGAAGGCATTACCATGCAAATGGGTTTATAGAACTAAACTAAACCCAGATGGATCCGTTGAAAAGTATAAGGCCCGGCTAGTCGTCAAAGGTTTTAAGCAGAAGAAAGGCGTCGACTACAAGGAAAATTTTAGTCCTGTTGTACGTTTAGAAACCATCAGGGCACTGCTAAGCGTCGCTGCTATGGAAAGTCTGTACTTAGTTCAGTTTGACGTAACCACAGCTTTTCTTTATGGCACGTTGAAAGAAACGATTTACATGCAGCAGCCAGAAGGATTCGATGATGGTACCAAACGTGTATGCCGACTGAATCGAAGCTTATATGGCCTTAAACAAGCACCGAGGTGCTGGAATGCTTGTTTTAGTGACATACTGTTGGATCTAAATTTCAAAGCATGTGAAGCCGACCCCTGCTTATACACCAAAACTATAGGTGATAAGAAATTGTTAATTAGCCTATATGTCGATGATGGCTTGGTGGCCGCTTCGGAAAAAGAAGTAGCAGATGAATTCTTACGTGAGTTGAGTAGCAAGCTAGAAATCACGACAAAACCTGCTACATTTTACTTAGGCATGGAAATACGTCGGGATGCAAATGGCTCCATAACAGTAACTCAAGAAGCTTATGCTAGAAGAGTACTAGATCGTTTTGGGATGCTGGATTGCAATCCTATTTCCACCCCAATGGAACCAGAGAAGTTTGGACAATCTGTTGAATCAGAGGGAGCTAAAGTGTTTCCATATCGTGAGGCAGTTGGATCATTAGCATATCTTATGGTCGGAACTCGACCTGATATAGCCTATGCTGTTGGCGTAGCGTCTAGAAGATTGGAAAAGCCTACATACTATGACTGGCTAAAAGTAAAAAGAATAATGAGATACCTAAAAGGTACACTGACCTACGGCATTACGTATAAGCCAAATTGCATGCCAATCTTACAAGCATACAGTGACGCAGACCATGGAGGAGACTTGGACACAGCTAGATCAACGACTGGAGTTGTCAGTTGTTATGCAGCTGGAGCCGTTTCATGGTTCAGCAAACGCCAGACTTCAGTTGCTATATCAACTACGGAAGCAGAACTCGTGGCTGCAAGCGAAGCAGCACGTGAGCTTGTTTGGCTGAAGAGAATCTTTAGCGCAATAACGAATATGGAAGGCACCCCAACTCTTAAAGTGGACAATGAGGCCGCGGTTAGACTTGCTCACAACCCTGAGTTCCACCGGAGAACCAAGCATATACGAATAAGACATTATTTTGTTCGAGAGTTAGTGCTTGGTCAAGAGCTGAATGTCGAGAAGACATGATCTTGCACACAAGTGGCAGATATCTTCACCAAGGCTTTGCCCAAACCTCAGTTCAGTTTACTGAGAACATCATTGGGAATGAAGGCTCATCAGTAAAGAGGGAGTGTTAGAGTTTGTATAGGCACATAGACTAAGCTCTACGTTTTTCTACTTCTTTATGTTGTCATAGCAACTTCTATATAAATACTCTTGTCAAAATATCCTGAATAAAAACACGTTCGTTATTTTAAAACAAAGCTTTATTAATTTCTCAAGTTTCCACATTAGCGCTCTGCTGCGTAATTTTACAATTATATTTACTTGTTTAATCAATAAAATGCATGCAGTGACCGACCGACCAGTCAGTGGTTTGTTTGTTGCATTGCATCAATTGCATGTTGTTGCACTGAACCACAGATTAATAACTTTTTTTTTTTTGGTAATGATAGACGCTGTTAGCCGCAGATGGCCATTGCAGCTTCACCGGACAATACGAGGCGAGCGCTGAAGCGCTCTAGCCTTTACGGCAGAAGTAGCGACGAGCACAAGGGCACCTCAGGGAGGCACGGCCTCTACCGCACTGAGCTGAGTGAAGTGATGTCCTAACTAAACTTGCGATGATCGCATGATCGCGTTCTATTAGGACACTCCCACTCTGAGGTGTTGCAATCATTTGAAAAATTTCCCCATAAACTTAAGTCAATCAGTTCAGTCCTTGTCTTTAGATATAGCTCCTGTAAGATCCAGTCTATTTGCCTGACTGCAAGAAGCTGGCAGTCAGTTAGTCCGTCAGCTTCTTGCAGTCAGCTGCAGATGGAACAGAATATATAGAATAGACCGATCCAATATTTGATCAACTTTCTTTCATAGAGTATGTATTATTTATGTTATAGTAAGCAGCTGATCGTAGAATTTATTGGATTGGACTATCAAAGAGTATGTAATACTACCTGGACTATTGCATTATCTATTATAGCAACATTGCGTACATTGCTTGTTAAAAAAATAACACGGCCGTTGTATGTTGACTGCGTTTGCAATTTATCAATTTTATTTTGAGTATTTGCTCTAAATTTTCTGTGTTTCATTGTATTTTAATATTATCATGTTTGTGTATGATTGTTGATAACGAAGGAAGTTCTAGCTGCTATACGAAACTGTAAAACAACGCCATGTTTTACGAAGAAGAGGAGAGATTTCTCAATCCGGATTTACTTCATGTTGTCCGTCGTGAACTGTGTATGTATTTTGTAGCAGCTTTATTGATCTACGTAGCGTCTAAATGTCTGGAAGGCTATATGTTGCATGCCGTCGAGGATAGGAATTGGTCAAAATTGGAAACCATGGATTCCAGAGTTTGACATGACAACCAACCATATTTATAATTCGATACATACACCCTACACATTCTAATATCTACTTTGGATTCTGAGGGTACATATTAGAATACTAAGGAACTTCCGAATTTAACAATTAATATGTTGCCACAAAGCTTGAGTCAATGTTGTTTGAATTGTTGTTTCAGATGCTATTAATTCGAACCTCGAAGCTGCCCCCTATGGCTTGAAATATGTGCCGACACATACAGAAGATGGTATACCTATCAGAAAGTTGTATGTCTCCAATTTACCACCTAAGGTAAGAGAAGCTTTGTTATAATATGTTGTGGATAAGACAGTAATTGTATAGATCAGATATGCTCAATCTATTAATTAAGTTGTAATATCAAGTACATACTTCATTGCAACAATGCAAAAATAGCAAAAAAAAAATTTCTGATAGATTCCATTCCATTAAACTTATTTTAATATAATTTGAAACATTCTACAATCATCATTACAGGTATTTGATGATGGCTGATTTTTATTTGATAGAAAATTTATTAAGTAAAAATTGTTGGAATACAAATTAATATGGGCGATTCCGCTGTAGACAACTCTCGACATTAATTTTTAAAATACATTAATTGTTACGTTGACTCCAATGCAAAGAAGAAAGTCTAAATTTAATACTGAAACTATTTTTTATTTATTTTACATCATATTTTACTTTTTGGTGCCATTGGAAATATCACCCTCGAAGAATTACTCTAGACTCCATTATTAGACCTAGCAGAACTGACGTAAAACAGTAGCTACTAACAGCTTAAAGTTATCCTTTACCAACTAAACGTGAAGTTATACTATTCTTTTATTTATATTAGCCAAAAAATTTAAGTAATTATTGTGATTTTTTAAGTATTGTTGACTACAAAGAGACACTGTTAGCTTGTTGCACCCGTGATAGAAAAGATATAAAAGTTTGGTTTTTTCGCAGCAATAAAGTGTTAACGTTTTCAGACTTGGTAAAAGTAAGAAGAAGTCAAAGGCAACCTTAAATCAGTGGTTTTTAAGAGTGTAATGTTAATTGCATTAAAATAAACGTTTACCCAAATTGGTTGCGCCCGCGATCATGATGGTAATATCGCGGGTGCAACTCTTTGACAACTAACATTACGGTCTGATTCCTTATATATTTTAAGTTTTATATGCTGTATATGATTAATTTATTTGTATTTAATATGTGTGTTATATTATATTCTGTTCTTTTTATAGAAACGTCGGGTAAAATGATAAAAAGTCACAGATAGAGACTGCTTTGCAGAAATATAGGGAAAATTGATATAAATCGTATGAGAAAAGTAATAAAAAGAAAATGGAGGTTGATTAAGATTTTAGAATACTGGCTGGCTTATTCAATATCGCTATTTGGGGTACCCGTGGGGTGTCCGGGTAAGAATAGCACCCTCCCATCTCCTCTCGTTGGGTGTCCGTAAGAGGCGACTAAGGGAAAGCAAGAAGACGGGCAGCAGCGTCTTTCTATTGGATTACCTACCGTCCCATACTGCGATCTCCAAGAGGCCTTTGGAGATCCATAATCCCCACGCTTAGCAGGATAAGCGTGGGGATTATTGCAACCCGGGAGGGGTTGCAATAATGGTTGCATAATTCTAAGGGAGAGGCCTTTGTTTAGCAGTGAACTATTTAAGGCTGCTGATGATGATGATGTGGGTCATGTATGTGGTAGTATGATACACACATGTGTATCACACGATCACGCATCACACCATATCACACCATGATAATACCTGTATTACATGATTCAGGTGTTATCATAGTGTGATATGGATAAAGATAGAGAAATTAGGGTACAATTCCTGATGACAAATGATCGCAAATTTTAAATTGACGTTAATAACATAGTTGACGTGCCGAATTTGAATACATTATTGCAAAGTTGGAAGCACAAGAGGAAGACTAATGGAGATAATATGTTCATAGAATTTTTGGAGATTATTCACGTATTTAAAAAGAAATAATTAATATAAGTAACAAAGAAGTGTACTAATTAGTAATAAACGTTGTTTGATCTCTTATTTTGTTCATATATATTTTTCTATTGATGTTTATATTCAATTAAATTAGACGGGTTGCACCCGCGATAATTCGGTGTTGCACCCGCAATTGCTTCAAAAGTAAATAAATCATTATTTATTTTTGTTATCTGCATACTTTTTAATTTTTTTATTTGATTAGTTTAACACCTTCTGAAATATCAAGGAATAAAATAATAAATGTTTCACAATTAACAGACTTTTGTGTGTTTTTCTTATGATCTGGAAAGGCTGGGCCAATTTTGTTGCACCCGCGATGGCACTTTGAACCTTCCTCCTGGCTATTTAAATATGACTTTAAAGTTCTTGTAAATGAATATAAACTGAATAGGTTAAAATGTAGTTCTTCCAAGATTAATTTGTTTAAAAATGTTTTTTATTTGCTTATTATGAGTCTTTACATGCGTCTAAATGTTGCACCCGCGATAATGGAATGACCCATATGATACACATATTGGTTATTGGGATTATTATTTTATATTTTTCTCTTATCATCGTAATTGTAGCATAATTAAATTAAATTAATGTAGGACAGTGCTTAAATTAAAAAATATATGAATGTTATTGTAATCTTTGTTATGTAATTTTGATGAGCCCGTTGATCTAGTGACAGGTAGTTAGATACCCTGCCCGCCAACCAGTGGTGTGCACAGAAAGTAGGCAAAAATATCTTTGAGTTATCTGTACTCTAAGCTATTTTAGTGTGCCACAACAAATATCCTTAAATGTACTACCATTACAGACCATTTACATTTAAAAACATCATGTTAATACCATGTCAGTACAAAATATTTTCAACTTAAGATTATTTAGAGTTATCGTAGGCAAAGTCATTTTGAATAATCTTATTACAGTTTTTAAATGCAAATTAATATGTCTATAGAATCTGCTAACTTATGGATATTTAAAGTGGTATACTAATATACATATAATAGGTTAAACAAGACGAATATGTTTCTTTGCATACCCTCTGTGCATGCCACTGCTGCTGCTGCCTGCTACCCCAATAGGCTGTGGTCATTATTCACACCTGGTGTCTGGGCGGTATTTTATCTATATAAGTATGTATTTACAAATATAAAGTATAATTATATTTGTTTCGGTTGCCATAGTCCAGGCTCTGCTTAGTTTGGGATCAAATGACCATGCCTGAGTTGCCAGAGGAATATTATATTATCTTATTTATGTCACATTGTGAAAGAATTAATTAAAAGTCAAATTATATATTTTTATCAGATTTTAATACTGATATATTTTTTTAAACAGATACAGGTTTTGTTAAAATCCAGAAGATTGTTTTGGTTTATCTATACACTTAGTATTATTGTTGTAGACAACCCGGACTGAGCTTTTCGGTGTTTTTGCTCAATATGGTTTCATCAAGAGCTGCTGGTTACGAATGGGAGAGAAAGGACCAAACAGATCACCAACACCAACATATGCCTTTGTCACCTACAGCAACCCTGCAGATGCTCATAAGTAAGTCAAACTTGAGTTAATGTATTACACAGCATTTTGTTACAATGAACCAAAAAATTAGTACCAGTAAGTAGCTTTAACTAAAAAGTTCTAACCTTGTAAAATCTACTTTAGGGTGACTTCAAATTTGAAGTGCAGTTGTGGCGCGCGTTTTTGTTTTAAATATGGATTTGCAAAGCAGCGCTCCAACGGCGCTGCAAATTTGAATTCACTCTTATGGCATTATACCAGATTGAGCCTACTAAAATGGCAATGACCTGTCATGTAATTTTTCCATTTTACCATTTTTTCAATTTTACAAGTTATGTGTTGATGAGTTTAATGGATCTGATATCAGATACTTGAAACTTGTGGAGATAATCACATAAATAGATGAATAGTGCTGCCACAATGATTTTCATTCCACCAATGGTTCACATGTTTGGTATCATTAAAACGTGTACCATAATTTAAACTGCAATATCGGATGGCTCAGAGCGCTTCAAGCGCCGATACACGAGAAGTCGCTGCGTGGTCGCAACTTGAGGATATCGCCGGCGGACAGCTGGCACCAACCCGCCGAGGACGCGGACGGCCGCGTGCGCTGGAAGCGCGGTCAGCGACGCGCCGACGGCTGCGGCACGCCCTCCCGCGCCAGCGACGAACAGGACGAAGGTTTGTCTGCGTCTTGACTGTTCTCTGCTTCATTAGCCGCAAGAAAGTGTTACGAATATGACATAGTTTTACATATACAGATGGTGTATACAGGGCTCATTGTACAACACTTGCAAACTCTTAGGGTGCCTTCAAATTTGCAGCGCGGCTGTAGCGCTGGTTTTTATATCAAATCCCATATAAATCAAAGATGCGCGACAATTACAGGGCTCTGCGCGCGTTTATGTTTTATATGAATTTAAATGTCAGAACGTTACCCTTATGGTGAGCTTCTTTACATCGTACTAAACCAAGTTTGTTCTACCACTTTTAATATAAAAAAATATATATTTAAAATGTTTTCCAGCCTGGCAACGGCGGTTAATCTTTTTTTTTAAACACTATTAGCCAACTTCGCAAAAGATATTAAGATGAACAAATGCATAGATACAGGTGCACTTTCTCTCTCGTTACCCTTAGGGTGAGCTTCTTTACATCGTACTAAACCAAGTTTGTTATACCACTTTTAATATAAAAAATATATATATTTAAAATGTTTTCCAGGCCTGCAACGGCAGTCAATCTTTTTTTTTTAAACACTATTAGCCAACTTCGCAACAGATATTAAAATGAACAAATACATAGATACAGGTGCACTTTCTCTCCCTTTACTCTCATCTCAATATCCGATAGGAAGACCGACACAGCTGAAGAAGGAGTTTTAATCTTCATCATCTTGCTGAAAAAGCAAGATGATGAAGATTAAAACTCCTTCACACAAGATTAAAACTCGGTCGAAAAGCGTGTTCATTCTACCGAGATGAGAATGTTAAGATGGATGTGTGGAGTGACGCGAATGGATAAGGTGAGGAATGTGTATGTAAGAGGAAGTATGAAAGTAGCGCCTGTCACCGATAAAATTCGGAGTCGGAGGCTATCTTGGTTTGGGCATGTTTTGAGGAGAGAGGAGACGCATGTCACGAGAAGAATGATGAGCTTGAATGTGGATGGATATAGAGCGCGCGGAAGGCCGAAGAAGAGATGGATGGGTTGTATTACGAATGATATGAAAGTAGCTGGAGTGAGTGTGGAAATGACTGCAAATAGAGATGAATGGAAGGATAAAAGATATTGCGTCGACCCCAGTTGATGGGATAAGGTAAGGAGAATGATGATGATCTTGCTTTTTCAGACAATCAGGTGATTGGCTAGCTGGTACGGAATAACTAATACAAATTGAAATAAAACTACTTTTACGGAATATATCGCGGTTTATTTAAACAGTAAACAAACCGCGATAAAATAAACCGCGATATATTCTGTAAAAGTAATTTTATTTCAATGTGTAGTATTCGCGTAAATAAAAGACAATATTAACTAACACAATGTTGTTGTTCCCTATGGGGTTGGAAGCCGCAGCTTCCGGTTTGCAAAGCAAGCGATTTCCCGCTGCAGCCACTGAGGCTACTAATATCCTACCCAATATCATCAATGTATGTAGATATTCTAATTCTCTAAATTACAATAAATGTAACACAATTTTCTCCTAGTTTGCTAATTAGATATTAGACTGGCTATATTTATAGTGTTTTTTTCACTTAGTTAAAATTAATACATGCTGTGTAAATAATATTATGGATGATATAACAATAAACGAATGGCTTATTTAAACATTAATTAACATGTGCAGGTGTCATCAGTTCAGGTCAAGTATGATTAGTGGTTTTTGTTTTCAGTTTCACTTATTAATGTACAGTGCATGGTCCGACACATAATAATTATAAATATCCCCAAACAAATACACTAATCATAATATATACATATATAATCTTATTGTGACGCAAAAAAGGAGAAGTTTGCATACGCAGTTTATAAATATGTGTCTTTTTTCTTAAATTACAATAGTTTTGACCGTAAACCGGAAAGTCATACTTTCAATTCTCTCGCCTGATTTATTGTTTTTGATGTTATGCAATAGAGACGCTGGTGGAATTTATAAAAGGAAATTTTATCGTTTTTGTTAACTATCAAACTCGTACTACACCCCAGCTTTAAGAGCTGGTGGTAGGGTAGTAAACGTTCTAGCAAGCTAGTGCTTGATCTGAGATGGTGTGACAAACTGACAAAGTCGCACCAAGGTTTCCTTTTAGCCCGAATGCCCCAAGCGGAGTGTTATTTTTTTGAGAGTATGTATGTGTTGTCTATTTCTTTGGCACGGCCTACAGCCTAAGCGGCGTGATAGACAATGGCTTATATATATATCGTTAGATTCCTCTTAGTTGTGTGAGTGACATAGGCTATATTTTTACAATTTGTATTTTTTTAGTTCCAGGAACATAGATATGGGTATCAAAGGTCTTAACGAGACGAGTTGAAATATGTATACATTTTATGACCATTTTGTATGTTGGCAGTCGGGCTTATTATGCTTTTATAATTTATACTTGTTTCCTTTTAGTTTCGGAACCCTAAAAAGATAAAAATTATTGACGATAAATTCTAAAAAAAATATGTGTTAATAAATACCTATATAAAAATAAAACTATGTTTATTATACATTAACACGTTGTATATGAGATCAGCTGCTCTAAAAGAATAAGAGACATGCAGATAGTTCATTAATATATTTCTTTGCAGTTGTTAATGAAGCTGAGCCTGTTCCCGATTCCGTCGAACAAAATGAGGCCACTACTAGTACTGCTGAAGCAAGTGCACCTACCGTAAGAATAACCTTGCTCAAAACGTTATTTACGGAAAATTATAATTTCTTAAAAGGTTAACTGTTCATGACAATCTCATACCTTACGATGAGATAATTATTCAATAATGGGCTATTATTTCACTAAGGATCATCAGTTAAATCAGTTCAATTTTCCATAGGAAGAAGAACAGTCTACCGAAACTGAGCCCTGTTACACTATCCTTGATGTTTTAAACACGGATTGCCTCATGCACATCATGGCGTACGTACCGATCAGAGATCTTATACGATCGGAGCGAGTCAGCAAAAACTGGCAAAACATGGTGCGGGAGTATCTACAAGGTACGTATCCGTATATAACTGATGTGGGAATATTTTATTAATTGATGTGTCCTTAGTTTTATTAATAAGTATACCTTTTGTATTTACCCAACTGCTCCTGAAGGAGTGTCATCTTTTTCGAGACTAACAGAGATTTTTTATATCTAAAAACATGGATTGAGTGGTTGGATTTACAATCAAAAGCCTTTAAAATAAATAATTAAGTACCTAGTTGTCTAAGGCACACGTTTTTCTTGTTTTACTCGGCTGATTGGCAATATTCAATTAAAATTTTACTCAAATGATAAAAAAGTGTTCTGTTGGACTTATATAGTTTAATGAGCTAAATCTAAACATTAATAAAAATACGTCCGAAAGACGTCCACTGCTGAACAAAGGCCTCCCCCTTAAAAGGGAGGGGTTGCCATAATCCCCACGCTTGGCTGGCTCAGGGATCGCAGTATAGGTTGTAGGTAATCAAATATCAATACGCTGCTGTCCGTCTGCTTGTTTTCCCCTAGTCGCCTCTCACGGACACCCAACGGGAGGAGATGGGAAGGTGTTATTCTTACCCGGACACCCCGTGAGGTGTCCCCGTGGGGAATACATATCAATCGGGACGATCGATATAATATTTAAACTAGATAAACAGTAACTAACAAAATGACATCTAAAATGTGGTCGCGGACTTATCTGTGCTGGTGGCGGAAACACGAAGTAACGGTTTTATTATGATAATGACGTGTATTTTGACAGTTTCATATATACAGTAGCGACACTTATCGGCAAAAATAATGTTGTCAGCCTGTGTCTCGAAAAGAAATACCGTCACTCGCTACTGTCTATATGAAACTGTCAAACAACACGACATTATGATAATAAAACCGTAAGTTCACGTTTCCGCCACCAGCTCAGATAAGTCCGCTACCCGCGTGACCACATTTTAGATATCATTTTGTTAGTGAATGTTTATCTAGTTTATACAGGGTGTCCCAGAAATGGGGTATCAAGCCGATAATGACTCATTGTGTAACCCACAAGCAATCAATTTGTGAAAGAAATAATGAAAAAGTCAATAGTTTTAGTGCAGTGAGTTAAACATTTTTTTAGTTATTTACCCGAAAAATACATGAATTTCTTATTAAACCGGGTAGGCACGCAATCAATAAGAACCAGTCTCTCCATAGGAGTAGGCACGATGGCACAGGGTTGCTTAAAAACGGTTTTAAGACGATACAAATCTTTTTTTATGTAATTCAAAATATCAATTTTTGCCATATTTGACATCTTTTTCGGGGTCTTTACTATATTTATAGTAGCCACCGAAAAAGATGTTGTGTTTGATAGTATTGACTATACATACCCTTTGGCTTGATATACCCTTTCCGGGACACCCAGTATATTATATCGAGTTTATATATTCCCCGTGGGGTGTCCGGGTAAGAACAGCACCCACCCATCTCCTCCCGTTGGGTGTCCGTAAAAGGCGACTAAGGAAAAACAAGAAGACGGGCAGCAGCCGTCTTTTTATTGAATTACCTAGCACCTATACTGCGATCCCCAAGCCACCAAGCGTGGGTATTATGGCAACACCTCCCTTCTAGGGATCCCCATTTGTTCAGCAGTGGACGTTTCGGTTGCTTATGATGATATCGATGGTCGCACGCGTGTGTGTCAGGCGTGCGCACGTTCAAGACGTCGTGGTGGCAGTACTCGCCCGTGATGCTCACCACGGCGGTGCTCCGGCGCGTGCTGGCGCGCGTGGGCGCCGGCCTGGCGCGCCTGCACATCGACCACCACTGGTCCGCCCTCAACGACCGCACCGCGCACACCGTCGGCAAGTTCTGCCCCAACCTCGACGAGCTCAAGGTGACGCGATTCTTTTTATTTTGTGGCGACTCGACATAACCAGATGGCGCCACATGTGGTACAGCGACGCGATGAACAGCAAGCAGTATCACATACAACACGACAGATGGCGCCACCTCCGAATCCTGAATCTCGCAAGCGAAGTTTCTCAAACGTTGAGAATATATACGACATCCACGACAACTGTCGGGGGGCTTCGGCCCTGACCGAGCATCACACCTCGCTCGGTCGGAGCCGCCGTCTCATCGCCAAAATTTATTTTAATTCAAGGCCTCCAACAGTGCATTCCATTGTATACAGACAATGTTTAACTAGACTGAACCAATATAGTATACCATACATCAGGGTTCCCAACCTTTTTTACATCACGCCCCTTGGACCAGAAATTGTCATCATTGTCACCTTTTGCATTTTAAGATATTATACTTTTTTCTTTTGAAATCTTCAATCTTAACACACGATCTCTCCCCCGACGCGACGCCAAACTATTCTTGGTCACGGGAGGACTGAGATGTTGAACGTCCTTACAATTATGCCGGTGTACCCTCAGGTCTACTTATAATAGATCCAACCGTTTATTTTCTATTTGACAGATCTAATTTGACAGTTATAGTGTTGTGACCAAGTGATTATAGTGGACACGATATCGATTCATTTTTCTATCGAGTCTGTGCGGAAAGAGAACAGTCGTAGGAATGGCGCTAGTAAGTAGTAGAACGTCATTCTATTATCACTTTTGTTACATTGACACGTAATAATAATCTTCCTAAATATTAGAGCGGGGTTTTTAAAACGTTTTATTACTTACCCCATTTTTTGTCTATGGGTAAGCAGTAGTATTTTTTCAAGGTAGCAACACTCAATGGTCCACCGCCATTTTGTGTTTGTCACTGTCATCTGTCACTCGCAACAAGACGCCCGTGCTAGTCATTGTTTGCTGAGTTTTGTATTGTTTTATATTCGAACTATAAAATGCCGAATGAATCAGTGCTGAAAGGACAGACGAGAGAAATGGTGATCAAGCTTCGTAATTACTTTGAAGCAGAGTATCAAAATGGCGGCCCGCTTTTACCACTGTCGCAAGTGCGAGAGCGCGTTGCGGCTGCGTTAGGTATTAGTGCACCTACGGTTACAAAAATTACTACCGAAGCCTACGGAACAAGCGGCATGCAGGAGAATAAGCTTCGTACGCCGAAGAAAAAACGCCAACCACGTCGTGTGACATCGGTTGACAACTTTGACGCAGACGCTATACGCCGTCATATATATAACTATTACTTACGTAAAGAAGTTCCAACACTTAAAAGACTTGTTGCTTCTTTGCGTGAATGTGGTTTGTTCCGAGGCCAAAAATCGTCATTGGCAAAGGTCTTGAAAGAAATTTGATTTACTTATAAAAAATCGGACAAACGCAAAATATTGATGGAGCGTCGCGACGTAGCTTTCGCTCGTTGCGAAATTTTGAGCGAAGCCAAAAAAATTGCAGATTGGTCAAATATTGTTTTCACTGACGAAACTTGACTGAATGAGAACCACACAAAATTCAAAAAAATTCAAAATTCCAAAAATTTTATTTCAAATAGGCTTAACGCTAGCACTTTTGAACGGTCATTTTTTTTTAAAAGCTACCACCGGATCACAACGCGGCCTCAACTGAGAAGATCCGGCAAGAAACTCAGCGGGCTTGTCATTTTTTCACATTTTTTTTTAAAACAAAGTTTGTCTTTTTACAATTAGATCAGCACCAGCGACAGTGTGTCCTGCCGTTCAAAATATCAAATAAAATAAAAAATACGACGAAAATACAACAAACTAAAATGCCAAAGGGATAGTAGTCGGACCAGTCCCCCCAAGCAGCACCCGCGCACGAGTTGACTCGAGCAGCAGCCATCACTCCCCTCAACCATATTGGAGGGAAGGGGGTGACCCGCCACACGAAGCCGCCACAAGCAGAGACTTTTCGATGGCGAGCATGACCGAACCAAAATCCCAGTAGCCTTGCGTCTTGAAGTAAAAAATAAAATATATTAAAAAAATACGAGTACATAAGACATCATCCAGCAAAACACTTAGCAAAACACAGTGTCTAAGAACTGGACTGATGACACCGCTGCTTCCACTAGCTCAGTGCCGATGGGAAAAGGAGAACGCCTAATCATTTGCCATGCAGTGTCTTCTATGAAAGGATTCATGCCAGATGCTTTGTTGGCCTTTAAATCCAAAAAAGTTGAGTACCACGAAGAAATGAATTCTGAGGTTTACGAAAGTTGGTTTAAGGAAATGGTGCAATCATTGGAAGAACCGTCAGTCATTATTATGGATAACGCATCCTATCACTCACGCCAAATTGATAAAATGCCGACTTTAGCCGACAAAAAACAAGTAATCATTGACTGGCTTCAACGACATGGCGAAAATGTTGATAACTCCTTACTAAAAGTACAATTACTAAATATATTACGAACAAAAAAACACTTCCCAAAACGATATGTGATCGACGAAATAGCTGCAGAACATGGTCATTGGGTTCTTAGACTTCCACCATATCATTGTCAATGCCATTGAATTAATATGAGCTCAAGTAAAAGGACACGCCGCTCGAAATAACACAAAACCCCCATTCACGGCAAACAAAATGCTTGATTTATAAAAAAATGCATAATAATATAATAATAATAATATTATTATTATTAAAAAATGCATGTGTGGAAGTAACTGCGGAAAACTGGCAAAATGTAATTCAAAAAACACAAGAAACTATAATGGCAGATTGGGATAAACACGTGGCGATAGATAATATGAATCAACAATTAATTATAAATGTCGGCGATAGCTCGAGTGACAGCGACGATGAATCTGATTTTGATTAATAAATAAATAAAAGTAAAAGTCACAATAATTGTTTCATATAATTTCATACCAATCTATATTTATACTACATTAGAATGCTACATTATACCCGTGTAAAAATAGTTAATAAACAATATCGATATCTCAATCGTAACATCACTATGTTGATAGCCATAGAACGTAAATTTTTAAAAACGTTTGTTATTTTATGTAATTTATAAAAAAAACTACTGCACTTATGGACTCAATTTGTCAAAGATGATTATTATACGGGATCAAGGAGCAAACTTAGGCAGTTGTCATATTTTTAAAACCTCGCATTTAAAAGTGAACTTTTGCGTAACATGACGCAGTTACGTTCTATTGGTGCTCTCAAAAAGAAAATAAACGGTTGGATCTATTATAGTTATTATTATTGGTCCGGTTTTTACTGCGTAGAGTAAGAAACTCGAGGCCGTGCAGTGTTTTGCTTGCTTTTGGATTTAATAATATTTATCACAGGATCACAAGTCGGTGGTAACACCCAACCATCTTCTGTATTGAAATTAGGATGTTTTTTTTTATGTTTCAATAGCCTCACACGAATCATCCTTAGTAAGAATCGGTGTTCTTTTACGAGGATTTGAGGATTTCAAGTCTGATATAATAGCGGGTGCGATCCTGGATGTGTCCACAAACTGCAGACTAGTAGTTTTTATTTAAATGTGTTGTATTCGCGTAAATAAAAGACAACCGTAGAACAGTCTTTAATATAGACTATGTGATTCAGTGGATGTAACTGCACAGAATAGATTAAAGTTACACGTTGCGAAGGAGGTTAAATCACTATAAGTGCTCAACACAATGTCCATGCTGCCAGTAAATATACTGATTTATCATTCACCTATTTACATCTGAATCGTGAACTAACGGTTTTATTATGATAATGACGTGTATTTTGACAGTTTCATGTAGACAGTAGCGACACTCCTATCGGCAAAAATATTTCTGTCAGCCTGTGGGCCCTTGTAAAGAAATAGCGACACAAGGGCGCTATTTCTGTGTCACTTCTCGGACTCTCTCATGCCTATTTATCTAAATTTACTATTCTTTTTCAGATTGTTGGTATGCACACCAAAAACTGGAATCCCCTCATTTACGGATGCAAGCAATTAAAAAGTTTATCTTTCGTGTCCTGCAACAAGGTACGTTTTGATAACTCTTATCCTATTGAAATATACATATAATCACAAATTTAAAAAAAATAAACAATTTTTTCAGCTAACAGACGCGAGTTTGATACATCTGGTCAAAAGTGATTCATGTATAGAAAGCTTAACGGTCGCGAACAATACGCACGTCACCGGTCTTTTCCTAACCGGTTCAAATCCACAAAAACTGAATTCGTTATCATTCTACAACTGCTATAGTCTCCAGGGAACGGTGCTTAGCGCCGCTATCGATAATCTGCCAGGACTGACAACTTTAAAACTCGATGTGTGTCCGGTCACTATGTGGAAGATAATCCCCATGATTCTAAACAAACTCTCGAAGCTCGAGGAGCTATCTCTCAGCGAGTACACCAACGTGGAGATGTGTTTCTCACCTCAGAGCAACGAAGCGTTCTGTGAATCACTCTCGAACCTGTCTGAACTAAAATCACTAAACCTAAGTCGAAATATCTACATAACGAACACTATACTGAAACGCGTCGCGCAGTGCTGCCCGAAGCTGGAGGCCTTGAATGTATCCAGCTGCAATTCAAGGAGGAGCTTTCCACATCCAGGTATTTATAATGTCTTAGATATTTATTTACTAGTCTTTATTATTTTATTATGTAGCAAGTATTTTAGTAAAAGATTATTCATATTCTATAATGGATTACTTTGTACACTAAAGTCTGGGTGTGTATGAAATGTAGAAAGTAGGAGATGTATCCAACCCTCGCCTGCACTTAGATATCCGCTGAGTGAGAGGTAACCCAGCTGATGGTGGCTTCGATAGCTGATTGTCGTTCAGGAACTTCAGTGGTGCACTAGGTATCTTAAAGGTTTAGGTAGCAAAATATATATAATTTGTGATTTACACAGCACGCAGCCAATTCGAAAATTTGTCCATTGCGTTCGGAAATCGTTAAAGCAGAGTTTTAAGATTGGTCCTTGGCAGCACTTGCAGTATTTTTGAAGTGCGGTGTATATACGCGGATGATATTTACTTAGTGCCACAAGTACTTGCGGGCGTAGAAACAAAAGCACTCTCCTTTCTCTACATCTTTGTACAAATAAAAAAAATACGATCGACTTTCAGCCACTTATTGTAACCAAATTGTCTTCCTAGCACCGGTAACGGTTTTGTTCCTCCGAACAATTGCGACTACGGATTACTCTTGACTTATTTGTCGCCGAGTATGCAGTCCCAATGATGTATTGTAGGTGTGGGCGACGAGGGTGTACTGGCAGTGTGTCGAGGTTGTCGCGCATTGTCGCGACTGGACGTGTCGTATCTAGGCGCGCTCAGCGACGCGGGGCTGCGAGCGATCGCGACCCTCCCGCGGCTCTCTAGTCTCACAGCTCGCGGCAACCGCGCGATATCCGCCGCACCGCTGGCTGCCTGCATCGCGTCCTGTGCTGCGCTTGAGGTACTGTGAACTCTCATACCTATCGCCCCTTACCGTGCCTTCTAAAACAGGGGTTCCCAACCTTTTTTACATCACGCCTCCTTTTCACTGTGTACCCATATAGTTTTATACCCAACTTACGAATTTTTGACACCGTCAATCGTCTCACGTTCCCTTTGCGATCCCTCTACTCCCCTCGGTTGGGAAGTCCTGTTCTAAAATTATGTTACTTTTACGGAGATTAACAAATCTTAATGTAAAAAAAAATATTAATCCTTTTTAAGGTTCCGTACATAAAACGTAAAAAAGTTACCCTTGTGGTACGACTTCGTCTGTCAATCACACCAATATATTTCAAAAATCACTGATGCTAGAAGTTTACAACAGTTTTAGATCTTACTTACTCAAACTCATCGCATATAGAAAAAAAAAATCTTGTTTTTGTTTTTTAATGGGGCTTGAAGTGGGGCTTCAAAATTTAAAAGTGAGACTACTATATTGAGAGGGAAAGGGCTTCATTTGCACATTTCACATAGCTTTTGGCTTGTAATAAAAAAAATAAAAAAAATACCCTTATCTCACGGGACCACTTCCCCCCCTCCTGAACGCCTCACGTAATTAATGGACGCTTCCTATAAATGTCAAATCCACTTTGTACATCGCCAACGTGGATATATCTACGATTGGTAATCCGTGTTGTACGGGGCGACAGGAGGTGGACGTTTGCGGCTGCGACTCCGTGTCGGAAGAGCTGGTGGACGGCGCCGCGCGAGCCTTGTCGGAGAGGCCGCGCTCGCTCGTGCTGCGGCTCGCGGGCACCGCCGCCGCCGCCGAGGTACGTCACACTCGTTGATATCACTACATACCTTTACTAACATACGGTTATCTGTTTTTATTTGTTACCCGACTACGGAACGGAGGGAGGGTTATGATTTTAACAAGAATGTATGTATGTTCATCTGTTCCCGCATATCTTCTAATCTACTTAACATAATTTGACAAGTAGGGTGTCGTTAGAAGCGTCTTGATTGTCCGCTGGCTATATAATATCACATTAATAGACTGCGATTTTATCCGTAGTCGAGTTTTAGTGTTTGAAACTTATTACTTGTTTAAGGTAAAGTCTCAGCATGGTATGCTTTGTAACCCTTGTGAATAAACAGTCTCACACTGTGTCCGCGAACTATCGTTTTTACACACTTGTGTACAAATGCTGATGAATGTTTTAATATATTTTTTATTCAACTTAGTGATGAGTATATGTTATTTGGTGCTAGTTGACTCGTGCAGCTCCGTGCGCGCTTTTTTTAACCGGCTTCAAAAAGAAGGTTCTCTATTCGACGCGTATGTATGTAATATTAATAAAAATGCGTAATATTAATATATGTTAGTCTATGTGGGCTTCTAAACAAATTTACCAAATTTTATGGATGTATGTATGTAAGTAGGTTTGTCCGCGGATTTCTCAGAAACTACAGGTCCGATTTCGAAAATTCTTTTTGCTATAGTTTGAGTATTTTTCAAATTAGGGTAGAGTATAAGTTTCATCAAAATCGGTCTAGTAATTTAAGAGATATAAACTTTTTATGTTTTTAGTAAGTTACTGTAACGCAGACATTCGAGTTGCGTGATAGTGCTGATACCTATTTTGCTAAAGTAAAAGTCACTAAAAAGTGTTAAATAAACTATTTTTCAAAAAATAAAAACCGACTTCAAAGTAAATTATCTAAAAAGCATTAAATAACGAAAATATATTGAAGTCGGTGTCAGCTGGTGCTAGTGTAAAGTTAACATGATGTGCTAGCACCGACTTCTATATATTTTTGTTATTTAAATGCTTTTTAGATAATTTACTTTGAAGTCGGTTTTTATTTTTTGAAAAATAGTTTATTTGACATCTACTAAAATAAAAAACAAGCCTATAGCACTCAGGGATAATATACCTGTCTAACAGTGAAATAAGTTTCAAAATCGGATCAGTAGGCCCGGAGATTACCTTGAACATCCAAATTCTCAAACTTTACCACTTAATAATATTTAAAAAAATTCTGACTCAGAGGTGAAAAATCAGTTTTGGCCTCTCTTGATATCTGTGTTTATAAGTGTAGGTATGCTAGGCCTGATTGTAAGCGATGCGCCGTGCTATAGATAGCTGCACGTCATCCGTTATTAAGCCTTTTGCGTCCAGTAATTTTACCATCACAGTACCTTTCATAGTGTAACATAGCAGGTTTACTTATTGATGCTACTGCGGTGATAGGAGTATCAGCGGATCTAGTACGGTTTTTGATAGTTTAGGAGCTCGATCAAACTGTCACTTTTCTCCCGTACATTTAACTACATAGGGTTCCATACTTAAAAGGTAAAAAGGAACCCTTATGGTGCGACTTCGTCTGTCTGTCACACCTATATAATTATTTCAGGAACCACTTACGCTGTCGATTTGAAACTTGGAATAGTTTTAGATCTTACTTAAGCAAATAAAAAATATATATTATTTCTTTTAGTGTTTTTTTAATGGGCGGCGAAATAGGTAATCTAAATTTCAAAGTTAGACTACTATATCGAGTAAGGTTTCATATGTAAGGGCTTCATTTGTACATCTTGAAACAGATTTTTATTTTGGGTGATATCACGTAGTTTTTGGCTGAAAAACAAAAATGTAAAAAAAATGCCGTTTCCCTTATCCGAAGTTTGTGGAGGGAAAAATCTGAAATAATTATGGGTAATACATGTCTCTCTATATTTTACCGGACAAATTAAATTATCTTTTGTAACGTGTTACATAGGTCTCTTAAATTTTTTAGCACACTTTGGATTTTTGGGTCTTAAATAGGTGAAATTTTGTCCGTCACTGGCAACAGGCCCTGACATTAGGAACAGCGGACATTTTGTTTCGATCTCTCATTGAATGAGACGTCACTTTCCTCGGACTTGGTCCGAGTGAACACGTCAATTTTGTATTAAAAAAACGTTTTTTATCACTAGTTGAATCAATGTTGATTCACATTATTCAAAACATGGACGATTAAAAAATAAAGCCGGTAAGTGTTCTCGCTTTGGGAGACATTGTATTTTGATAGTAGGTTTGAATATTAGTGACGGAAAATTTTCTTTTGTTACAGCGATAAACGCGTTTTTTTTTCTACATGGACTTTTTCTTGTAGCTTTCTGTTCTTTTGAACTACAAGTTTTCTTTTACATCATGCTCTAATGCATTGATTGGGACTTCCGTCTACTCGGCGAGTGATGGAATCGATTTTTTCGTGAGAAACTCCTGTGGGGATTTCGCCGGCACCACAGTGGGGGAATTTTCCATTCCGCCCACGATGTACTGGATTTGGGCAAGTAACCACACCGGACAGGAACACCGTCCTTTCTCATGAACTACTAACTTTGTATGGACATATTAAAAATCTTGTAATTAACATTAGGAGATCGGTCTAAATTTAACTACCAAATTGTATCCTCAAGAGACAATAAATTAAGATCTAACTTATTTCGGCCTTTTGCTCACCAGCCCTTATGATTAGAAGCCTATGCGAAACGCAGATGTTATCCAGGTATTTATTTTTTCTTTATTCTTTCGGACATTGTCCTGGCGCCCGAGTTTATTCATCTCTCTTACAATAACACACACATTTTTTTATTTATATTATTACACTTTCTAAGTAGTACAGTTTTGCGGTTTGGTTTTTTGCTATCTGAGGTGTTACATGAATAGTAAAATTATTTACGTCCATAGATAGTATGGAATCCTCGGTGCGAGAGTCCGACTCGCACTTTACCGGTATTTTTTTATAGTTACCGCTAGGGGCGTTGTTGTGAAATGTATAGAGAAAACTGACAGTTTCATCGAGTTCTTTAACTATCAAAACACGTAGACCCCCTGACACCTACTACATTATGTTCACTTGAACAAACACACGCGCTTATAAAGGAGCGTACGTAAATTAAGAGCGTACTTCAAGAGGATTTATTGGCAAAGGACCATGCCTATATTAGTATGGAGCTGAAAGTCAGAAACGCCATGCAATGCCCAAATTGCAGCTCTATGTCATATGATAACTTTTTAACAGTATTTATATGATAACTAGATTTAATGTCATATAAAGCACCGGTTCAAAAGATATTGGACATTAAACATGATAACTTCCTACTGGTTTTTTATACATTTTATCGTTTACAGACGGCATTGCTATTAGTTTTTCACTAGGAACTTCATAATCATCACATAAGCTAAGCCAGATCAGTGTTCTTTTATATACTTATCTGTACGTTATCAGACAATATGTAAAGCATTATATTATAATGTCATATAAAGCACCGGTTCAAAAGATATTGGTCATTAAACATGATAACCTCCTACTGGTTTTTTATACATTTTATCGTTTACAGAAAACATTGCTATTAGTTTTTCACTAGGAACTTCATGATCATCATCACATAAGCTAAGCCAGATCAGTGGTCTTTTATATACTTATCTTATATTTGGAATTATCTAGTCTGTCTCCATTGTATAGTGTCAATATGTATGTGAAAACAATTTGGTTAGATACACTGGTACTGCAATGTGAACAGAATGTCTTATGTTTTTTATTTTTTATCCAGTGCTTCATATGATTTAAAATTAACAACATAATTCTAGTTTTTATTTATTAGAGCAATTTTGTAATATACTTTATCTGGGCATTTCTGGGGCACAGATGGGCATGGTCCTTTCTCTCTATGTCCTGGAGATTAATATGTCTTGATGTTGTGTTTAGCAATGTATTGTAATAAACGTGTCATGCCATCAAAATGTCCCTATCTTTATACAAAAGCTCCCCATTATTGCCTTTGATAACTCTGGTGTTAACTGGATCTTGTGTATCCTTGCTCCGAGCCTTTGCAAGCTTATATATAACCTTTTGTCCTTCTTTTCTTTCTAACGCATCATACAGTGATCCTGTAGCCTTCTTCATTTCTATAGAAACAGTTTTCTTTGTTTTTTTCTTTAATACCTTGTACGTCCCTCTATATTCTTGTGTGTATGTGTACAATAAAGAATTAAAGAAATCGTTCGTGTAGATGCAGCAGCAAGACATACCGAGCCACAAGCTGCTGACGGTGGACATCCACGAGGACCGCAGCAACCCGCACCTGCGGCCCGACTTCGTGGACCGCGTGTTCGAGGACAGCTCCGACGACTCGCTCGGCGATCTCTACGACCACGACGATTACGACGACTTTTTCGGACCAGGTATTATGATGTTCCTTAATTTTTATGCGGACACTTTGTACATGGTCTACGCCAGTTATTTGATTATCCAGTGGCGTGCACAGAAAGTAGGCAAAAATATCTGCGAGTTATCTGTACTCTGAGCTATGTTAGTGTGCCTCCACAAAAATCCTTACATGAACTAACATTACAGACTATCCATTTACATTTAAAAACATCTTGTAATAAGAAATTATTGTCTCAATATGGAAAGTCACTTAAACAAATTCTGGTTTGTATTGCCTTAGTAAGGGGTGATCTATAACTCTGGTCATCGGGATTTTATGTATTTCGGAGAACCCTACGCCACAGTTATTGTTATAGATTTACTATTTTTGTGAACCCTATTCTGGTGCGATAAACAAATTTTGCATCAATAACAAAAATCCCCTCGACCCCCTTAACGTGTGACGTAATTTATGGACGGCCCCTAACGATGTATTTGCCTATTATACGAGCTACATTACCTATACTATTAGGCATAAGTAGAGATGGCCGTCTTTCAAATAGCGATGCCAGTATGTGGTACCGGCGATGTTTCACAAAAAAAAAGAACATAATTCTGTTACGCGGTACAATTCTTATGGGTCTATTCCACTTTGATCACCTCACAAACAAATCTCCTGGGTGATTTGAGCTGGGTGATTTGAGTGGAACAATTTATTCCACTTTGATCACCTCGGAATCAAACCACATAGGTGATTTGAGCTAGGTGATTTGAATGGAATTAATTAGTCTACTTTGATCACCTCGGAATCAAATCACCTGGGTGATTTGAGTGGAATTAATTAGTCTACTTTGATCACGTTGGATAATATCATCGGTCCACCTAGTAGGAGGCCTGCCTACGCAGCGTCTTCCAGTTCGTGGTCGCCACTCGTGAACCTTTCTTCCCCATCGGCTATCGGTTCTTCGAGCGACGAGGATGTGGACTGCCCATTGGTACTTCAACTTGCAAATTCTGAGAACTATGTCGGTGATTTTAGTTCTTCGGTGAATCACGTCATTCCGGAGTTTATAGCGCAAAGAAACTCCGAGCATGGTTCTCTCCATATCTCATCGTGTGACTCTGAGCTTCTCTAAAAGGCCAGCTGTTAAGGATCACGTCTCAGTACCATGTGTTATCACTGGCAACACACACTGGTTAAAGAAATTCGTCTTCAAGCACTGCGCAATTTCGGAAGAGTAGATATCAGGTAGTTTCTCGAACGCTGCCCATCCGAGTTGGATTCATCGGTCGGGTGATTTAAAGAAACAAACAAAATAAAAAATTAAAATCGTAGTCGCTACTATTCACCCAGGTGATTTGATTCCGAGGTGATCAGAGTGGAATAAATTGTTCCACTCAAATCACCCAGGAGATTTGTTTCCGAGGTGATCAAAGTGGAATAACTTGTTCCACTTTAATCACCCAGGTGATCAAAGTGGAATAGACCTTCTTATGTAGTTTCTGCATTCTTATTGTTAGCTTAGCTTCGTTCTTATCTAGTTCAGCTATGGGTAAAGTTTCCCCTTGTCTTTCGTCTATAATGAGAGGGTTTAATCCGTAATGATCCAACACAAGCCAAATGCGTTATGATAAACAAATTATACCTTCAGATACATTCTAGAGCTTACATTGCCTGTATCGATATCGGGTCGCTACACATTTAAGCGAGCCGGCATAAATCGGCACACCCGAGCGGCAAAGTCGAACATTAGTAGATGAATGTTTATGCGCGCGGCGCCGGCGGGTATCTGTTACGTAAGGCCTTGGGTAAGTGCCGAACGAACCCGATCGTGATGTGTAGTAATTGCTTCGAGCCGGCCTTGCCGTTTAACAAATACTGCCGAACCGAATGTGCCGGCCCGCTTAAATGTGTAGCGCCCCATAGTGGCAACGTTGCGTGGATAAGTATACGTCCATCGCTACTTAGACTGAGGCCCCATTAGTACGTTGCGTTGCGTCGCGTCGTGTCGTCGCACCTGCGTTACGTTGACCCACGACATCGCCACGCAAGAGGGCGACGCATACTTAGTTTACCCCTAAGCAGTGGAACACTGTCTGTAGTCGCACCGGAGCTCCGACAGCGCAGCGCATCACCCTCCCTCCCGCGTCGTCTCTTGTCCGTCGATCAGATGAAACGACGCGATGCGACGCAACGCAACACACTAATGGGGCTGCAGCCTTACAAGCCAAAGAGCAGGGATGTGATACATGTGATGATCGATATAAAACATTGTAGATGACGAGCTGTTCATGGATGACGACCTAGACGACTATGAAGGAGTATTTCAGTTCGGTCTTCACGCGCCCAACATCATACTGCTGTAGGCGGCCGACGCTTCGTTACTCGATGTCGCTGTAGTCACATAGTGTCGCATTACAATTTTACTCGTCGCAATGAAATTAGTATACAATGCAATCCGGCATTATTATACACGTAAACATACCTCTACACATACGGCAAATGTTTTAGAAGTAGTTGTTTGGTTCCATTTGTTTTTAAACCTTGTAAAAAAGTATAAATAGAGGTTTATCAGCCAATTTTAAGTTTTCTTTTTTGCATGTATTTTGTTACATAATAGGCTATTATACATTTGATTTGAGGACCATTACCGTTTTACTTAACATTTCATGTCGGGCTTAATCTTATATTATGATTGTAATTTTAAGAGGTGAGTAAATTTAACCTTCAAATTAATATTACTTAGCTGAACGTGAGTAAACATCAAAGCCAATAGTCCCGGCCAGGCTGTTAGTTAATGTAGGAAGCAGGATTCTCGGTTATACATGATTGGTTGATCATGAGACATACTCAAGGATATAACGATTCAAGGTCTTAAGTAACGTATAAAAAGTTAATAAAATAAATACCTATAAATACAAAAAAAACTTAATAACAATAATGTGCAACCTTGCACTTGGTGTTTTCCGTCGATGCGCGGCTTTTTACAAAGAAAGAGATAGCCACGTAGCGTTGTAAACAAATAAATAGGTATTAAAACCTATCGCCGTACCGAAAATCTGAGTGAGTCCATTTTTAGGGTTCCATACCTAAAAGGTAAAAAAGGAACCCTTATGGTCTGACTTCGTCTGTCTGTCTGTCTGTCACACACCTATATATTTCAGGAACCACTGATGCTATCAATTTGAAATTTGGAACAGTTTTAGATCTTAATTACCCAACCCCATCGCAAATGAAAAATAATTATTTTCTCTTTTACTTTTTTTATAATGGGGGTCGAAATGGGTCATCAAAATTTCAAAGTGAGACTACTATATTGAGTGGGGTATCATATGAAAGGGCTTCATTCGCACATCTCAAAACAGATTTTTATTTTGGTTTATGTCACGCAGTTTTTGGCTGATAATAAAAAATGTCAAAAAAAATACCGTTCCCCCCCCCTTATCTCCGAAGTTTGTGGAGGGAAAAATTTGAAATAATTATGAGTAATACATGTCTATCTATATTTTACAGGAAAAATAAAATGATCTTTCTAAGTAGTACAGTTTTTAAGTAATCCTAAAAAAACCTCGACAAACAAACTTAGTTTTGCGGTTTTTTTTTTTTTGCTATCTGAGGTGTAAGACGACTAGTAAAATAACTTTAATACGTCCAATGATGGTATGGAACCCTCGGTGGGCGAGTCCGACTCGCACTTGACCGGTATTTTTTATTGATAATTGGGTCAAATATTAAGCACTCATTCTTATTTTTAGGACGAGAATCGAGTACTGAGCGCCTTTTAAATAATATGTCCCTTGTTCAACCAGTCAGCCAGTATTTTAGTTTAAATATTGACAGTCCACCTGCACTGAGTTCAACTAATCTCATTGTGCAAAAATAAGTTCAAAATATGTTTAACTAATCATGTGCCTTTGAAGCAATAGATAACACCTACTTACCATTGTTATGTTGTTTATTATAAAGGATTTAAAAACAATAAAAAACTGAAAGCAGTAACACAGTTTACATCTATAGTCGCCCCCTTAAAATTATAAATAATATTTGCCTAGATACAAACAAGTGCAATGCTTTCTTTACTAAATAGTTGGTAAAAATATGCATTATGCGTACATGTTTAGGCTGTTGAAAATAAAACCTATTATTATTATTATAAGACTTTTAATTGTTATATTTATCTGTGATGAAACATGCTGCAACACGAAAACCCACACCTCATTTAGCTGTAGCCATTATAATTTAAATATGTATAAAACGTTTTGATGTATCATATTATAACTTTACTGTAAGCAAAGTCTGAAACATTGTGATAGAATTAAATTATTCAGAGCCTCACCTTTGATTTTTATGCAAATAATAGTATCCAAGGTACTGGAAATGATAAATTCAAGTTTGGAGTAGTTATTGATGCACCTGCAGTTTGTTAAATTTAGATTGTTACTACATCAGCTTGAAATTTTCATGATAATGATTGGCCATGTACTGAAATACCTATTGTTCTTTCTTGTTTACATTTTAATTTTCAGAAACATTTAATATTTCAATATTGATATAGTCAAATAGCACCTTATGAAGCTTATACCTCATAGAAAATTAAAGAATTACTACTTACAATTGAAAATCAACTAACTGAAATGTGATATTTATTATAACATTTGTGTGTCCATATTGAATAACCAGCATAATATGATTCTAAACTACTGGCCTAATTATTTTAGCCATGTTATATTATAATAAGTATTGTATAATGTTAAGTTGCTTGAAAAAAAATTGTTTTTGGAGATGATTTTTCAAAAATGTGTGTACCCAACTTTTTTGTTTTATTTAGCTGACCTTAGTAATTAATCATATTAGGCTGGTTCTACTTATATCAAGGAAGTGTATTGTGAATTTTTTTGATTTTAATTTAGACAGGATGTTTTGGTTTAGAGTGTTTTTCAGGTATTTTTAATACTTTTCTGTAACTTTATGATGTTTTCAATTTATAAGAACTTAATAATTAAATCAAAGTGATTTTTATTTGTTTTATTAAAGGATGATTTCTGTTTTAATCACACAGTCAAAAAAATCAATTATCATTTATATTTTTTAAGTTTTTATTGAAAGCCTAGCAAATGAAGCTTTTGATTTACTGGGCAGAAGGAGCTTAATGTTAATTAAAGCAATATTAGTTATGGACTGATGCTCTTTGTAAACTAAATTTCACTCAATTTTAGTTTTATAATAAAGCAGATGCTTTTATGTACCTAACTTATTTATTTTGTCAAAGCTTACATGTTTTTATACTATATTAGAGTTGGTTACTGTTTTTTCTTGTGTCTGTTTTATGCATCTTAGTTTCCCTGAATTAGTTTGTTTCAAATGTATTTGCACTAAATAAAAACATGTAAGCTCTTTAATAATTTGTAAGTGATCAACTTTTATGAATTGTCGTCCTGTGATTTACTAGAACTTAAAAAGCTTTTGTTTGTTTTCAATTAATAATAACATCACTTATTTCAAAATGTGTTCAATGGTGAAATTTATAGAAAAATATATATTATGTGTATTTGCAGGGTTCACTTAGTAGTGATTTTTGTTTTTAGAGTTGCATTTTGGTGAAAACCTAGCGCATGAGATGATTTGTGGAACTTAATAGTTTTTATACATTTAATTGTTTTAACATATTAATAAGAACCAAAATACAAAACTTTTTCTTCAACAAATGTAATGGTTTTATTTTTTTCCTCAGGAAACCTAAGTAACAAATATACAATATTCTATAAGCATGATAGTACACAATAAATTACATAACTAAGTATGAATCTAAATTTAAGGCCATTATTACCTGCAGGTTGCAACTGCTGAATACCTATTTGAACATAATCTTTATTTCCATATACAACCTTTTTGAATAGCACATAATGTTAACTGGGAACACAGCCATAGTCTATCTTTCTAGTTGACCAATATTTCCAATACCTGAGATGAATAAACTTTTAGTATTAATTGATAAAAAAAAATCTAAATGCGATGTGGTATTACATTTATCTAACTTCTATGATATAAATAATATTCTACTGATAACAAACCCAAGTCATGTGCAGATAACATTTAAATATTAACGTCATAGTTTGTTGTTTTTATGTACAGGTTCCACCATCGTCCCATTAACCCCACATCAACAATCCTGGATGGAAAACTCATAAAAGTGGGCTGCACATATGAGCAATGCGCCTTGTACAAATCACACGATTCATTCAATTCTGTAGTGTACATGATCGATGCTATGCCAAGACTTTGGTAATGAATGACACCCTGATTGTAGCAAGTATCCAGGAATCGTAAATGCTCAGCTGATTTTGGATTCAGACATTCTTCGCTCACCATGACAAGTTCATTATTGATTCTTTTTAGAGCATCTTTGAAATCTAGATCATTTGGATTGTTTTGTGACAATGCATATAACGTTGTAAGTCCAATTGTCCACTTGAGCGCTTTGAGCGGTTCGTCTTGAATATCAGTCCTAAGATCTTGCAACATCTGACGGTAGTCAATGACTAAATTTTTCCAGTAATCGGCCCATTTTTCTAGTATTGTTCCTTTAAACTTGTCAGGAAACTTAATTTTACCTTTTACTGTTGTAACTACATTTGGAGCTTTTACAAGACTTTTAATCATTATTGTCACGGTAAATAGTCTAACGTTTATTTTATAATCTTCTATGAAACATTGAGATACGATACAAACAAAATTATTGTGGGTTAGGTTACACAGGAATATAATATAATTATTTATATAAAATATATTTTTAGGTTAGCTTAGCCTAACTGTCAAAATTTTACTTGACTGAATGAAAGACATTGACATCGACATTCACTTTGCCGAAAGCATTGAGTTTATATAGTAAGAATAGAGTACGCGTTTGTCTATGGTGCCAAAAATATTCGTCTGAGAGGCAGATTTTCCTCTAACTGCCGCCGGTCCCAATATCCTATCGATACCTTACTTTAAGTTAAAATCACGGATTACGGATTTAACTTCTTAAATTTTTTTTTCTTTTTTTTTTTTTTGTGTAGGAGTAGTACTGTTGGCCGCAGATGGCCATTACAGTTTCACCGGACAAGAGGGCGAGCGCTTTAAGCGCTCTAGCCAGTTGGGTAGCGACTAGCACAAGGGCACCTCAGGGAGGCACGGCCTCGGCTTGGGCTGCCGCTTAGAGAGTATGAGTTTACCACCGGTTCACAACGCGCCCCCGCTGAGAAGAACCGGCAAGAAACTCAGCGAGGGGATGCATGTCGAGGTCGCATGCGTACGACCCTTCGGCCTCGCCGGCGAGACCGGTGTCTGTGTGTAGGTGTGTTTACGACTCGTGACGTCGTTGTCGGTGTTGGTGTAGTGTCATGGTCCAGGAGGACGGACATCGGGTCGGGTGGGTCGAGCAGTACATGCCGCGGACGGCGGCGATGTACGGTAGTTCGACGATCTGAGGGACCAGGACCAGGGTCGGGATCGCGGATATAGTCGGCAGCGGCGCCGATTAGCGGGTTTGGGTGGACGCACGCTTTTTCGAAGTAATGTTCGGACATTTCTTTGAAAAATTTGCGGATAGGGACTAGATCGAAGTCAGAATGAAGGTCGACATTCCGCATGTACCACGGGGCACCGACGGCATGTCGAAGGAATCGGTTTTGAATAACCTGGAGGCTATTGATGTGAACGAGAGCCGCGTGTGTGAATACGGCACTGGCGTATGCTAGGATGGGACGGATGCAGGTTTTGTAAAGTGTCAACTTATTCCTAAGTGACAGTTTACTCCGCCTGCAGATCATGGGGTAGAGCCGACCGAGGACGAAGGCCGCTCGGTTGCGTAGAAGAAGAAGAAGATATATTTATTTGTGACACATTTCAACACACATATCAAACATTATAAGTATATAATAAATATTACAATAACACTCTTAGTGTGTATGTGCGTCACAAAATACGTAACTAATGCGTACTGACCGTATATGCGGTCCAAATGACATGTGGGAGTCTAGGGTGACGCCTAGATATTTGACCTTTCTGGTCCCCCCTGGACCAGAAAGGTCGCTGGGACGCCCATAGAGGGTGATCGGACCTAAACGACGACTGGGATGGCCCACAGTGTGGGATCTGATGGTACCCCGGGAGAAAAACACCGCGGCGCTCTTTTCCGGGTTCACATCGATGAGCCACTTACGGAACCAGTTGCCTAGGGCGTTGACGGTTGACTTGAAGAGTGCGCGTCAGGAAAGCCTTATTTCTGTGTGAGAAACATAGTGCGGTGTCGTCCGCGTATAGGGCTAGTTGCACCCTGTCCGAACGAGGGATGTCGTTCGTGAACAGGCTGAACAGGAGTGGAGAGAGCACAGAGCCTTGAGGGACACCGGCCTGAATAGGATGGGGAGTGGATCGCGTACCTTCGACACGATATCGAAAAGTACGATTCCTGAGAAAATCTCGTATGATGAGAACGAGACGGTCTGGCACGCCCATGAGGTAGACCTTGTGAAGCAAGCCATTGTGCCAGACCTTATCGAATGCCTTGGCGACATCGAAGAATAAGGCTCCGGTGTATATAGGTCTGGGCTGGTTGAGCCCGGAGAGGACATGCTCCGTGATGCGGTGCACTTGATGGACTCAAGAGTGTCCAGCTCGAAAGCCGAACTGCTCGTGTATGAGTATGCCCTTCGAAATGACAAATTCTTTGAGACTTGCGAGAAGCAAGCGCTCGTAGAGGCCAGGCCAGGGCGCTAAGGAGACTTATGGGGCGATAGCTCGTGGGATCGTCACGTGGCTTACCGGGTTTGTGAATGCCGATGACGTCTGCTTCTTTCCACTCCGAAGGGAAGATAGCGTGCGTCATGGCGGCATTGAAGATGGCTACCAAGAGATAGATCAAGTGCTAGGGAAGGATTTTTAGTACGCGGTTCGAGATGCCGTCAGGGCCGGGGGCTTTCTTAGGCTTAAGGCCTTTGATGAGGTCTTCTACCTCGGAATGGGTGACCGGGGTGAGCGGATGGCGGGGCAGAAACCCTGCGCTCTACTTCCCTATCTACGTGATCGCGATGGGGTGGGTCGGAAATTGTGACACTAGGAGAACATTGTCTCTCTAGAGTCTGCTAGGACCTCGGCTTTGTCCTCGTCGTCGAAAGCTGGAGGGGCGCCTGAAGGGCGGGTCAGGGGAGGCATGGTCGCTACCGTGTCGGACTTGAGAGCCCTCGCTAGCCGCCAGTAGGCTTGGTGAGAGGGAGTGATACCCTCGAGAAAACCGTCCCACCGGTCCCCCTGGAGTTCCGCGATGCGGAGCTTTACATCCCTCTGTAAAGCGCGCATACGGATCCGGTTGTCTTCGGTGGGGTAGGAGTCGTGAGCGCGGATAGCCGCGTTTTTGGCTCGGACCAATTCTTTGACGTCGGCCGGCAGTTTGAAGCGTTGGACATAAGGGTCCACCGCTTCAACCTGCCGGGAAGATTGGCTGATGGTCGATTGGAGGTTGTCAGTGAAAGCACTGATGGCTTGTTCGGTGTCCTGAGGGGACGAGAGGTGGACTGGGATACGAGAGAGCTGTGGCGTGTCGGCATTGGCCAAGCAGGTGCTCAGCCGCTGACAGTCCACCGCGGTCTTCATGACCGGTTCCGGTGAGGGAGGTGGTCCGAGCTCCATGAGAACGGGACGGTGGTCGGAGTCTAGTTCATGGAGCACTTCTAAGGAGCGCAGCCGAAGCGTTACGTTCTTCAGAAGTGCCATGTCTAGGATATCGGGACGGTGGCCGATGTTGTTGGGAAAATGGGTGGGGCACATTGGATCAATGACATCAAAGTCGAGAGTATCGACTAGAGCGTCGAGGCGCACGGCGTTATAATTGGTGGTGTGACAGTTCCACCTGACGTGTTTGCAATTAAAGTCGCCGCCAAGGATGACGGCGCTATCCATGTCAAGAAGTGCTTCGATGTCACTTCTGAGAAGTTTCTTGTCTGGTGGAAGGTACACCGAGACGAGAGTGACAGGGGGATGACCCGAGAGAGAGAGGCGGCAAGCCGATACCTCGATATTGGTGAGCGCAGGGGCATCGAGTGGAATGCAGTGCAAGGATTTCCTATAATAGATGACAGTGCCAACTCCACGGGAGGCAGTTCTGTCATTTCGCACGAGATGGTAGTTGGCGATGTTGGGGCTCCTATGAGCGGGTTTGAGGAATGTCTCTTGCACTAGCATGACGTCAACTTGGTGAATTCCTTAGGGATCACCTAAGGAATTCACCAATTTGATCACGTTGGGGAGAGAGGCCATGGGCGTTGAAAAACACCAGGCACACGGAGCGGGGTTTAATACGTTTCGGGTGTGAATCCATTAACATAAGGATAAGATTGGGTGGTGGGAACCACTGACAGGGAACTGAGCACACTCTCGTGCTCGACAAGGGCCATGGTGCGTTCGTAGTCGTTTTTAGCGACTCGAAGCTTGTGCGCGAGGGCGCAGATGGCGGCAATGTTAAAATTGCTCAAAGTGTTTCGGATCAGATGGATGTCCGACACTAGGGAGTTCTGTGCTGAGGGCACTGGGGTGAACCCGGCTTGAGGCACCGGGGCGCTTGACGCAGGGTGCATGGGCGCACTGGGAACATGGGTGTTCCATGCGTTGAGACGTGGAGCAGAGGGCACGGGACGGTTGAGCCGTGGGTCACGGAGCGCAGAAGACGCGACGTTTTGTGGACCTGGGTGCAGGTCATGAGGAGCCTGCGGCAAGAAGGGTGCCGAACCAGTCGGGTTCGGGACTAATTTTTGCGCAGAAGGCGCAGGAGGAGCAGGGGGCCCGGGTACAATGGGTGCCGAAAAGATGGGCGCTGTAGGCGCTGGGTTCCTGGGCGCACGGAGACCGTTGCGCCTCGCCACTCGGCGATTTCTCTTTGGGGCCCTCGAACAGCCGCGATAGTTGCCGGATATGTGGCGGATGGTTCATTATCTAATCTCCGAAAACAGAAACATTTGAAAGTTTTGAAGTTGAAATAAGTGTTTATATTTTTTTTAGTTTATATTATATTAAACTAAAGTAGGGCCAATTAATTGGATCACATTTGACGGATATAAATATCCGGGCATAAAGCCCGGATATTTTATGGGCATAAAATATTATTAAATTTTCAAAGTAAGAACTACCCAATTGCTTAACTTTTTTTCAATTACGATTACATATTTATTGACTTGACTTTGACTTTTGAAACACAATAAAGATACTGACAGATGTCGAATGTGATCTATTAAATATTAATTTTTTTTTAAAGTTGAATTTTGAATTTTACCAAAAAAAAAAGTAGTCTCTAATAGTACTTAGGGAGAAAGGCATAACCTTTCTAACAGTGAAAAACTAGTACCGGAGATTACACCGAACATCGTAATTCACAAACTTATAGATATAATATATGACTTAACGGTCACGAAACAGTTTGGAAATTGTTGTTGTTGAAATATCCTGTGAATGTTTTTTGGCCAGTGAGTTATTTTTTTATTGCACTGGCGCTAAATACGCCCTTCACACTAAAGTTCAGACCAGAATGGTTCTCTGAACCTAAACTACCTGAAACCAGAAAGGTTAACTGATTATAAAATATTAAAATAAAATTGAACCGACTTCATTAACACGGAAAGGTATAAAATAATTTAAATATTATAGAAATTGTGTTAGCGTACCTGCTGTGTAAATTTTGCACTTTACTTATTAGTGATATTTTCATACATAAAGATTGAACCATCGAAGACGGTAAAATAATCTAGGTGGTAGGTGGTCACATTTTTTTATTTTATTAAGCCTTACAAAAAATATTAACATCAGTTATCCCCGTTTTTAGTAATCAGCATGTCCTGAGACACATAGGCCTCTTCCAACTGCTTCCACTCTGTTCTGTTGTTTGCTATCCTTGTCCAGATTCTACCTCCTACATTCACTATATCATCTTCCCATCTCTTAGGCTGTCTCCCTCTTTTTCTTTTTTCATCACGTGGTTGCCACTCTGTTATAATGTTTGTCCACTTTACCTTACTTTCTCTTGTCATGTGACCTGTCCAACGCCATTTAAGCTGTTTTATTTTCTTTAGAATGTCCTCCACCTTTGTTGCGAGTCTTATGTCCTTTGCTCTTTTTCGGTCCCTTAGTGTGATTCCCATCATACTTCTTTCCATTCCTCTTTGGCATGTTCTAATTTTTAAAGCTTGTTTCTGAGATAGCGGCATCCATATGTTAGGCATGGCAAGATACATGAATTAAAAACCTTTCTTTTCATTGATATGGGGAAGTACTTACTTTTAAATATTTCCTTAAGAGACCAGAACCTTTTCCAGGCACTAGATACTCTTCTCTCCGTTTCTAAGTCACTCTGGTCTTTAAAGGATATTAACTACCCTAAGTATGTAAAGTGTTTTACATATTCTATATTTTCATTACCAACTTCTATAGCTATTTCTTCCCTATTTGACATGATTTTTGTTTTGGATTTATTTAGAGTGAGACCCGCTTTTTCACTTTTCTCGGTCAATTGTTGTAGCATGGTTTGAAGCATCATAGGGTCGTCGGATATAAGAATTAGATCATCAGCGAAGCGTGAAAGTGTATCTGTGTGTGTTTACTTCGCCTCCCGCACCCCGCAAAAGTGCCACGAAGAATTTGTTCGGGGAATCGACGCGATACTAACTCCTTTGGTACTTTCTCTGAGGTCAATATAGATCTGCCAAATTGAAAATAAACGGTTGGATCTATTTATACTTGTAAGAGGCACGATGATTATTTAAATCTTTAGCATAATATTATATCATATCGTCAAATACACAAAGTAAAAGATCACCATAACTAGACAGTAAAGAGAATAATAATAAATCACTTACAAGTTTAATTCTTCAAACCGTACTGTTATCCTGATGAGCGTAGACTGTTGACTGTCCCGTGACCGCTGTATGAATACCTTGTCTCAGCTTGCACCGCGTTTATATAGGCACACCGGCTGGGGTGCTAACACGGCCCTCCTGCACCGGTGCCTGCCCTCAGGCACCATGAGCTTGAGTGAGCCAGATACAGTGCATATCAACTTTCTGTAAAACATAATTTTGCATTACAACATTATCCAGACATTACTAGGACACTGTAGTTTCCTCTAGCCATTGTGCTCACATTGTCACAATGTAGCTACAAGACTACATGCCCTAATCGAATGACACAGTATATGTCACCAAGACACTATAGCATTCACCGCCATTACGCTCCCACTTGTAATGCAGATACACAACTACATTGTCTTAAATGACAGCACACGTCACCAAGACACTATAGCATTCTCCGCCATTGGGCTTGCAATGCAGATACGCGACTACATTGTCTTAATGAAATGTTGCAGTACCTATATATCACCAAGACACTGTAGCTATCCCTGCTATTGCGCTTACACAATAGCAGGGATAGCTACAGTGTCTTGGTGATATATATATTGTCGCAATACAGACATACACTACATTGTCCCGATGGGATGTTACAGTATATATCACCAAGACACTATAGCCTTCTCCGCCATTGCGCTCCCACTTGCAATGCAGATACACGACTACATTGTCTTAATGAAATGTAACAATATATTATATATATATCCACAAAATATTAAAAGCTCTTAATTAATAAAATTAACAAGGATTTAACTCTACTGAGATTCTTATTTATTATCATTAATAACTTTTAGTTATAATTGAAAACTATTACCGCTATCAACCGTTCCCCTAAACATAACCAGTAAAGTATTTTATAATGGTAAAGGTAGGTGCCGCCATTATACAAGTTATTATACCATTTCGTAAAACTAGTAGGTAGGTATTTGACGAAAATGCACATAATATAAATATTACCACGAAGAACCATTTTTTTTTCTAGTTCAAACGTAAATATTTTCAACACAATTTGCTTTCTACCTGCAAACTTTATAATTTTCTTTTTATCATGACAAATTACCAGGTTAATTTTAAAGCACTTCAATTATTTAAACAATAATTAATTATAGAAATTACGTGGATACATCACTACAACATGCGGTACGTATATTTGCAATTATGAATACTCACAGTTTCCGTTTCACAAACAATTACGATTATTAGATATCTACCAGATGTGGGTAGTAGATTCCTTCATTAAGCACTTAATTATTCACTTTCTGTATTAACTTTAAAATGCTTTTAACACGGTCAAAATATCAAAATTATATCAAAGGATAGACAAACACAAATATACACACATCAAAAGTGTCTAGGGATCAAGCATTTTTAAGCGGATTTCTTGAGATTGAGATGTGGCTTTGTAATAAATTTATGATTTTATAAATTTATATGGATCCTTTTTGGTGCATTTCATAATTTGAATCAGGAACTGTGAATCAAATTCGAGTAAAAGATGAAAATCAGCTGTCAATATTTTCCCTATAAAAACATACAACGCATTGAAGACATTATTAGTGCTACTGTTTCCCTACTACTGATTAAAACCAACGTTATTATGGAGCGGCGACGTCATTTAAGCAGGGAAGAAATGCTCAGAGCCGTGGGAATGATAGAAGCTGGTTCCCGGCAACGTACTGTGGCTTTAGCTCTGAATACAAGTCAGAGTGTTATCAGTCGACTTTGGACACGTTACCGAAGCACTGGTACCGTGGCTGAGCGCCATGGAGGACGGTATCGCTGCACCACACGGAGACAAGACCGATATATTCAAATCTTAACTCGAAGAGCTCCAACAATAACTGCCATGATGTTAGCCGTGAGGCTTCATCACTCTTCAGGGAACTTAATTAGCGACCAAACAGTCAGAAACCGCTTGCATGAAGTGAACCTTCATTCCCGAAGACCGCTACGGGTACCACCTATAGCAATGCACAATCGTAGGATTCGATATCAATGGGCTCTTGAACACAGAAATTGGGCAGAAGAACAATGGCGTTTCGTGTGCTTTTCTGATGAGTCTCGTTTTGGTATGAGACCGGATACAAGACGTATACGACACTGGAGAACCCCTGGACGCCAACAGCGATTAAAATCCTGCCAGGAAGTCCATCCTTATAGTGGTGGAACCATCATGGTATGGGCGGGTATTTGGATCGGCGGAAGAACTGAGTTGATTTGGATCAGAGGCAACCTCAACGCTCAAATTTATGCTGAGACGATTGTATCAGACGTCATCGTTCCTCTACAAGTGCAAATCGGTCCCTTATTTCAGTTAATGCATGATAATGCACGACCGCACACCGCAAGAGTTGTAAGACAGACTCTCGCCGCAGCTAACATCAATGTCCTGCCCTGGCCTGCTCAGTCGCCTGACTTGAACCCGATTGAGCATGCATGGGATATGCTACAGAGAAGAGCTCTGCCGAATATGGAGGGTATCCAGTCGCAAGAAGACCTTTTTTTGTTGTTGCAACGAACATGGGCGGCCATTCCACAGCGTGATTTGGATGAACTCATTTTGAGTATGCCAAACCGATGTTCTTGTGTTGTTAGTGTTCGCGGTAGAAACACGGATTATTAATTGTTTAAGTTACCCAATAAAATTTTAAAGAAAACTGTTATTTCAGTCTTTTTTTCGAACTTTTGTGTTAGTGGTTCAAATGTCAAAAATCCCTTTATTAGGAAAATGGCAAATTTCTTTATTAATGCAAAGGTGACTTGGTTTATCGTTACTGTGACAAACGAAAACACTTTATTTGATGAATCCTTAAAGAAAATTTTAATTAATATCAAACAGGAGAAAAGTTATTGCAAAAATATATGTTGATCCCTAGACACTTTTGATGTGTGTAGTAGTGCCTTAACGTGTTACAGTTTACACTTCACAAAAACAACAATCGCCGGTATTCGATATCTATTATATGTGGGAAGTAGATTCTATCATTAGGCACTTCTGCAACTATTCACTTTCTTTCTGTACTAAACTTTAAAATACTTTTAGCACGATCATAAATATCAAAATTAAATCAAAAGATAGATAAACACATCTATAATAGTGGGTTAACGTGATACAGTTTACATTTCATAAAAACAACAATCGCCGATATTCGATATCTACTAGATGTGGGTAGTATATTTTGAAATTAATCAGTTTCTATGTAATAACCATAAAAATACTTTTAACCATTTATAAAAACAAAAGTGTATTATATATAAGAAAAATAAAAACAGCTATAGTTTGTGGGCTAGCGAGTTACTTATCCCATTTCTGATGTAAGAGGCACGATGATTATTTAAATCTTTAGCATAATATTATATCATATCGTCAAATACACAAAGTAAAAGATCACCATAACTAGACAGTAAAGAGAATAATAATAAATCACTTACAAGTTTAATTCTTCAAACCGTACTGTTATCCTGATGAGCGTAGACTGTTGACTGTCCCGTGACCGCTGTATGAATCCCTTGTCTCAGCTTGCACCGCGTTAAATAGGCTGGGGTGCTAACATACTACTTATGACTTACTATATAATGGAAGAACCGTCAGTCATTATTATGGATAACGCATCCTATCACTCACGCCAAATTGATAAAATGCCGACAAAAAACAAATAATCATTGACTGGCTTTAACGACATGGCGAAAATGTTGATAACTCCTTACTAAAAGTACAATTACTAAATATATTACGAACAAAAAAAAACACTTCCCAAAACGATATGTGATCGACGAAATAGCTGCAGAACATGGTCATTGGGTTCTTAGACTTCCACCCTATCATTGTCAATACAATGCCATTGAATTAATATGGGCTCAAGTAAAAGGACACGCCGCTCGAAATAACACAAAACCCCCATTCACGGCAAACAAAATGCTTGATTTATTAAAAAAATGCATTTGTGGAAGTAACTGCGGAAAACTGGCAAAATGTAATTAAAAAAATACAAGAAACTATAATGGCAGATTGGGATAAACACGTGGCGATAGATAATATGAATCAACAATTAATTATAAATGTCGGCGATAGCTCGAGTGACAGCGACGATGAATCTGATTTTGATTAATAAATAAATAAAAGTAAAAGTCACAATAATTGTTTCATATCATTTCATACCAATCTATATTTATACTACACTAGCTGACCCGCGATTTTATTACATTTTGCTCTCCATTTCTCCCTCCTCCCTTGATTTATTTCTCTCTCCCTCCTCTCTCTTACCTCCCGCTTTGGTCCCCGTCACACTCCCCCACTACCCCTCTTCCTCTCCCCGTTGTCTACTCTCTGAACTCCCTCCCCCTTTCTCATCTCCCACCTTGCTCACCTTCTCTCGCCTCACTCCCCTTGCTCCATCTTAATCCCCCTATCCCTCACCCCATCACCCGCTCCTTGAATCCCCTCTCCCTCTCTCTCCTCTCTTGCACCCTCCTCTCGGTCTATATATCATCGTCAATATTATCTGGGATTCTTACCCACTTAAACCCCAGCTGTCGCATCGCCACATAAGAGGGGGACCTGGGCTCTCCAGTGGGATCTGCACCATATACCCCTCAGTGCGCATTATAGCCCCCTTAAACCTGGCACCATGATCACGGGGACAGGGCTCGCAACCCCGTCACCGTCGCCACCGTCACCCATCTATGTTTTGACGCGGGGGAAATCTTCCAAAGATCCCCGGGAGCTGTGGGGCTCGACCGGGGTATGTGTGACCGGGGGATGGCGGCTGTCGCATCGGCACATGAGAGGGGGGACCCCAGGGCTCTCCGGTGGGATCTGCACCAGGGGCCCCTCAGTGCCTTGCCTTTGAGCCCGCCGCCGGGGGGCGCATTGTAGCCCCCCGGGAACCTGACACGGTACTCACGGGGACGGGGATCGCAACCCCGCCGCCGTCCTCCTCGAAGTCGCCGCCGTACTCAATGGACGTTCAAAGGGCCCACACCCCGAACGTCCAGCGACTCCGAAGGTTGCACGTTGTTTATAGCCGCGGGCTCAGGGCTGACCTATTCTCAGACCTACCCAATATGCACACAAAATTTCATACAAATTGGTTCACCCATCTATGTAATGACCTTGCCTTATGTTGCTTAACCTTAACCTAGCGTTATGAACAACGTTCACAGTAATTTTTTTCATTGGTGTAAATATTAGTGAAGTATACGTTATATTGAAGAAGGGACAAATTCATGCTAACAACAATTTATTAATAGTTAATTATTTCTCATAAAAAGTAAAGGATAAAAAATGTTTATTGTGGGTTATCCTTATGAGATAAACATATACCATCTCGGACTTTTTTGTAGACCTTGTTAAGGTGTACAATACTGTAGTACATTATTTTGATCAATACCGTAGGGTTCAGCCAGCGTTTGCAATGTACGCGCAAAAAAATGTGTGTATTTACGACATCACATTAGAAACCTTTAAAATTATCAGTGTTTCTCTGCTATATTATGCATGTATTATACATATAAACCTTCCTCTTGAATCACTCTATCTACTAAGAAAAACCACATCAAAATCGGCTGCGTAGTTATGAAGATCTAAGCATACATATGGACAGACAGACAGCGGGAGCGACTTTGTTTTATAATATGTATAGATATAGATATAGATGTATAGATATAGATTAGAATGCTACATTATACCCGTGTAAAAATAGTTAATAAACAATATCGATATCTCAATCGTAACATCACTATGTTGATAGCCATAGAACGTAAATTTTTAAAAACGTTTGTTATTTTATGTAATTTATAAAAAAAGCTACTGCACTTATGGACTCAATTTGTCAAAGATGATTATTATACGATGCGTAGCATCCTTAATACGTCTGTGATTATACGGGATCAAGGAGCAAACTAAGGGAGTGTCCTAACTAAAAGCGAATACGCGATCATCGCGCGAACAAACGACGCGACCATCGTAAGTTCACGCGAACGAATAAATAGTGTCCTAATAGAACGCGACGCGATCGTCGCGCGAACGACCAACGCGATTGGCCGCGTGGCCAGGGCTACCAACTTGGGAGTTTTTCCCCTAGATTTAAGGAAGAAAACAAATACTCGGGAGGGTTATCTTATATGATACTTTGAAGCGTATTTTTAGGGGGTATTCTGAATATACTTAAAATACATTAGTCACCTATGAAATAAAAAAAAAAACATGTATTTATATTCCAATGATCAACAATAGTCTAACTCACGGCCCCTTTGTAGTCCACCATCACGGTGCTCACGGGGACGGGGGTAGCAGCTCCGCCATCGTCCTCCTCGGAGGACCTCGTCACCGCCGTACTCAATAGACTTCTAGGGCCAACATCCCAAACATCCGGGGGAAACCTTCAATAGGTCTCTGGGATCTGGGGGGTCAACCAAGGTATGTGGGATTCTTACTCACCAATACCCCGCGGACAGTTCTATGCGTCCGCCGCCGGGGTTAATTAATTTATTTATTTTATTTGACACACCAACAGCGAACACATCAATCACTCACTAAAAAAATTATATCTAATATGCACGCCTATTCTAGGTATGTACAAAATTTGCCATGATAAATTGTCACACATAGAAAATATACAAAGAAAATTGAAATATGATTTAAATTAATTATATTGTAATGTTCTGATAAGGTAAGAAAAATATTTAGAAAAAATAAAAACAATGCTAAAAATCTAAATAGAATTATAATTTTACATTAATAACATATAATTATTGAAATATAATAAATAAATGCAACAAACCCAATTTATAAATTCAGGGGTTCACATTTTAGTTTCCCGGGAACCTGGGGAAGCTCTGGTAACCCTCACCCCACTCTCTCGACGCGACGCGATCATCGCGCGAATTCAGTTAGGACACTTGTTCGACGCCAGTATGTTTGAGATTTCGTTCGCGCGAACGAAAACTCAAACATTTTGTTCGCGCGACCGCATTGCGCGACCGCATTGCGCGACCGCCAGTTAGGACACTCGTTCGACGTCCATATGTTTGAGATTCATTCGCGCGATGGTCGCGTCGTTCGTTCGCGCGATGATCGCGTATTCGCTTTTAGTTAGGACACTCCCTAAGGCAGTTGTTATATTTTTAACCGACTTAAAAAAAGGAGGAGGTTCTCAATTCGTCTGTATATATTTTTTTTTTTTTTTTTTTTTATGTATGTTCGCGCATAACTCTGGCAATTATTAACCGATTTGAAAAAATCTTTCTTCCATCCATTCTTCAATCCATTGATTGGGTCCCATAAAAAAATTATTGCTTAGTAATAAGTAGTTCCTAAAAAACAAGAATGGTGACTGCGCACTGAGAGTTGCAAGAAAGCCTATATAGATGACGTTTTAGTCGCTCGGACTCGCTCGGTCGGACAAAAATGGTCATAACTCTGGCAAATATTTACCAATTTCAATGATTCTTTTTTTATTCGAAAGAAGAAACCACTGTATTGAATCTGTATGAATTTTATTACAACCGGATAAGAACTGCCTGGAGGACCATGAACGGTGTGGAGGAATTTATCTGGTAAAAACCATAAAACTGATGTTCTCCATTACATTGCTCTGACAATTATGAACCGATTTCGATGATTCTTTTTTTATTCGAGAGAGTAAACTACTATGATGTTTCCATGCAAATTTCATTACGACCGGATATTATTTTCTGAAGAAACATGAATTATGTAAAACTATGTAGACGATAATGTGATCATAACCTACCTAGATAATTTTACGGTTTTCGATGGTTCAATCTTTATATATGAAAATACCACTAAAAAGTTTAAAATAAAATCTTTTTAAAAAAAAATTGAACCGACTTCAATATCACTGAAAAGTATAAAATAATTTAAATATTATTGAAGTTGGTGTCAAATATAAAACAGCAGGTACGCTAACACCAACTTCAATAATATTTAAATTATTTTATACTTTTCAGTGATATTGAAGTCGGTTCAATTTTTTTTTAAAAAGATTTTATTAAAACCTCGCATTTGAGTCGTATAAAATCAAAGGCGGCCATCTACCATTTTTGGCAAAATTGAGTTATTTATGTAACAACATAGAAAAGTTTGAACCAAAACTGTTTCAGGATTCTTTATTTATCAGAAACAGCTATTTACCTTGTAAATCGTCTCCAAACTTAGGTTACAGAATCAAATACGGCCATATTTCGGATCATAATCACAGACTACTCAGTAAGAACTACGTTCAGACCGCCATGTCGGGTACATTGCCTTTGAACCGTAATGCAGGCATTTAAACTTCAATTTGACATTTGTTTTTTTTTCTTTCTGCACGTTTAGCTAAGGCAAAGGTTTAACGATCATACAGCCTAATTATTTTATCGGGTTAGGTTCCATCTTCTTTTAATATTTTAATTTTATGACTTAGGAACTAGGTAGAAACTAAAAAATAAATAAAACAGCCTTTTAATAATTACTTCTTTTTATTTTTATATTTTTTCTTAAACTTATGTAGTGCCTTTTTTTGCATTGGTTGCAATTTACATTTCTCGGCCCTAATAACATCAATCCCTTTTAATATTTTATTAATTACATTGCACCAATTAAATATGCAGAGTTTATAGATATTTTCAAGAAATATTCAAGAACAATTTTTTTATGCATTTGGCAATCAAGAAATGCAAATGAATATTTGGAACTTATTTCTTGTTTAATTTTTTCACCTACATTAGTTTCATGACCTTTTTGTTCCAAATATTCATTTGTAGTTTTAATAATATTTCCAAAACTGGTAACTATACATTCGGATGGATAGTTTAATTTTCTAAGGGTTTTTATTTTATATTCTTTTTGTTTAATAAAGTCGTGAATACTGCTATCTTTTGTAAGTAAATTATTTCTGCATTCTTTACAATTAATTTTGTTAAGTATTTTGCGTGTTACCCATCCAGCCGTATATGCCCTTGAATGAATGTTAAGGCGTTCTCGTCTTGCCTGTTCTTGAATATTTTCTTCATTAAATTCAATATCTTTTAAAACAGATATTTCCTCTGGTATAGGTTGAGATATTGGTGCAGTGTTTACATTTTCAAAAAGGGATTGTATGTTTAATATGCCTTGGCTGGAATCTTCCTCACAATTATAACTTTCAGAATGAAAATTTATGAATCTCGTCACTAATAATGATTTAAACGTATTTATAAATGCATAAGCAGTTGGATCATTACTCCTATAATTATAAGCACGTACTTGCCCGAAAAAATTTTCAATTATATCTGAGTTGAAGTATCTGGGCCTCATAATTTTAATGTTTTTTGAGGCCAACAATTGCCACACTCTTTTAAGGCTTTTTAGAGTAATGATCCAATTTTTAATAGAGGGTACACTTTTAAGTGTCCCATCCTTGGCAATAAACTTTATATTCTCCAAAATTTTTATGGCTTTGTTCCAAAATTCATGATGTTCTGATTTTGATGTTACAGCTTTACGTAATTTTTTGCCTTTTAATGCCCTTTCATTACTATTTGCGCCATTGACACTGTCAAATAAGTCGTCGAAAAACGACACTGCTTCTGCTGTGTTCTTCATAGTCTTACTTACAGGCCTTCCATCAGGATATACAGCTAAAATAAAAAAATACAGTATAAATATAAAATATAGGTATAAACGTCTAGGACGTAGAGGGTTTACATGGAAAGAGACTCCTCGAATGTTGAAAAATGTTCGACGGGTGCGCCAAGGAAAACCAGCCTCAGATTTTATTGACTGACTAGTAATTCCACTGACTAATATTACATGAATAAATCATTAGACACAAAAAGGCGAAGAATAGAGTGACATAAATAAATATATTTATGGAGTACGACAGGAACCCCCCAATGAACTAAATATCCAAAAAAACTGCAGGATTGGCACAACTTGCAGTCTTGACAGGTCAGTCTGGAGGATGACGTTGCTTTCAACACTGAAACGTCATTCCTTACACCAAAATGTGAAATACTACGTCATAGTGATGTCATACTCACTTATCTGTCTTAGGGTCCGAACACTCTATTTTAATTGCAATCAATATCTGTGTCTGGTCTATGTGAACGGACACAAGCATCTTTATGGAATATACAATGAGTAGATGAATATATATTTTTTTCTATGGTAATTATTAAATACAGTTACTATTTCATAGTAACTTACCAATATTTTTAAGCAATTAACTGAATATTAAAAAAAAATAACATGCCAATTTCGTCCACATGTTCTGAAATGTTATATTAATATATTCTGGAAGTACTTACGAAAAGCGGCAGTGTATGATAATGCTGCTGACACTGACTTGCTCAAAACACGTACACAATTCTTAACCTAAAACAAAGCATAACAATAAGTAAACAGTAAGTACTCATAGTCATAATTCCATATGAGGAAATGCTTATATCTTAAGTGCCAGAGTCAAATATTATTTATCTGCATTCATCAACATTTTAAACAGCATATTATTATATCATTAAGAAAGCAAAAAAAGCCCGACTGCGAACAAAAAAAGTGGGCTTAGGTAAAATTATACATACATTGAATAAATTCCTATATATATTTCAGCTAGTCTCGTTAAGACATTTCATTTGATATGGGTATCAAATGAAAGTTGATGTTTTCGGAAGAAAAAGTAAAAAATGGCAGCCGCCATATTAGTAATTTGTTAAAAAATATAAATAATAATTATAATAATATCTTGGGACAATCCACACACGGTCATCCGATCCCAAACTAGGCAGAGCCTGTACTATGGAAACCAGACAACTGATACCAATACTTATATACTTTTTTTTTTTTTGTAAATACATACTTAAATAGATAAACAACACCCAGACACTTGGCGGGAATCGAACCCACGACCCATCCGTTAGCAGGCAGGGTGTCTGACCACTAGACCAACGGGCCCATCAAATGTCACTCCCACAACTTAATCGAATTTAACCATGTATTATAAGTCATAGCCCATCAAGCCATTTAGGTTGTAGGCCATGCCAGAGATATACCAACATAGTACTCATCGTGGGGCATTCGGTCAATAAACATTTCTCTAGGTGGTGCCAAGATTGGTACCCAGTACAGACAGAAAGTTCAAACCAAATAATATTTTTGTTATATGTGTACTATAGCGGACACAAACGGTGTATCAGTTTTCAATCAAAATCGTTTGAATACCATTACATGCGCTTACCCCGCCCTCGTGCATTTTGGGCCGGCTCGTGCAAGCGATTGTCGTCCTAAAGGTGGTACAACGTTCGTGACCACCAGAGTACATAACTAAAATATTTTTTCATATAATAGTTATAAGTTAACGTCAATATTTACCTTCATTTTCTTTATTTTTTCTGGAATAACATGTTGATCTGTCAATTTGTGTAGGATTCGCGATTCGCCATGTTTACAGTCAGCATTGTAAACGTCAAGAATATCATTCCATGTCACTCTCTTTCCCTCGAACATCATATCTTTTGTTAACAGATTGTTTCTAATACCTTTAAGCAAATGAGGTGGATCGTATATCACGCTTATGGAACTGCCATATAAATGAATAGTGTCATCTGAAACAATAAAATATTATACTTAGCTTAATTTCGGCACTAAATCAAGTTACATCATTACACATATCTACTACTCAATTTCAACTTACCAATGGAGTCTCCTGCACGTAATTGTTCTTTTTTGGTATCATCTAATAAACTGTTTATAGCAGATTGAAAACTTGATCCTTGATCTGACACTAGGGCAATTGGTATAAGCCCGGTGTCTGCCACTGCAGCTAAAATAGCTTTTATTATTCCTTTTAATTGCAAGCTTGAAGTAGCACCTTCACAGAAATAGAAAGCGACTGGTTGCTGCCATTTAAAAACAGCACCCCGTAACATGAATACGAGGGCATGATCAGCGAACTGGTTGATCTTTTTATTTAAATCAACAAAGCCCACAATGTTGTCTTTATTGGCGGCATAGGTTAGTGCTGTTTCAATTGTCATTTCATCATATACAACTGTACATAATTTTTTTCTGCTATCCCACTGTGTTACCTGTAACATACATAATAATTCTTCAAATTATCGTCTAGAGTAGTGCACTTATACAAAAAAGGTAGTGGTATCAATTTTATTATTCTGCGATATCAATGAGTTTAAGCTAGTGTTCTTTTATTACTCACTGTAGATAACAAATAGGGATGAATATAAGAGAGCATACTAAGATCTTAAGAGCTGTCTACTTAGTATAAATAAAGATTCCTACATAATGTAGCAATTTTAAATACATATGTAAAATAACACATAATTAATTTTCACAATAACACAATGAAATGTATTTTTTACATTTAATTTCCCTCAAACGTTAATCAGTTTAATTATTACTTGCTTTGATATCAATAAAGTAAAATAAAATATACTAACTGTATATGCATTTGATGTAATTGAATTACAGTTAGTATTCAATTAGTGTTTTGTATTACATTACTAAATTAATGACATTATTATATTAAATTAATTAAACAATAAAGAATATTCATTTCCCATATAAAGAATTAAAAGTTATTAAAAATGTATTTTACCTGTTGTCTGATATGTTCAAAAATTTTGGTGTTGATCCCAGTGTCAATATTTAACTGGCTTATAATTTTTTTTAATGTAGTCTTTGACGGAAGAATAAATATTTTTTGGAGAAACTTATATGATTTAGGGCCTTGTTTATATATGGCAAGGGCAATAATTTTCTCCTCTCTTGTAAATCTGCGGGCCTTTTTGTTTTTCGAACACATTTTAATTTGCATCCACAAAACTTTCTTTGTCAGAGGATTCATATTTTTAGTTAACTCCTCTAAAGATTTTTCTTTACTAAACTTCAATGCCTTTTTGGCCCTAGATTTATAATTGTTTTCTCGTTTTGCTTTTTTATATTCTTTATAAAATAACTGGCATCTTGGAGATAATGCGTTTATATTTCTTATTAATCTCCTTCTAACCAACTTTCTAGGGGTTTTAATAGATGAAACTGTAAACAAAAAAATATTAAGTGAACATAAAAATATTACTTATTATCAATATTCAGAAATAAGTTCAAGCAGTTCATAATACAGTGTTGATTAATTATTACCTTGTGTATCAGGGATTCCAGTGCTGGTAGTTGCATTAGCAGGTTCCGTTGAAGTTACGTTAAAAGTAACTGAAAAAGAAATTAAGTAACTAATTGAATTCTTTAGTGATACATAAATAAATAACATTGTCTCTTGGTAGTCAGTGATATAAACATGGTTACATACTAATAATAATAAAGATAGATAAACCACTCTTAATTCCACACTAAAAAGAAAAAGAAATACAAATTACAAACATTTTATACATTGGGCAGTCTTATAGCTAGTTGCGATTTCTTCCAGACATCTTCATACATCTTATAACATTTAAGTTATATTGCAAGGAAAAAATCTATAATTATCTTGCTGATAGTGAATCAAAAACTATATTGATACAAATATTAACTATTTATTCAAAATAAAATGACAAGACAGTTTACGTAAGGATTTTTTTTTATACTACCACGGTGGCAAGCAAGTGTGCGGCCTTATTTAAACAGTCACCGCAGCCTATAGACGCTAGCAATACCAGAATAATCACTGCCAACCCTTAAGACATTAGATATTAAGTCTTTGTGACCGGTAATTTCACCACACTGCTGCTTGGCGGCAGAATATCTGACACTGCAATGGTACCTACCTGGACGGTTACTTGTAGAAGGAATCTACCACCTAGTAAAATAGTTTAATTAGTAATAGACTACAATAATATACTCCAGTGCAATGGAAGAAAAGGAGGTCTTTGATCAAAATTATATATTTTTAATACTACATACCATTCACTTCAGAGCGGGCCACTTTATGAGGTGTGCAGTCCATAGGTAATGATCAATATGGCGCTTACGTGCATAAGTGTGATCAAAGTGTGTCTTCTTGGAAACTAGAAACAAATAGTAATATTATTTTTTTGTTGGCTATGGGTCAAAACATAATTTAGTTTCATTCAAGGATAACTTACCCGTTTCTGTTCTGACCGATGTTGGGTTTCCTGAAGAAATCTCCATGTCTGTAAACAAACTTGGATAGGCGTCACTCTTGAGACGATTTGTCGCCGTGTTGACAAACTTTTTCTCAAAATGTTTGCGACACACAAACTTGTTCTCGATGACTTCACTATTTCCAAAACCTATGCACTGTAACCACCGCATCCTATTTTCTTCCTTTGCAGGAAATTGATGCAATTTAACGTCCTGTCGTAAACTTTTGCACTTGGGTACACAACACTTTCGAAACATTGTTAAAAATGCCGAAGTTTAACCCGATATCGCTGTATTTGTGGATTTAAAGAGGCGGAATTTAATCGACGCAAACACTTCTCATCAACACGAAATAAGCAATGGCGGACGGACAGGGAAGGACCGGTGATTTAGCTGTCAAACATTAAAAATGGCGCCTGGTGTTCCCGGGGGTGAAGCAGATGAGAGAGGGACGCGGAACGTCTATATGAATGCCTGCACTGTCAATCTATACGGACCAATTCTTTTGTTCATACATTACCGGGCGTGATCATAATGTCCCAGCCAATCACAGGTGCGTATTTGACGGTTGGCTCAACGGTGATTTCAAGCGGTTGTATTGATTTTTGTTGTCAGGTTTTAAGCGAATTTTAAGCGTTATAGCAATTAAAACCATATAATTTTGCATAATTCTATAAGATGGATAGTTAATTAACACTAATAAATAATCGATATGCGCGGAAACAACGGAAAACCCCAGAGAATTGGAACAGAAATGTAGCTTTTAGAATGAAGCGAGTACTCAGTTAGGGTTGACAATTTTATTTTATTGTGTCTAAAGTATTTTTATTTTTTTACTAATATCGTGACGTTAATATATTTTTATTAAAGAACAATCATATAGTTTTGGCAAGTTTACATTTTATTTTAATATTAGTAGGACATATAATGTTATATTTGCCATTTTGCAGTGGTCTAAGAAATCCTTATTTGTGAAGAATCATTTTACAAAAGTGATTTAGCAGCTCCAGTAAATGTTTGCCGAAAAAAAGATTACAATATAATGATTAATCCAATATAGCTATGGCTGTAAGTGTAGACGCAACGAATATAAATTAATTGATCATAATAACTCGGAAAGCATTTTGGAGCTGACTGGCATCTATTACTTATTTGTGGTTTTGGAAAGTGCTGTCAGTTGTTACTTTTTCAAGAAGAACTGACAGCAACATCCAGTCAAGATGAATCTAGTGTTTCGCGAATTTGAATTGCAAAAAGATGACTATGTACTGTAACGTTACGCGTGTGTACGCGCCTTAAAATATTAAACCGTTATAGTACTATATAGCTATAACCATACTATATGCGCCACGGCGAGCCATTTTCGCCGCGAGCTCGCCCAGTGCTTGTCTCACGACTGTGGAGTGCGCACGTATGTTACTATTTCATTAAGTAAAACCTTGTAAATTCAATTTGTGCTCTAAAACTACTTACGGGTGAGTGTGCTTGCTATCTGTCTTCTATCTATCTGTTCTCTTTCCCGTTTCTAGGCACTTTGTATTATCAACGGTCCTAAACCGTTGATAAAAGCATTTGGCGGTCAACGTACGCAAATTTGAATACTATAACGGAACCTGTAACCGACGCTATCCCTACTATTCTACAATATCATCTTTCTTGTACTTTCTCTGTCCTTATTCTGCCTTATACTGTAATCTTACTGTTTCTTCTTTATCTGTCCGACCGATTAATGTAGCATAACCGTCTGCCAAGACCCTCGACTGGACTGAATAGGCTGAGGTGTCTTCTGTGGTCGGCGGACGGTTATGACACACGGGCTGGACCTGACGGTGTCTTTCCGTGGGTTCCAGGGTCCTACCTACGAGGTCCTACCTACGAGGTCCTACCTACGAGGTCTTACCTACGAGGTCCTATCTACGAGGTCCTATCTACGAGGTCCTATCTACGAGGTCCTACCTACGAGTTCCACTACGAACTCCCTTGCACGAGGCGTCGGACGCAAGCTGCTGTCGACCCCTACCGGTCGAGCTTGAGGACGGCTGCTGAGCCTGTCCACTGCCGGACCAGCTGCTGAGCCGGTCGACCTTGGAACTGCTGCGCCGTGCTGCGCCTTGTGCTGTCGCGCCGTGCCGTCACCGTGCTGCTTCTGCTACGACGACTCTGATAAGTTCACCTCACTTAGAAGGGGAACCTGACCGATTCTCAGTGCGCGTACCTCGGAAAAACCGTTAGCCTACTCACGACCCTTGCTCTCTAGCCTGTACCTTTTGTAAATATAATTCTTTATTCTTTTATTCTTGTTTCTTTTATTCGTAGGGCCACTATCCCCGCTACGCGACAGTGGCGCCCAACGGGGGTCAACTATTTAATTAAAAACGATCGTCTATATAGATTCACGAAGGGCAAGTGCTCACTCACTAAGGAGTTCGAATGGAAGGAGGTCGTTCCTGCTGAGTTACGACACTCTGTAATTATTGAAAACCATTCAGACCCCACTGCTGGTCATTTTGGTATTTTTAAGACATTTAAACGACTAACATTAAAATACTTCTGGCCAGGAATGCATAAAGATGTGGTAAAATTAATCACTTCCTGTGACACCTGTATCGCTCATAAACATCAAAATCATGCTACGTTAGGCGAAATGGGAAGACCTAAGCAATGCTCTAGGCCTTTTCAAGTCTTAAGCGTCGATCTCGTCGGACCACTAACTTCAACAAGGAAACAAAACTGCTACATATTAGTAGTAACATGTTGTTTCAGTAAATACTGCCTGTTATTCCCTATAAGGCGTGCTACAGCCGAAATTGTCACTAAAATTCTCGAAGAAAATGTCTTCTTAGTACATGGTATTCCTTCCACAATTATCCTAGATAATGGCAAACAATTTATTAGTACAACACTAAAAAATATGTTATTAAGGTACAAAGTACCTAAACTACACTTTACACCAAAATATTCTCCTCATGTAAATACAGTTGAACGTTACAACAAAACTATAATGACTGCAATATCGAGTTTTATTCACGACGATCATCGCATTTGGGACACGCTAATACCAAAAATCCAGTTTGCTATTAACAACTCAGTTAATGAAGTAACACAACACACACCATCATTCCTAGTATACGGTCGGGAACTGGTTACTTGTGGTTCCCATTACATACATAACGATAGCGATTCGTCTGATGATATAATCTATCAACCACGTGACTCTTACGCTGATATCTTAGGGATATTATCATCGATTTTTGACAAGGTACAGTCATTATTATTACAAGCTCACAGTCGGAATTGTAAAACGTATAACTTGCGACGGAGAAAAGCTGAATTTAACGTTGGTGATACAGTATGGAAACGAACGTTTTATCAAAGTGATAAGGATAAACATTTTAATAAGAAGCTAGCTCCTAAATTCATAAAGTGCAAGATAATATCTAAGAAGTCTCCACTTGTGTATGAACTTGCGGATATGTCCGGAAATCCTTTAGGCGCTTGGCATATCAAAGACTTTAAACAAATAAACTACCAAACATAACCTTATATTTACTATATTATTTAACTAAACTTGGCACTATAATTAACTTATATACACGTAATCATCATAATCTTTCATCATTAGCAACCGATAGATGTTCGCTGCTGAGCGGAGGCCTCCCCTTTAGAAGGGAGGGGTTGCCATACATGTAATAAAACAACCTAAACGTTTTATTAATTTTATTCCACTACATAATTATACTACACTATAGTAAACTACTTAGCTACATAACTTCATACTTACCCTAACTACACACATCAAAAGTGTCTAGGGATCAAGCATTTTTAAGCGGATTTCTTGAGATTGAGATGTGGCTTTGTAATAAATTTATGATTTTATAAATTTATATGGATCCTTTTTGGTGCATTTCATAATTTGAATCAGGAACTGTGAATCAAATTCGAGTAAAAGATGAAAATCAGCTGTCAATATTTTCCCTATAAAAACATACAACGCATTGAAGACATTATTAGTGCTACTGTTTCCCTACTACTGATTAAAACCAACGTTATTATGGAGCGGCGACGTCATTTAAGCAGGGAAGAAATGCTCAGAGCCGTGGGAATGATAGAAGCTGGTTCCCGGCAACGTACTGTGGCTTTAGCTCTGAATACAAGTCAGAGTGTTATCAGTCGACTTTGGACACGTTACCGAAGCACTGGTACCGTGGCTGAGCGCCATGGAGGACGGTATCGCTGCACCACACGGAGACAAGACCGATATATTCAAATCTTAACTCGAAGAGCTCCAACAATAACTGCCATGATGTTAGCCGTGAGGCTTCATCACTCTTCAGGGAACTTAATTAGCGACCAAACAGTCAGAAACCGCTTGCATGAAGTGAACCTTCATTCCCGAAGACCGCTACGGGTACCACCTATAGCAATGCACAATCGTAGGATTCGATATCAATGGGCTCTTGAACACAGAAATTGGGCAGAAGAACAATGGCGTTTCGTGTGCTTTTCTGATGAGTCTCGTTTTGGTATGAGACCGGATACAAGACGTATACGACACTGGAGAACCCCTGGATGCCAACAGCGATTAAAATCCTGCCAGGAAGTCCATCCTTATAGTGGTGGAACCATCATGGTATGGGCGGGTATTTGGATCGGCGGAAGAACTGAGTTGATTTGGATCAGAGGCAACCTCAACGCTCAAATTTATGCTGAGAAGATTGTATCAGACGTCATCGTTCCTCTACAAGTGCAAATCGGTCCCTTATTTCAGTTAATGCATGATAATGCACGACCGCACACCGCAAGAGTTGTAAGACAGACTCTCGCCGCAGCTAACATCAATGTCCTGCCCTGGCCTGCTCAGTCGCCAGACTTGAACCCGATTGAGCATGCATGGGATATGCTACAGAGAAGAGCTCTGCCGAATATGGAGGGTATCCAGTCGCAAGAAGACCTTTTTTTGTTGTTGCAACGAACATGGGCGGCCATTCCACAGCGTGATTTGGATGAACTCATTTTGAGTATGCCAAACCGATGTTCTTGTGTTGTTAGTGTTCGCGGTAGAAACACGGATTATTAATTGTTTAAGTTACCCAATAAAATTTTAAAGAAAACTGTTATTTCAGTCTTTTTTTCGAACTTTTGTGTTAGTGGTTCAAATGTCAAAAATCCCTTTATTAGGAAAATGGCAAATTTCTTTATTAATGCAAAGGTGACTTGGTTTATCGTTACTGTGACAAACGAAAACACTTTATTTGATGAATCCTTAAAGAAAATTTTAATTAATATCAATCAGGAGAAAAGTTATTGCAAAAATATATGTTGATCCCTAGACACTTTTGATGTGTGTATATGATTCGAACCGTTGAGCCTAAGTTCAACGCGGGTTCGATTCCTATGCAATGCACACTTACATATTTTTCTTTAATTTTTTTTTTTTATTAATTAAAAATATACTACATCATTACACTAATCTCTATTACATTATCTAACTATAACTACTATTTACATACAACACTAGTAATGACACCCTGCGTTGTCTATCATAAATTTAATTTATTTACAATCTTATTGCTCTTATAACACCTATAGCTAGTCCAGACTCCTACCCTATTCATGGACACTGATTCCATGATGGCGCCCATTTCTATCCCTTAATCCTACCCTAGCGTGTATCCTTGCTGCCCGGGAATGCTTCACATTCACCGGATGGACACAACGCTATCCTTAAGGTCCTACCGGACAGACGGTGCCACGGTGCCCTACACACCGCTCTTCGGTAGTCACTTATCCTTTCCTTGTTAAGCTGTTGGCAGATGGTGCCCTACACACTATCCCAGCAGTCATTAATATATAGTTTGGCTGACGTCGCCTACTCGTCGTCTGGTCGAATTTCAGGCTAAACCTGAGTCCTTGATGTATGTCCTTGCTGCCCAGGAACGCTACTACGTGACTGGATGGGCATACATCCTTGTATTGTCCTGCAACGGTGTCTACCCACCGCTATGCCGGTCAATTTCCCTACATACCTAAACTAGACTAGACTATAACTACACAACATTACATTACATTACCCTGCTACCATAACCAACACCCCTCTCAGAGTATTGTAATCACTACATTACAATATTCCTTACTTCCTGTCTTAAGTCTACATTGCTCTTATAAATGTGCACTCTGTCTGTTAGGGTCTAAGGTCATGTAAGGACCGAAGACTGAATGAATGGTTGATGAACGATGAGTGAGTGAATGGGTTGGAATAAATGCTAAGTTAGTTAGTAGAGAGGTAGACGGATTTTGCTTCATCTAGGCAAAATCCTACACTATTTCCCGGGGTACTGTAACGTTACGCGTGTGTACGCGCCTTAAAATATTAAACCGTTATAGTACTATATAGCTATAACCATACTATATGCGCCACGGCGAGCCATTTTCGCCGCGAGCTCGCCCAGTGCTTGTCTCACGACTGTGGAGTGCGCACGTATGTTACTATTTCATTAAGTAAAACCTTGTAAATTCAATTTGTGCTCTAAAACTACTTACGGGTGAGTGTGCTTGCTATCTGTCTTCTATCTATCTGTTCTCTTTCCCGTTTCTAGGCACTTTGTATTATCAACGGTCCTAAACCGTTGATAAAAGCATTTGGCGGTCAACGTACGCAAATTTGAATACTATAACGGAACCTGTAACCGACGCTATCCCTACTATTCTACAATATCATCTTTCTTGTACTTTCTCTGTCCTTATTCTGCCTTATACTGTAATCTTACTGTTTCTTCTTTATCTGTCCGACCGATTAATGTAGCATAACCGTCTGCCAAGACCCTCGACTGGACTGAATAGGCTGAGGTGTCTTCTGTGGTCGGCGGACGGTTATGACACACGGGCTGGACCTGACGGTGTCTTTCCGTGGGTTCCAGGGTCCTACCTACGAGGTCCTACCTACGAGGTCCTACCTACGAGGTCTTACCTACGAGGTCCTATCTACGAGGTCCTATCTACGAGGTCCTATCTACGAGGTCCTACCTACGAGTTCCACTACGAACTCCCTTGCACGAGGCGTCGGACGCAAGCTGCTGTCGACCCCTACCGGTCGAGCTTGAGGACGGCTGCTGAGCCTGTCCACTGCCGGACCAGCTGCTGAGCCGGTCGACCTTGGAACTGCTGCGCCGTGCTGCGCCTTGTGCTGTCGCGCCGTGCCGTCACCGTGCTGCTTCTGCTACGACGACTCTGATAAGTTCACCTCACTTAGAAGGGGAACCTGACCGATTCTCAGTGCGCGTACCTCGGAAAAACCGTTAGCCTACTCACGACCCTTGCTCTCTAGCCTGTACCTTTTGTAAATATAATTCTTTATTCTTTTATTCTTGTTTCTTTTATTTCGTAGGGCCACTATCCCCGCTACGCGACAGTACTATTGTTGAAAAACATGTAAGAAGAGTTTTTACCCGACTACGGAACGGAGGGAGGGTTATGATTTTAACAAGAATGTATGTTTGTATGTATGTATGTTCATCTGTTCCTGCATATCTTCTAATCTACTTAACATAATTTGACAAGTAGGGTGTCGTTAGTAGCGTCTTGATTGTCCGCTGGTTATAGGCTATATAATATCACATTATTAGACTGCGATTTTATCCGAAGTCGGGTTTTAGTTTTCAAAACTTATTACTTGTTTCTATTTAGTTATTGTTGATTTCCAACGATTTAATTAGTGTTGATTTTCTTAAAATATAATATTCCTACAAGTGCAGTAGACTACTTTGTTTAATATTCAACTCAATTGTGACACTCTTATAAACTGCATCTCAAAAGTTAAAAATTATAATTTGTTTGTTAAAGTTAATAAAAATTATAATTGTGTGACTATATAAATATTTTTTTTTATGTAATTGAACACATTAAAATATCAATTTTTGCCGTATTTGACATCTTTTTCGGGGTCTATCTCTATCTCTATCAATACTATAAATACCCTCTGGCTTGATATACCCTTTCCGGGACACCCAGTATATAAGAAGATAGAAGATATAAGAGACTGATAGAAGATATATAACTTTGTTATTTAAGATATTACTATCCGTGGAAACCTTTATGTAGCTCTAAGTGACTTACGGAATCAACTATTAATGCTGTTGGTTTTCCTGTTAAATAAAATAAATAAATAAGATAGAAGATATACAGTATATATAAGATAGAAGATATACAGTCGAATGGAGAAGCTCCTTCTTTTTTGAAGTCGGTTAATAGAATAGAATATTTATTTACTCAAGTATCAGAGACTCATTATAAATAGGTAGGTAAATAAAAAATATAAACTTCTAAGATTAAGATAAATGTCTTCTCTTCACTTTTCGTGCTCTAATGACATATCCATTGTATACAATTTCGTAACGTAGATAATAAATTAAAAAAACTATCAGCAGATGAGAACTTAGATAAGTATTTAAAATGTGTTGCTTATTTATTAATCTATATCATATTCATGCCATAGTCATAGTACGTGTTCCAAGCCCGCTTGTTTAAATTTTATTAACCCTTTCTTGTTGGGATTGAACCCCCACCTTTTGCTTCTCTTTTCTGACGCAACACTGTTTTTGAAAACATGTCCGGAGGAGGTGGTGGTTGTGGTGCTGTGAAATCAATTGTTGAAGTTGCCTCTCTTGTTACCTGGAATTAGAATTTCTATTAGCTAGCTACTTACTACTAGTAGGTATCTAATCTGTGATTTCTATTAGGTTCCCATATCGTCGGTGATATTCTGAAACCGCGGAACTAACAGTGTTTAAAACCGCGTATTTACAAAAGTAGCAAAATCGAGATTTCGCGGGCTTAGCTTCGTAGTAGTGATTGGCTGCGTTCTGTGATGTTGGCCGAGCCGATTATCCAATAGGAAGCCGTAAAATCTAATGTCTTTTAACCGCGTAACGTCAGGTGATTGTTTATTGTGCCCAAAACCGCGAATCTGCGCATCATAACATGGAAGGTGTGTTTGTTTATCGAAGCCTGCGTGAAATAGTGTGGTTTTAATTATAAATGCTGAAATAACTGGTAAGTGAACACAATAATTCCATATTATATTGGTTAAGTTACTTTTTAGGATAGTTTGTTATTTGAATTATTAATATTTACCCTAAGAAAACGTCTTTAACTATTTCGATATTAGATACGCGGTTTTAAAACTCATAACGTTTTTCGTTATCTGTTACATACGCGGTTGTAAAATTTATGTACCTACTCGTAACTTAGGTTAATTTCTTGTATTTATTATCGTATAAGTACACTGCGACTGGATGTGTCTGTACTAATACCTACTAGTAGGTGATAATAGTAGGTAGGTGATAATAGTAGGTAGGAGGTAAAGTTTTTCTGTTTGTAAAAAGTTACTATTTAATTATAGTTTTGGTAACTGACCCTACCTTTGTTTTTTTTTTAGTTTACGTCATGGACCAAGAAAATGAATGTGCGGATGTGTCTGTTGTCACCTTAAGAGATCTAGCAAAACGTCGCGCTGAACTTGTGCGTAAAAAGCAGCTCATCTTAGATAAACTTAATAATACCAACTCACACACCCCTCAAACATCAATTGAACCGTCTCCAGCGACCCAGCTGCCATGTTTCCCAAATGCCTCTACATCCGAAAATGTTCATGATAGCATTGCATACTGTGAAACTCTGACAACAGTTTTTGAGCCTTCTCCTTGTCCTAGCGCATCATCTATGATGATTTCAAATATTCCAGAAGCTTTAGATTTTTCTTCGGATCATGTAGATAATGATCCCGATTACGTTCCATTATCCGAAATTACAAATTTACAGCCTATTGCTACTCCATCTGATTATATTTCTAATGAAAACGTTGAATGGTATGTGGAGAGAGAAATTGAGCCTGAAGTGGCCAAAGAGTCACGTACAAGAAAAAGAAAGGCTGATCGAAGTTCATGGGCAGTATCAATTAATAAGAAAAATAGAATGTTAGGTAAAGAGTACATAGGCTTAAAAAAAATTGATAACCTTATTCAGAAACAAAAAAGACCTAAAAGAGCAATAGGTACTAAATGTAATTCAGCGTTTTGTAATAAAAGCAAAGTAATGTATTGCTCACAATTAAACGAAGATTTACAAAAACCTATTTTTGAAGATTTTTGGAGTAAGTCGTGGCAAGAAAAGAAAATGTTTGTGATTTCAATGATTGACAAAGTACCTGTTCGAAGAGGGAAGAAAGGACATAACTCTAGACGTTCCAATACTAAATTTTACTATCTACAAGTCAATGGGAGGAAAGAGAGAGTTTGCTTGAAAACGTTTCTAGCTACTTTGGGTGTAAAAGAGTGGACTGTACGCTATTGGTTAGGCGAAGGAAGAGGTGATTCTCGCTCTAATACAGAACTTACAACAAATTTAAATACTACCGCTACTCAAGATTACAGTACAAGCAAAAAATCGTCTGTTAAGGATTACCTGAATTTATTACCGAAGTTACCATCTCATTACTGCCGTAAATCAACCACTAAACAATATTTGGAACCTATAATTCAATCAAAATCTCAGCTATATAATACGTACGTAGAATTTGCATCATCAATGTCTAAGCCAGTAGCTTCAAGAAAGTTGTTTTGTGACATCTTAGATGAACAAAACATTGCACTATTTGCACCCAAGAAAGATGCATGTGATTATTGTTGTTCATATAAAGCCGGCAACGTTTCTGAAGAAGATTACCAGAATCACATCCACCTGAAATAATTGGCTCGAGCTGAAAAACTTAGCGACAAGCAAAGCGCTCAAAGAGGAATTCTTCATGCTGTGACCGCCGATTTGCAGGCTGTTAAGCTGTGCCCATCGCTAGCAGCTAGTGCTTTATACTTTAAGACCAAATTAGCTGTGCACAACTTTACTTTATACGATATTGCAACGGGTCATGTAACTTGCTACTGGTTCGACGAAACCGCCTGTGATTTAAAAGCTACCACTTACGCATCTTTTTTTATTGATTATTTGACTAAGTTATTAGAAGAAGATTGCAGGGATGTTGTTATCTGGACGGATGGTTGCACTGCACAGAACAGAAACTCAATAGTTTCTAATGCCCTTCTAAGATTAGCAATAGACAAAAATACAACAATTACACAAAAGTATCTGGAAAAAGGTCACACTCAAATGGAGGTTGACTCCGTACACTCAGTGGTGGAAAGAAAGCTGAAAAATGTTGAAATTTTTCTTCCATCTCAGTATGCCTCAATCACAAAAGAAGCCAGGAAGCATCCTTCTCCATACCAGGTGTTTCAACCAGATTTCACCTTTTTTAAAGACTACAGTCTAAAAGAATACCAAATTTATGATTCCATTCGTCCTGGGCGTTCTGCTGGAGATGATTGCGTAGTGGATCTAAGGGTTTTAAAGTATAATCCTAACGGTACAATAGAGTTTAAAAAACATTTTAAAGATGATTTCAGCCCACTTCCTCGGAGACCGAAACCTATTTCAGCTGTAGTAAATAATGTACCTCCCCTGTATTCCTCTAGACTGCCTATATTAGACAGTAAGTATCAGCACTTACAGCAATTAAAGAGTGTGATACCTGCAGATTGTCACTTGTTTTACGATAATTTACCATTTAAGAAAAAGTAAAGTTTTATTGATCTCATTTTTTAACAAAGACCTCAAAGTGCAATTATTATTCTACTCAGAAGTAATATTTTTATACATTTTCTTTATTCATTTTTAGTTTTAACTGTTAATTAGTAAGTAGTCTACAACAAGGTATTTTTAACATACTAAGCTATAAAGAGCTATTATTTTATATTATGGGGATTTATGGTGTTATTTTCCTGTATATTGTTGATTAGCTAATGTACCGATGATAATGATGTGCCAAAAATTAAACTAAGAAGTTGACTGAATACATAATAAGAAGATTTTGATTGTATTCTTTTGTTTTAATTCGCTAGACAATTCCGCGTAAGTGACATAAAAAACTTATTTTGATTTTATTTGTGATGATTAATCCGCGAAAGTCGATTTTCTAATTCATTAATACATATTTTACATAACTAATGCCTACAATATTAAGATTAATATTATAATTTGTCAATTTAAAAGTTTAAACAATAGAAAGTCAAGTGGTTTAGTAATTATTACGTTTTTCCTCGTTCCTGTAAAATTCACTGTACCTACCATACGCGGTTTTAAACACTGTTAGTTCCGCGGTTTCAGAATATCACCGACGATATGTTGATTGATATTGTGACAAACTATAGAGGGTGAATTTTTCAAGTGGGCGTGGATAGCCTAATCCGAACTCTATGGAATAGCGAAAAGTACCCTAAGGAGTTACGGCTCGATTTCGTTGAAAACTAAATGGCGCAATCCTGGCGTACCATAAGTAACTTTTCGACACGTCAACAGCAGAGTATGGGTCGGGCAGGGCGCATACAATGGATCCAACTAGTTAGAAGTGCGATCCGGTGATTACCGAGATCAATTATTATAGCCAACAAATATAAGAAAGGGAATGGGATTGAGTTGGCTCGACTTTGATCGAGTTGAATCGAGCCAAGTCTGGGGTGGGGTTGAAACTGGTCGGAAGTGACAGTCAGGACTCTTAGCCACTCAATACCATTGCTCGAATTTGAGTAGGTAAAGGGTATAACGTGTGCGAAGCCGCGGGTACTGCTAGTACAAAATAAATTGGTTTTGACTTTGACTTTGAGACACAAAATATTAAACATTGGGAATGTTTTCGTGGTACTTACCCGATTCAATGGTTCTAGGGAATCGTATTTGCTTAACGATTTATATGTACCCGATACAGAATCACAGTCTACAGTGGCAATAAATCCAGAATTCGCCACCACAAGAAAAGCAAAGACCGTTAAATAAAACGAGTGTTTCATCTTTACTGGCCACTACTACTTGTGTAGCAATGTTGTGTAAATTGTATTGGACGCTGCCGTTTACCGCTCACATTTTTATAGTATCTCTGTTGCATGCAGTTGCAGTTAACAGATACCTATGACAAACAATATAACTACTTCCTGTATGATTCCGTGCTAGATAAAAATTAAAAATGTTGAATAAACATAATTGCTTGCTACGATAAAACTAATTACGCTTAGCTTACACGTTAAGGCCACCAATGTTAATTCTAAAGTACTTAGAACCACTGACTTACTGCCGAACCTACAAACGTCATTTATAGTTAATGATAATTAATCCACTTTTTGAAATCTGTTTATTTCGACACTTAAAGCCAATTAATACTTAATACGAGGATAGCGAGTAGATATATCAATTATCTCATATTCAATAATCGAAAATAATCATAAACTGCTCCGAAAGTCGAAATAAATAGATTTCAAAAAGTGACATAATTAGAATTAAAGTTAATTGGCATTTGTGAGTGCGGCAGTTGGGTACTTACTATAAATCTCTACTTACCAAATCTCTATTTCTTCCATCGATCTAACTTCTACTTACTAAAAAATGAATATGAATATTGATTACAGATTTGCAACGACATTAAAACTTGTATGAAAAGGAGTTTGTATGCAAAGAATGGATCTTTCTTAGTGCCTGGGTCAATATTCTACCCTCAAAATCGAGACCAAAAATGGATAAAATCAACTTTGCCAAAAATCCATCTATTTTGGACTTTTTCTTTAAAAAATCAATATTTATATCTAAAAAAAAAGGATATACTTACTGCATAAGTATATCCTTTTTTTGAGTTATAAATATTAGCTAATACTTTTCTCATTAGAACTCAGTTTACAGAATGCTAATCGGTTATTGGGTCGGTGTGTATCATGCTTTGAGTATTAAACCAAATTGGTTTAATACTCAAAGGTATGATGTGTGTATGCAGACCATAGATAATAATATCTAAACCAATACTCTTTCTTCGTTATGTAGGTACCTACTCTATGAAACGACTATAATCAACCAACTACCCGCGAAAAAATGTGAAACTATTTATTTGTCAGTCAATCAAATTCTTTCTCAATATTTTTCTGCTACCTACCTTTTTTTTCCAACTACGTATGTCCGCATCTTACTAACAGATTTCTACTTTAATCAATAATTGCAGTATTGTTTTGTAATCTCGCCAAAATGAATACAACTCCAGTTGTCGCTGCTGCTGCTGGTAAAGTCTACAAAGCTGGAAATCGTGTAGGACGAGGCGTGCCAGAGGTCACAGATGTGTACAATAAGAAATGTTGTTGCGACAGGGACAAAACAATTGTGTTCTGCCGAGCATGCGGATACTATTGCAACGGGCGTATTCGTTTGAAATGTGACGTACATCCTCGTGTAAGTAGTTAAACTTCTTTAGTAAAAGCAAAGGTGGGAACGCCTGCTCAATAAATGCGAGCATAATTTGTAGGTAGGTAAGCATCTTAAAGTAGAAAAATGGCAAAATCTTCCTGTGGCCAAGAATTTTATGAGGCGTTTTAAGTTCAACTTGCAGCTGAACTATTAATTTTTTGGGATTCCACTGAATCGGTGAATTCCACTGAACTGATTCTGCTAGTGGGCTCAGCTTACCAAAGCCAATAATTAACGTATGCACTGTGCACAGAATCTTATAGGTACTTAACAGACCACCACTTATTGAAAAGGTATGATTGTCGTTAATAACAAGTTTTAAAAAGTTCTAAAGCTATAACATTTTTATTTTCAGGTGACATTCCTCCTTGATATTGCTGAGTGTCCTCGCTGTCACTCAGCAGTGTTTTTGGATGAATACATTGGGATCCCTTAGATTAGGTTTTTCTTTTTCATAATTTTATATATCTCAACTTTATTGCTTACATATTACGTTGTATTGTTGTTATTACACAATTTTATTGTTCATGTCTTACTATTGCTCTCAGAGTCCATTAATAAATCATTATCTTGCTGCTTATGGGTGGATTTTAATAATAAAATCTATACTAAGGGATGTGACAGTGACTTTTTAATGGACCAAATGAGGCAGTTAGTTATGTTACTGTAACATTCATATTATGGTATGTTAAAAAGTTACTTTTTAAGTTTGTATGTTGTTTTAACCATTTAAAAGTTTTTTTTTAATGATTGAAAAGTTATATAGATGTGATAATGGGGCGCCAATTGATTAAAATTGGATAAGAGATTGATTCTGAATCACTTAAAGGTTTTTGATTGGATTTATTAATTCAAATCAGAGAAATACTGATGTATTTCTCCACTTAATTCTGTAAGTTTTTTACATTAAGAATCTAGTTTATTAGTACAAGCTTAATATTAGGCTGTGTAAACATGTTTATTTTAATATATTAAAATTAACATTGTTTTGGAAATATCTATAGAAAGCTTGTACATATTTTTAGCTGTAAGAATGTCTGGCTGCATTAAAGATAAGAAACTACACAATGATTAAAATCTTTTATTTATTAAGGTGGGTTCACCACCTACTATATTGTCAAAAATATACATAAGTAAGTACATAATAGTTCCATGATCCCCAAGATGCTTGCCATGTGTGGAAATTATGGCAGCCCCTCCTTTGTACTGGTAGGCCTTTTGTTCAGCAGTGGATGTTTTTTGGCTGATGATTAGATTATTTGGACCGTGTTGTGCCAAAATGTTCCAACCCACAGTGAACATAATTTGAGTTATTTAAGTTTAAACATTTAAACCTAATTTTCTTATAAAGACATTCTGATTTCGTTACACATGAGGTATCAATATTTATAATATTGAATATTGTTTCGAATAGTATGCTGTACAATTTACAGCAGCTGCTAGTTTTTCAGATATTGATGAAAAATATCGTCTGGATCATTTCTGCAAAAAACGATTTTGTATGAGTGTATGTCAATTTTATTTTTGGAATAGCGTTCCAACCCACTTTTATTAACAATTTAATATCAACTTCGGTTTTTCTTACTATGAGTTACTGTGAATAATTAAACTCTGATTAGTATTAAGGAATATGTATTTGCGGACCAAAATAAAACAAAAACTTTCGTAAACTAATCCTCTTCAACATCAAAATCATGTGTTCCCAATCCGTCAACATCGTCGGTCACCCGTTTGTTTTACCTTTCAAATTTTCGTAAAACTTTTTACAATAATCTGGAATTAAATGTATCATAGACTTTATGTCATCCAGCTTTGCCTAAGCTATCTCTTTGCCATGCGTCCACAGTGAACACAGATTCTTTTTTCGATTTTCATTACACGTATTCCTTTTCCTGTTTTTTTTCTTAATGTCACGCTCTTCGAACTCTTTATCAAAACCACTTCTCATAAAAATCGAATAGTGGTGGTCCTTTTTCAAAAGAATGTCTTTTGTTGCAAGAAAGTTATCTTTAGTTTTATTATCGTACATCTTTCTGTTTACTATAAATTTCTCAATATCATTGCAGCTTAAAAAAGAATCTGACTTCATTCTCATTACCTGCAAAGGATTTCTTTTTTTTACAGTGGTTCATGATGTCCATGTACCTACTCTTCTACCGTGTAAAGCCTTTGTATGCCTTTTAGTCGCGCCTCAATTTACGAAAAGTCCGTGTCATTTGGTAAAAATGTGTGTCCGGGTTCTAAAAATCTTATCGAAAATAAATTATGTTTGTTAGCAGTTCCAATTGAAAAACAGATGATCTTGTTCTTGCGTAAATAAAGTTATTTTACCGCTATCAATACCCTGTAAACCTATTATTATGATTAAACTTTACATAATTTACTTTAATTGGTATTTATGTCAAGTCGTTAGTCAGAAAATAAAATCAGAACCTAGAAACACAGAGCCTCCTACACTGCGTTTTTCGGTTAGTGGTGTCTTTACTGCAAAACGACTCTTTCCCAACGATCATCGGTTCTGCAGCAAATATGACCAGCCACTCCAGTCTGGTAATCCGTTGAGCTACGTCGGCAATTTTGATTCTCTAGTGATAACATTTCATATTCGATCCTTCACACAAATCATTTATTTCGTATTCATGTGGTATAACATTAAGATGTTACCAGACAAAACGTGCTCTATATACTGTCGTCACTAAGAAGCTGAAGTACCTACTTATATAATTATTTACAATATATTTTTAGGAATGCTGAAATAAGTATGTATTTTACAATATATGTAAGTATATTGTTTGTCTTTATAATAACCTGGGACGGTCCACACATGGTGATCTGATCCCAAACAAGGCAGAGCCTGTACTATGGAAACTAGACAACTTTTACTAATACTCATATACTTTTATTTGTAAATACATACTTAATAAAACCCAGACACTTGAAATCGGTGGAAATTGAACCTATGACCTATTGGGTAGCCAGCCAGGATGTTGAACTGTTAGATCAACACGTCCGCCAAATATTTTGGTTTTATACTATTTAGAAATAGAAATATTGCATACTTCTTCTCAAGAATCTCATAGGGGAAGCTCCTTCACCTATACTCAACAACTTTAAATGTACAACAACTGTTTTATAAAATTATTGTATAAAATGCATGCTTATTTGAGTAATTTTAACATGCGGAAATAGTATATCGATGTGCGGAACGTTAACTTACAATTTTTGTTAAGAACTACTGTTTTACCACTTTTGACAATTTAACATTATGTCATTTGCAATACTAAGGTTTAATTTTAAATTATACTGATAATCGTGTTTAATATTCACACAAAATATCATCGATATCGGTTACGTACGTAAGTACTTTATAACAACACTTTTTCTTATTTACGCATAAACAATTCACTCATACATAGGTATTTTATTTTGGTTTCATCTTTTAATTAATGGACCATGTTGATCTTCTATATTCTAGATTTATGCATAGAACATTTCTGAATTTTAAAGGTATTGCTTGTATAGTTTAGCAGAAAAGTTCCAAGTAGTGTGGATCTCGTTCGTTTTCCATTTCTAATTTGTAACAATGTTTCAAGTGTACTTGAATCATATTGGCAAAATCGATTAACACTCATTTGCTACAAACATTTTGTTCCAAATGGCATGAATCCTTACTACATTTTATTTTCCAAAGGTCCCATAGATGTGGGTTGGTATACATTAGGTATATCTTTTCCTAGAGAACAGATACCAAAGTGAGTCTTTGCTACACAAAAATAAGGCTCATTTTAGGTTGGTTGGTAAAGATAACTCAATAATGACAAATTTGTGGGTTGGAACATTTTGGCACAACAGGGTCCATTTTTTCATTGGCAGTTAAAAGAAAAAAGAAGTACCTACATGACTGATCACTCAATGATTAAAGAGCATTCAGTAATAGATAGGAACTGCTATCCAGATAGATGCATAACCCTTTCGCACCTGAATAATACGATAGTGAGTAAGTTTTTTCTAAAATTCTACAACCGCGTGGAATCTGTTTCTTCGCACGCGCCCGACGTCGCATGATCGTGAGTTCATCTAGCGACTAATCCAAACCAATATTTCGCGACTCGGAAGTTCAGTTGGCGTGTGCGCGAGGGCAAGATGGCGGCGTTTACTGATCCCGTGACGCGTCGGCGTAAGTATTAATTATTTTTTTTGTATTTTAAGCGTTTTACTAACAAACAATTGATAGGTTTCATGCTCAAATGTGTGCAGTATTTAAAATTACATAAATGTTAACTTAAGTCTCAACGACTAACGTGTAATTTAAGATTTAAGTTGACAGCGCACGAGCGTGCTATCTAGGTTGCAGTTGTGCCAACTCACGAAAGTGCATTCAATAATATTCATTGCTTTGCTCATAACTTTATGTACTTTATTTCTTCTTTTAGGCTTGTCTTTACACGACAACTTGATCCTTGATTTGCTGAAGGATGGCAATTATTCTGATATTGATTTGGATGACCCAGACGAAGACTTTATTCCTCCCCAGCCCGTCATTGAAGATGAAGTACCAATTCTGGACGACGAGCAGCCTTTTTCAACAGCTCACCTGTCGCCACCACCACCTAAAACTGCAGGAAAAAGAAAATCCATCGACGACTCGGCCAATTTACCTGCTTCAAAGAAAACTAGAATGACTATAAAAGTCAAACCACCTCCGCGTCGACAATTGTGGAAAAAAGTTCCTTACCTCGATGAAGTTCACGACTTCTCACGACGAAGATTTTTTTGAACAGATGGCACTATGTACAAATCTGTATTACTTAAGAAAAACTGGCCGTGTATTAGGCACAACCAAACAAGAAATAAAAAAGTTGTACGGTGTTCATTTAATGATGGGAATACTGTCGTATCCCCGAATTGCGATGTATTGGCGAAGAAACATTAGTATTGGCATGATTACATCAGCAATGACTAGAGACAGATTAACAGCTTTACGAAATAGTCTGCACATAGTAGAATCAGACTCCCCATCAATAAAGGATGCAAACAATCCACTCTGGAAAGTCCAACCTGTTATTGATGTGGTCAGAGAGGGCTGCAACAAAATTGAAAGAACCCCAGGCAGATACTTAATAGACGAACAGATGATACCGTTCACTGGCAAACGTCACATGAGGCAGCTTGTAAAGAACAAGCCTCGGCCAGTTGGCCTAAAAAATTTTGTTGTCACAACCAGTGAAGGTCTGATGATAGATTTTGAAATTTACTATGGAAACAACCCTGCACTCTCTCACCCTCTTGGCCTCGGACCTGCTGTGGTTCTTCGTTTAGTCCAACACGTTCCTCGTGGGAGTTGTGTGTTTTTGATCGCTATTTTACCACCGTCCCGTTGCTAGAGACATTGAAACAACTCGGATACCACGGGATGGGAACAATCATGGCTAATCGCATTCCAGACCGCCAGCAGCTTAATTTTAAAGACGACAAAGCAATGTGCCGAGGCGACATTGATCAGAGGGTGTCGGGTAGAACTGTGTTAGTTAAATGGAAAGATAGTAAAGCAGTTTTGACTGCTTCGAACTGCACTGGTGGCACGGCTATTGACGTTGTAAAACGATACGATAAGAAGCAAAAGTGCTATGTTGATGTTGATGCCCCAAAGATTGTAACGTCTTATAATTCTTATATGGGTGGAGTTGACGTGCTAGACCAGTCCATGGAATATTATAGAACATTTTTAAAGACCCGAAAATGGACATTAAAGGTGATTCTTCATTTCATGGACTTGGCTGTCGTCAATTCCTGGCGTTTATACCGCTGTGATGCATTGGCAACAGGTGTTGCAAAAAACTGTATTAAAGATCTGCTTTCTTTCCGATTTGAAATCGCTGAATCACTAATAAGTACACCCGATAGGGATAGACGAGTATCGTCTCCTGTGATTGGGCCAAAAATCTCTGGAGGCAGGTATAAGCCGGCTAACGATCCTTCATCTGGAAAAAGATATGACGGGTATGAGCATTTTCCTATATTCGACGACTTGAAAGCTCCGCGTTCATGTCGATTGCAAGGCTGTTCATCACGCACAAAACTGCGATGTTGCAAATGTGATGTATATTTGTGTATCAGTCGCGATAATGTTAATTAACCTAAGTACAAATAAAAAAATGTTTAATTACAACACAATTGAATTTTATTTACTAGTCACGTCAAATATAATTTTCTGCTAAAGGCAAACGTTAATTATACAATAAAACACATATTTTACTACTAAAATATATACATCCATTATACTAATTGCGAAAATAACCGCTACAGGTTTCAAACGCACGATCGTGATTGGGTAGTGTACACACCTGGATGTCACGAACGTGCTATGCCCTTTCTCGAATTTGTGTAAATGGTATAATTTTTAAATATTTTTTACCATGAACTACTTACCATACACATTAAGATTTTATAGAAAAGAAAAAGATTTAGACGGAAAAAAATCTCAGGTGCGAAAGGGATAAGGTTAAATGAATTAAATAGACCATTTTGATAGGCTACTATAATTATATATTAACTATTTGTACAGATTTTTAAGTTTATTTAAATTATTCACTATATTGTAAACCAACTAGGAACATCAGTTCTGTTTTTGTTCCGATCTATATAGTTTTTAAATGACTTTTTGGCCTCATCTAGAGATTTTTCTTGGTCTTGATCTTCCTTCTTGCTAGGGAATATATCGGGGAATTCAAATTTAACATCCTTAGGCTGAAATAAAAAAATAAAATCGAAAAATATTCAAAGAAGCTATAATAATAATTATCTATCTACTCAATATGGTAGGTAATAGTGGCCATAAGGTAATGTAACTTACCAAAGTCACATACGCATGTTTTATGTCATCATCTTTCACGATATAGCCTTTTCCTACATCTCTTCGAAATTTGCCCATACAAATTTTAGTTCTAACATCAACTACAGGTAGATTATATATTTTCTCCAGGTAATTTTTGACATCAAATTTAGTCATTTCCATAGAGCAGTGAAATTGTACGACATTGGGCACTTGATTACGCCTAGGCTGTACCATTTTCATCCAAAAATTAGGCAAGAACACCCTTAATTGGGGGTTTCCTCTTTGGTAAATAGGATACCTGTAAGCATTTTGCACCTTTAGGAAATTACGAGCATTCACGTAATACACAAAACGATTAACTTAATTTATATACGCACCAGCGAGTAGACATTGTGTTTTTAGAAATATCGTTAAGGCGATTTATATTAAAATACCACGGGTTTAATGTTTTGTCATTTATTTATATTTTAATTAACATAACCTAAACCAAACCACACACTTAAAGTTTTCTTTGAGAGCCGAGTCTATTTTAATGCGTAGCATCCCTAATACGTCTGTGATTTTAATGATTGAAACATAGAGTAAATCAAGGAGTTGCAATTATTTGAAAAAAATCCTACACCAAGTCCTACACCCACAGACTTAGAGGATATTCTGTCTACGCCCACAGAGTACAAAGTACATTTTATATATCAGCCTACACCTTAGAGAAAGAAACCAATAGAGAGCTGGCACTTTCTTACTCATTCGCGCAAGAAAAGGATGCATTTATATATATTATATGTGATAGAAAGAAACAGAGCATATGATTTTTTGTCCCTCAGCGTGTGTTCAAAATCTGGCGCACCTACGGTGCGTTTTCTTCGAGTACTCATGAAATTTTCTAATTCACGACCTAGCTTTGGAGTTTTAAATTGAATTGCATTATGAAATATCGTTTATACTACATAATAGGCGCATTTGAATAAATATCCATAACGTGTGTTAAGTGTACGAATGATTATTTTCCGTTATTTTCTGTCCTTATCGGCGGCACGCTAGCTAGATGTCTTGTTATATTCTGTCTACGGCCTACACCTACCTTACACTACACCCTCTACAGTGCGTTCCACTTAGCGTTCACAACGATCACTCTCACGACCGCAGTTTTTCCCGTTCCGCTTGCTTGTGAGCGTTAATTTGGAATGGAATATAGCGCGTTTTGAGCGTGGAGGTCTTACTGCCGTACCTTTTTTCCTTTTTTGACGCGGGGGAAATCTTCCAAAGATCCCCGGTAGCTGTGGGGCTCGACATGGGGTATGTGGGATTCTTACCCACTCTAAAACCCCCGCGGCTGTCGCATCGACACATGAGAGGGGGGACCCCGGTTAATCAGTGCCTTGCTTTTGAGCCCGCCGCTGGGAGGCACATTGTAGCCCCCCGGGAACCAGTTACTTTGCTCACGGGGACGGGGGTCGGAATCGCCGCCGTACTCAATAGACGTTCAAAGGGCCCACACCCCGAACGTCCAGCGACTCCGAAGGTTATTGCCGAACCTACAATCGTCAATTAAAGTTAATGATCATTTTTTCAGGTCGGATTATTTCGATACTCGAAGCCCATTAATACTTAATACGCAGATAGTGAGTAGAGATATCAATTATCTCGTGTTCAGTAATTGAAATTAACCATAAACGGCTTCGACAGTCGAAATAAATAGATTTCAAAAAGTGACTTAAAATTAAAGTTAATTGGCGTGTGTGAGTGCGGCTGTTAGAGCATTAATGCTCTAAGGTGGAGGTAAATAATACAAACCGCGAGTTAATAAAAAGAAACCAAAAGATTTAAGAGGTTAGGTTATAATCTGTACGCCTTGAAAATGAACTTAAATAATTATTGTTTATATAGATTTATATTGAAAATATTTATAATTTAATTCTTTAAATTTAATATTTGTGGTGTGTATTGTTGGTGGTGGTATTAGTGGTGTGTGTGGTATTAGTGGTGGTAATTTACGTTCAAATGTAATTTTAAAATGTATTTTGCTGCAGAAACATTCACTTCTACTAAAATATCTCATTCCGCATGAATTATCCTAAGTTTCACGGTCGCCATCTTTGATTTGAGTTTTGAAAATGCCGCTAATTTTCTCAACCATCACTACGATCCACCTTTTTAGATGGTTCGTCGTGAACTTTGCGTGAGCGTAAGTCATGACGTCATGAGTGACGTTTTCGCCGCGACCACAACGACTGCGGTCGTTATGATGCGACTCGTTAAATGATGCGACTCTTTATAGCACAAAAAAGTGTATTCGCGCTATATATAATATGAAGTGGTTAGAATCTTGTAGACCAGTTTTTAAAAAACAAAATAATTTACTGTGCCCACTATCTACATACACGAGGTTTCAAAATTTGTTAAAAGTAACCTACATCTCTTTGATAAAGAAATATTGAGCAACAAACTTATGGTGACTCACTCATCCTTGAAACTGCCAGTTCGGCGTCTTGAAATGTTTAGATATAGTTGCCTGTACATGGCCCCACTTATATATATTTCTTTACCAAAGTGGATAGTCAAACTACCCTAGAATAGATTCTATTATGAGTTGCGCAAATGGCTTATTGAACAGCGGGGCTAAAAAGGTCACATTAAGCAATTCACCTAAAAGCAATTCATGTTTTGAATTTCAACCATATCCTTAAAAGTTCTACTAGTTTTTGAAAAATGGTCGCACATTTTAGGTGAATCATACTCAATTACCAATCAGTAAACTCATATTTGGTGTTAATGCTGCCATACGAAGAATAATGAAACCGCAGCTTACTCATATTATAATTCACCAAAAGTAGCCTTTTTAGACCTGCAGAACTTTTTTTAGTCCAAGAATTCCTCAAACAATTTTCTGCCCACTCTTATCATTTCAGAAATGCATTTTAAGCACAGTTACTGTATTTATGTAATATTTGCATGTCGTAAGGCTAGTATGTTGGTACCTTGTAAAACCTGTTAACATCTGTATAACCCATATTATGCAAATAACTATATTGATTGATTGAATATGTGGAACTCAAAGTAATTAGAATGGAGCTAGTATCGCGTCGATTCCCCGAACAAATTTTTCGTGGCACTTTTGCGGGGGGCGGGAGGCGAAGTAAAAACACACAGATACAATTTTACGCATATTCTTGCAAATGTCTAATGCAAACTCTTCATGTTTCTACGAACCTACACTATAATAAACTCGCAACACATTCAAAAAGATACGCACACAAATAAAGAATGACCTGAACATATGAACAAAAATTTGGCAGAGGGGTTAGCGCATCATGCTCTCTCCAGTGGTATCTCCTCTAAGATGTGGAACAACAAAAAATGTTGATCGTTGCGGGCGCTAAGTGGAACGCACTCTCTGTCGTCCTGCCTGCCCGTAGACAGAATATAATACAGACATATACCAAGCGTGCCGCCGATAAGGACAGAAAAATAAGTACATACTAAATTTAGAGTTGCCACGTAAGGGAAATTTTACCCTTTGTGTAAAGCAAATACGGAGGTTGTTGTAAATTATATTTTCTTTCCTAACCAAAAACCACTTTTTTGACACAACATTTACTTTTCTTACATTATATCGTCTTAATCTATGACAGTCTGCAAAAAGTACGAAAGTGATTGTTATAATAATGTCCTCCTAGCCGAAACGACCACAGCGGCCAATCTCATAATCCGATGGGACGGAAGACCGACACGACTGGGGAGAAGTTAAGCGCAGGACCGACTTTTTACATGCCCATCCGACGCATGTGTGGCGTATCTCGGATCACGGTTTCGGAACGCCAAAGGGGCTGTCAAAAAGATGACAGCGCGCTAGTATCTATGGCAGAGACATGTTTTAATTATTACGATTACTCCACTGTATTATAAGTTGTTCTCTCTCAATTTGATTATAAGTGTTTATTACCAAAGCTCGGTGTTTTAATTTGACGGACAGGAGTCGGGCATACGTCCTATCGCAAATCCCGACACATGGATCATCTTACTTTACAGACAATCAGGTCATCGGCCTGCATTGTCCTAGCCAGTAAGGAACAACTACTCAAATTTGTTGCCCTTCGCAGGATTTGAACCCACGACGGAGGCTACAAAGTGAATGTACACTTAATATCATATATGCTGTAGCTAAGGTCTATTCCACATTGTTCACCTGGGTGATATCACGTGGTGATTAAAGTGGCTAAGAGCTGTAGATAATTATCAGCCTCATACAAAAAAGTTAAGAGATAAAAACAATAATATGCTATTTCCCAGAGAGGTAGGCAAAAACTGGCTTTCTTATAACTTAATATAATACATACTATGGCCATTTACCGGGTAAGTTTTAGTAAATTTCTCCAATATACAAATCTATAGTACTAGTATCTTGGGACAATCTACGCTTGACCAATGACCACCTGACCTCAATCTACGCAGATCCTTTAGTAAGGTAACCAGATAAATGATTACAAATACTTGTAAACTGTATAAATACATATTTAAATAGATAAATAACACCCAGACAATAGTTCGGAATCCTTCGGAATCGAACCCATGTCCTATTGGGCAGCGGCCAGGTCCCTCAGATCGTCGAACAGCCGTACATCGCCGCCGTCCACGGCACGTACTGCTCGACCCACCCGACCCGATGTCCGTCCTCTGGACCATGACACAACACCAACACCAACACCGACAACGATGTCAAGAGTCGTAAACACATCAACACACAGACACCGGTCTCGCCGGCGAGGCCGAAGGGATCCGTACGCATGCGACCTCGACATGCATCCCCTCGCTGAGTTTCTTGCCGGTTCTTCTCAGTGGGGGCGCGTTGTGAACCGGTGGTAAACTCATTTTCTCTAAGCGGCAGCCCAAGCCGAGGCCGTGCCTCCCTGAGGTGCCCTTGTGCTAGTCGCTACCCAAACCTTTCTGGCTGGAGCGCTTCAAGCGCTCGCCCTCTTGTCCAGTGAAACAGTACTATTCCTACAAAAAAAAAAGTGATGATCAATAAAGCAAAGTGACTATCAAGCTTCAGTTGTCCACCAAACTTTGATGACTACTGAAAGTGTGTTTGGTATTTATTGGTGATTCAAGTTAGGCAATGCCAAATGAATCATTTGATAGTTATTTAATAGTCACTTTGCTTTATTGATCATCACTTTAGTTGTCAAACGAGATAGGTACATAATAGGGGGGAAACGAAACAAACTATTCAACGTCGGTACTATTTATTTATAATTCAGACAAATTTACCAATAAATTGTAACCAACAACATACATACATATATTTAAACAACATGCATATAGTAAAAGCACGATTAAATGTACAATGACCATTGTGCCTATAAATAACGAATGAATACGTCCTGCGCAGCCTTGGACGAATTACTTGAGCGCTTACGTTATTTCTGAATATTTAAGCATTCGGGAATAACTTTTAGCAACCTAATTAATTCTTTTTGTTGCTGCTATCCACAGTATACAAATATCCATATTTTCAGGAAATCATAAAAATAAATTCGGGAAATCTGAGAAATTCTTCGATGCACCCAGCATGTGGGATCGTGTATGATGCACTTAATAATAATTTACCACTTATTTATGGTAGTCTCTCTTTTATACACTGGCAACACTGATAATGGCGATCAATAAACTGAAAATTTTAGGTTATGGATGAAAAACAAGAATTTATCGATCTTACACGTAACTTTCAAGTAAAATAGTAACTAATTTAGAGCAATAAGATCTAAATAAGTCGTTTACATGTATTAGTTTCTAAATGTAATCTCTAAATTGGCCATAATAATTCACGTTTACCTGTGAAACTATACTCCACAAATTTTACGTTCACTGTCACTTTTACAGCCTATAATACTGCACTGCAAGATTCTTATAGGATTTCCACAACACACAGTAATGTCACAGTTAGTTTTTTATTGAATTTTAAGTTATTTATTTAATATTAAAACCACGATAAAATTGTCACGGAGCAAAGTGGGAGCAAACGTCAAATTTGTTTCGCACCCACGGCGCGGAAAAATCGAACACATGCTGAGGGACAAAAAATCATATACACTGTTTCTTTCTATCACACGTAACCTACATAAACGCATTCTTTTCTTGCGTGAATGAGAAAGAAAGTGTCCAGCCCTCTATTGTTTTCTTCCTCTAAGTGCCTGCCTGAAGTGAAGTGTCACACACGTCATATATGTGCCATTCATTCCTGTCATTCCATTGTCAATTTGTCTGTCTGTCATGCAGTCAGTCAGTCTAGTAAAAATGGCGGTGGCGCTGTCACCCGATCAGGAGTCGGTAAGAAGAATAAATACGATTTATCAATCAACTAATTTCTGTAGGTTTATACCTATAATGTGTATCCTTCTGGGATGTTTACGCGCATTATATGCTATTTATTGTTTCTATCTTTCAGAAATTTGTTGAAGAATGTGGGTCATAACTAGCCTACCATGTCATCAACTCAATGTTTGTTTTGATAACTTGCCGTGTTAAGCTTTGCAACATTTTGGTTTTATTCTATTAGTGCTAAGGCCGTTATGATTTTGTAAAATCTAAGCGAGACAGCTTTGTATAATGTTATTTTTCTATTTTTCAAGTTGTTTAAATAGATGGCAACCAGTGATAAATTATTCCATTTAGGTACATAGATATTCTGAATACGCTATACTCTATGTAGCGCCTCCTATTTCCTTTATAAAATTATACCTATTCATTGTGTGCTTTTACCCTGTTTGTGTAAATTCTCTCTTTTTAAAATAGTAAGTCAATGTGTATAACTTTATTTGTAGTTCCCCGTAACTTTAGTTAAGTTAATATCAAACGTGATGACAGTTTTGAATGAAACTATACCTTAAATTTAATCTCTTTGACAACACCTCAGAATTCGAGTTTACTCTGTATGTACATTTGAATTTAAAGAGTACCTGAATTAACACCCAAGGCATCATCTAACTTAACTGCTGGTTCTATAGACTCGAAGTTAGAGGTGTGCAGTGGAATGCTTACACATGCCAGGGTGGGCAAGAAATCAAATTTCGTATATTATTTACTGTATTATGATCATTTAGAGAAGTCGTAGGGTAGGCAAAGTCTTTTTGCCTGTATGGACTGCATACTGCTAGAGGTATGTATTCTCCACAATATACACTAAGAATAGAATTTTCTGCATTGTAAAGGTCCAAAAACATTTTATTGTTTGGATGGTACTAGACCTTTAAAATTTTATACCTATACTAGCTGACCCGTGCAGCTCCGCTCGCGCTTTTTTAAAAATGCTCCAATATCAGCTAGCGGTCTCAATTATACTTTACGACATATTCTCATACCTGCTGAATATACATTAAAAAAATCATAAAAATCAATCAAACCGTTTCAGAGGAGTGCAACCACAAACACCTTGAAACAAGATTTTAATAATTGTACTATTATACACTACTTATATTTTTGTAAGAAAATAAAAATGAATAGCTGAATAAAGAACTCACTCAGGACATTTAAGTCATCTTTTTTTCTAACTTTAGTTTATATCTACTGAATCCTAGGCTACACGCTAGAGACTAGAAAACAATTGTATGCATAGACGTATTAAGGATGAATGTATGGGAATGACATATTCTCTTCACGTGACTTAGCGAAGAGATAATAGGTTAGAGATTCAGTTGCGGTATAAGTTTCCTAAAACTAACGAACATAATCATTGTTTTACTATTTGACTTGATTGTGGTTTGTAGTTTCCGTGGTGCAGTAGCGGCCGCCTGCTTTACAAACCGGAAGTTGCGCGTTCGAAATCTGAAGTTGAGCAATAACTTTGTATCGAGATTCCTTATTTGTTACCGGCCTGTTATCTCATTGATTTCAAAATAAGATGAACAATACCTTGGTGCATATAGGAAGACGGTCTTGCGCCTGATCTCTTGCTGGCGTTGTCTGTCTTTCGTTTTGGATTGTGAGAATAAAGGAAGTGACAGCACCTGTGTTTGCTCAAGCACTTGTGCATTATAATATTTCCGGCGTAGTTGGCTGAATAAACAAAGATTGGCGGCTGTGGCCGCATCGGTTAGGACTGTGTGACGCAAGGAAATACATGCCTTAAGATAAGAATTATATTCTAGGACGCATAAAACACAGATAAGTATATATACATATTTATATAGCTAGCTTTTTGTAGCTATATAACACCCACCCGGACTACACAGAAGTGTATTTCTCTTGGATAGAAAACAAACACTTTGGGGTAAGTAGGTATCTAATCACTACCTACATAAATCAAGTAATTTGTCAATTATTTAATCATGTTGTTATGCCGAGTACATTTATATGAAGTTTTGAGAATTTAGTAAGTTTAATATCGTGACTATGACTACTTCCGAAATAGAATGGGCTATCGATTGCTCGGTCGACGACCGGTCGCGACATCCGCCTCCGCCGCATCTTTGTCACCATTTTGTCACGGATTATCGTTGCAATTTAAAGTGTTGTTCAATATAAAAAACTGTTCAAGTGCGAGTCGGAGTCGTGTACCCAGGGTTCCCATTGCCGTACCTTTTTTGGATGTGTGAAAGTTAGCTATTTTTCTAATTCTAACACCTAAGTTGTTATGATTACTTACTTAGCAACAAAAAGACCAAACTGCAAAAATAAGTTTGTTAGTCAAAGATTTTTGTTGTTTTCTAGTTTTTTAGAATTTAGTGCTACATAAAAACATAATTTTATTTTGCCTTATAATTATTTCAGATTTTTATTACCAGACTTCAAAAAGGAGGTTCTATTCGACGCGAATGTATGTAATAAATATGATTAAAAATGCGTAATATAAACGTATGTCAGTCTATGTGGGCTTCTCAACAAAATATGTAACAAATTTCATTAGTGTATGAAGTATGTAGGTTTTGTACGTATGCAGGTTTGTCTCCGTATTTTTCAGATACTACGAATCTGATCGCAATAATCGTTTGTAATAGTTTTATTATGTGTTAACTTAGAGAACAGTACAAGTTTTATCGAAATCGTTTCAGTAGTTTAAAAGATATGGACTGTCTTTCCAGTAAGTTACTCTATATATAGACGTCCGAGTTGTGTGATGGTTACGCAAGTTATAATAATTATAATAAACAATCATCATCATCACCAGCCGGAAGACGTCCACTGCTGAACATAGGCCTCCCCCTTCGAACGCCACAATGACCGACAATTGGCTATTTGCATCCACCGGTTACCTGCGACGCGCACAATGTCGTCTATCCACCTAGTGGGAGGCCTACCTACGCTGCGTCTTCCGGTTCGTGGTCGCCACTCGAGAACCTTTCTTCCCCAGCGGTTATCGGTTCGCCGAGCGATGTGGCCTGCCCATTGCCACTTCAACTTGCAGATTTTAAGAGCTATGTCGGTGACCTTGGTTCTTCGGCGAATCTCCTCATTTCGGATTCTGTCGCGCAAAGAAACTCCGAGCATAGCTCTCTCCATAGCTCGTTGTGTGACTCTGAGCTTATCCAAAAGGCCAACAGTTAGGGACCACGTCTCAGTACCATATGTCATCACTGGCAACACACACTGGTTAAAAACCTTCGTCTTTAGGCACTGCGGTATTTTGGACGAGAAGATTTCGCGTAGTTTCCCGAACGCTGCCCATCCGAGTTGGATTCTTCGGGCGACCTCTTTGTCGAAGTTGGACCGATCTACCTGGATAGTTTGTCCTAGGTATACATAGTGGTCAACAACTTCGAGTGTATCGTTCCCAACAATTACCGGTAAGGGTGCAACATGGACATTAGACATGATCTTCGTCAAGTCCATGTTCATTTTAAGACCCACCTGTTGGGAAACGCTACTGAGGTCGCTGAGCATCGTATTGAGGTCCTCCAGCGACTCTGCCATAATGACTATATCATCGGCAAAACGAAGGTGAGTGATGTATTCGCCATTGATATTGATGCCGAATCCGTTCCAGTCCAAGAGCTTGAAAACGTCCTCCAATGCGTTTGTGAACAGTTTCGGAGAAATAACGTCTCCCTGTCTCACACCACGCTGCAATGGGATTGGTTTCGTGCTCTCGTCCTGTAGTCGGATCGACATGGTGGCGTTGCTGTACAAACACTTCAACACTTCGATGTACCTATAGTCAATGTGGCACCGCTGGAGAGACTGCAATACTGCCCAGGTCTCGACAGGTAATAAACAATAGTAACTCGCAATTTGCTTGTCATTTTTTTGACTTCACGACCATATTCCCAGAAAGAGTACCTAGTCAGATACATATATTTCTATAAGTATTTGTGCTGGTCACCAGAGCAGAGTCTGTGCTCTGCCTAGTTAGGGATTAGATGGCCGTGTGGAACTTCTCAGGATATTATTTCAATCCTTGTACTGATTATTGTTCTGTGTTTCAATCCTTCTGTATTGTCTTTTTCAATTTTAATAGTGTTCTTCTGGTCTATGGATTAAGAAATCCGTAGGTATCTATAATATAAATAATTTTTGAACTCGGTTAATACACACGTCAAAAGTGTCTAGGGATCAAGCATTTTTAAGCGGATTTCTTGAGATTGAGATGTTTCTTTGTAATAAATTTATGATTTTATAAATTTATATGGATCCTTTTTGGTGCATTTCATAATTTGAATCAGGAACTGTGAATCAAATTCGAGTAAAAGATGAAAATCAGCTGTCAATATTTTCCCTATAAAAACATACAACGCATTGAAGACATTATTAGTGCTACTGTTTCCCTACTACTGATTAAAACCAACGTTATTATGGAGCGGCGACGTCATTTAAGCAGGGAAGAAATGCTCAGAGCCGTGGGAATGATAGAAGCTGGTTCCCGGCAACGTACTGTGGCTTTAGCTCTGAATACAAATCAGAGTGTTATCAGTCGACTTTGGACACGTTACCGAAGCACTGGTACCGTGGCTGAGCGCCATGGAGGACGGTATCGCTGCACCACACGGAGACAAGACCGATATATTCAAATCTTAACTCGAAGAGCTCCAACAATAACTGCCATGATGTTAGCCGTGAGGCTTCATCACTCTTCAGGGAACTTAATTAGCGACCAAACAGTCAGAAACCGCTTGCATGAAGTGAACCTTCATTCCCGAAGACCGCTACGGGTACCACCTATAGCAATGCACAATCGTAGGATTCGATATCAATGGGCTCTTGAACACAGAAATTGGGCAGAAGAACAATGGCGTTTCGTGTGCTTTTCTGATGAGTCTCGTTTTGGTATGAGACCGGATACAAGACGTATACGACACTGGAGAACCCCTGGACGCCAACAGCGATTAAAATCCTGCCAGGAAGTCCATCCTTATAGTGGTGGAACCATCATGGTATGGGCGGGTATTTGGATCGGCGGAAGAACTGAGTTGATTTGGATCAGAGGCAACCTCAACGCTCAAATTTATGCTGAGACGATTGTATCAGACGTCATCGTTCCTCTACAAGTGCAAATCGGTCCCTTATTTCAGTTAATGCATGATAATGCACGACCGCACACCGCAAGAGTTGTAAGACAGACTCTCGCCGCAGCTAACATCAATGTCCTGCCCTGGCCTGCTCAGTCGCCAGACTTGAACCCGATTGAGCATGCATGGGATATGCTACAGAGAAGAGCTCTGCCGAATATGGAGGGTATCCAGTCGCAAGAAGACCTTTTTTTGTTGTTGCAACGAACATGGGCGGCCATTCCACAGCGTGATTTGGATGAACTCATTTTGAGTATGCCAAACCGATGTTCTTGTATTGTTAGTGTTCGCGGTAGAAACACGGATTATTAATTGTTTAAGTTACCCAATAAAATTTTAAAGAAAACTGTTATTTCAGTCTTTTTTTCGAACTTTTGTGTTAGTGGTTCAAATGTCAAAAATCCCTTTATTAGGAAAATGGCAAATTTCTTTATTAATGCAAAGGTGACTTGGTTTATCGTTACTGTGACAAACGAAAACACTTTATTTGATGAATCCTTAAAGAAAATTTTAATTAATATCAATCAGGAGAAAAGTTATTGCAAAAATATATGTTGATCCCTAGACACTTTTGATGTGTGTATTTGAAAGCACGATGTAAGTGCGGTTAGATTGTTTACGTAGTATACTATATTTAGCCACATGGTAACGACGTAGTGGCACGGTACTTACGTACTACGTACATCCGGTTTTAGTATCCGTTCAAAACAAACAATAATAACTTACTATTTTGGTACATTCTAGACTAGACGACAATTTTCCAGAACTTACAATCACGATTCCGGTACCAGTAAGTAAAAAATATAATGAATCATGAAACTGCACTGTTATTATTGATATAGTCAAATAATGAATATGTACAGATATTTAAAAAGGCCAACCGATAAAGCCGCTGATTTTGCCTCAACTTCGACTTTAAAATTAAATAGCACTTTGAAGTTGTGGAATGAATTGCCTGCCGAGGTTTTCCCAAATAATTACAGCATGGGGTTTTTTAAAAAGGGAGTTAACAATTTTTTACGGGGTCGGCAACGCGCTAGTGATCCTACTGGTGTTGCTAGCGTCCATAGGCTGCGGTGACTGCTTACCATCAGGCGGGCCGCATGCTTGTTTGCCGCCTTGGTGGTATAAAAAAAAAATATTAAGGACGTTAAGAACAAATGCCATTTTTCGCATACAATCAGCTTCCTGATAGGCGGTTGGAAAACTACGGACTTATTTTGACAGGTCTCCACGCACTTCATGCTGCTAGCACATTTCGCGGAACCTTTAACAAACGTACGAAATGCATGACAAAACTGTATTGAACTTTCTTGTTACCTAAAGTACTAGGGGTAAAATTTCTTTTCCGTTTCGTGCGGGTTAAAAAGGAAATCAAAGTTTGTATGTGTGATTTAGTAACAAGGACTAAGTATGAGTGACAGAGGGGAGACTGAGCCCGCCTACATCGCTCAGTCTGACAGAGTGCCCTCCATACGCCATTTACGAGTATGTACTGCACTGCGATTGATCGATTTGCAGATTCTGTTTATGTTATTGCTTCGGTGGCTTCTTAGTTTAAATTTTTTCAAATAAAATCTTTTGTTATTGATAACAATAATTCAGTTCCAAAGTGCATTGCATGATTGCATAAGATTGTTCATTGTCACGTCTTTGGTTTGGGTCAATATTTTCGCTTGCTACCTTACTGCCGCCGGCCAAAGTTAATTTGTAATTGGGTTTAACCAAACTCTTTAGCTGCTCTTTCTGGTTAGCTGATTTTTAAGAAAATTTTAATTAGAAATCAATCATTGTTAATAATCTGGAATAATTACTTAAGTTCTAGTCATATTATTAAGTAGAGCATCTAAATTCTCATCGAATCTAAATTTCCATTAAAATTTTGACGAACTTTTATTCACTAAAGTGTCTCTCAATATTGAACATAAACTGCGAAACCTTGCATAACTATCGCTAATAGAATAATGCAATGGTATTATAATTATGAAAGTTGTTATAGCCGTATTGTAAACAATAGTTAAGTTTACTAGGTTAACAGTTACGCCCTGTATGCTTCTTTTAGTTACGGATTATGAACAGCTATTGACCAACCATGACAATGTGCTCAAGAGGCCATGTCAGTGAAATGACAATGTTTCGGAGACACGTCATCTCCTCCCACACGGATATGTGATCCCGAATTTTCTGCCTGCCTTTTGTACTTGTGGCGATCGCGGCGGCGCGGGCCGGGTCATTGTTTTAATACCCGTATTAAAGAGAATATGGCAAATTCTGATTTTTATGTATGTAGCAGTCCCCCGCGACTTCGTTCGCGCTAAAATAGTTAGTTAATGAAGAAATACCGACCACATTTCTAAGAATTGGACTAATACCTACTGATAATGTCCTGACAAAAGAAACTCAACCCGATATCATTTTGCACGACTTGGGAATCAAAATCCAAGCGATCAGTCACCGAGGCAGTCAAAATAAAAATGTAAAATTAAATAAATATAAAATATTTTCCCATGAACTTTTAAATGACAATAAACTTGGGAGGAAACTTGAGGTCAAACAGTGAAATTTGTTAATAGAACGGGAATATTTTTGCAAATAATAAAGTAACATACACGTAGTTGTCTTTTTAAAGCATCCAAGAACACTGCATTATGCCGAATGACACAATAATCCACTCAGTATGTTTTTAGGTTTCCATACCTAAAAGGTAAAAAATGAACCGTTATGGCGGTACTTCGTCTGTCTGTCTGTCACATCTATATATGTATTTCAGGAACCACTGGCCCTATCGACTTGGTATTTGGAACAGTTTTAGATCTTCCTTGTTGGATAAGAATACTAATCGCACATTAAAAAATATTTTATTTCTGTTACTTTCTTTTTAACGGTGTCAAAATTTCAAAGAGGCTACTATATCAAGTGGGGTATCATATGAAAGGGCTTAATTTGCAAATTTCAAAACAGTTACTTTTTGGTTTATGTCTTGTGTTTTTTGGCTTATAACCAAAAATGTCAAAAAATACCGTTCCCCTTATCTCCGAAGTTTGTGAAGGGAAAAATCTGAAATAATTATAGGTACCTAATAGAGGTCTATCTATATTTTAAAGAAAAAATAAAATGATGTTTTAAGTAGTACAGTTTTTTAGTAATTCTAAAAAACCTCGAGAAACAAACTCAGTTTTGCGGTTGGGTTTTTTGCTATCTGAGGTATAAGAGGAATATTAAAATAACTTTAATACGTGCAAAGAAGGTATGGAACCCTCGATGCGCGAGTCAGACTTGCACTTGACCGGTTTTTTTTTTTAGTTTTTGTTTGGTTCGATTTGGTACCTTTTTTATCGCGGGGGAAACTTTCAAAAGGTTTCCTTGAGCTGTGGGGCTCGACCGGGGTATGTGGGATTCTTACCCACTAAAACCCCGCGGCTGTCGCATCGGCCATGAGAGGGAACCCCGGGCTCTCCGGTGGTATCTCGATTCGGTACCTAGCTTCAGCGTCATAAAATAAATTAGTTTTTGTTAAACTTAATGATTTCTGATATTTACGCGAATATTACACATTGAAATGAAACTAATTTTACGGATTATATCGCGGTTTATTTTTGATTTTAATTTCCCGACGTTTCGAATACTTTACAGCATTCATGGTCACGGGCGGACTGAGGTGGTAGCTGTCCATATGTCATAGTTGTCTTAGGGTACCCTCAGGTCTTCTAATTATTATTGTTAGTCCGATCTACGCAGAAAGAGCTTACAGTATCTTGAGGTCTTGCAGTGGAATGCTTGTCTTTGGATTTGACTATGTTTATCACGGGATCCCAAGCTGGTGGAAGCACCCAGCCATCTTCTCTTTTTTTAGGCGGCAGCTTGACCCGTGTGTGCGCGGTGCAGGATACGCGCGTTTGCGAACACTCTCGACAGCCTCGTATTGAATTGAAACCTTGCGTGCATTTAGAAGCCACACTCTCGCTAACGCAGCAGTTAGCAAAATAGTTTAAATAAACAATAGAATCTTTTCCCATCACTTTTAAACTCATATCACCGCTTATATCATAAAAAAATTGTTTTCAATTACCTTTTAAAAGACACCACACGCGAGATTTTTAACTTAGGGGTCCTATTTTGACCTTCAAACCCTCATAATTTCCTAAACCTGACTTCGTCCTAATCCTATCTATCATATGGTATCGGAAAACAGTAAAATGTGTTAAGAAATGGTTTTACCATTTCTTAACTTATTTATTTTTTACAAAAATTGAGGTCCTATGACTTCTACTTAAAAAAATTCCAGAATTCCAAAAACACGTATTTGTTTATTTTCTTTGAGGCGTCTGAGTGTGAAATTTCAAGGCTCTAGTACCAACCGTTCATGAATTATAACGCTTTTTTATAAAACATAAAACCCCCTATTTGGACCCCTTAGGATGCGAATTTTGAAAATTCCGTTCTTAGTAGTTGTGAAAAATACACCTCCCAAATTTCAAGTCTCTAGAGCCAGCGGTTTAGGCTGTGAGTTGTCTGTCAGTCAGTCAATCAGTCAGGATATCTCCTTTTATATATATTGATTATTTTTACCAAGTTTTGTCTATCATTCTTTGCTTTTGGTTGTGCCTAGAACTACATATGGCTAGAATATTAAGTATCTACATTAAGTACCATCGTTAACACACGCAAAACAAGAATTAAGTTTCGTCGTAAGTTATAATGAGTGATTAGTATCATAATAGAGCTAGCGTGACGCATACATGCCAATCTCTAGTTACGCGTTCCATTCAGGTTTTTATGTTTTCATGTAACCGGCGCGGCGGCCTGCTCAAGTGCGAGCCATTCTGAGAAAGAGTATTACTAAGAAACGTTAGGATACGGAGTTCATGGTATGGCATACCACAAACTTTGTTACAATCAATGCCTTTGGATTTATTTAAATTAAGTTCAAATAATAACCGTTTTTAATAATACCGTAAACCGTTTCATATTTAGCTGATATAGGCCAAGTTCAGGTGACTATGCGGACAGCTATAGAAACATGTCAAAATATGAGCCTGATCATGTTGCTCTGTGCCATTACTGTGTTCAATGGAGCGGTGATTGACTGTTATCTGGCAGGACACTACATCAGCGTTGCAGCCAGATAACTAAACATTGCAGTGTGGTGGCTACAAACCATAATTATACATATAATATTAAGGCATTAATAATATCTTAACATTACGTGAATATAGGCAAGGTCTAAGGTCAACTTCTAGCAGCGCGGCTGCAGCGGCATCCATATAAATCAAAACCTCTGCAGCCGCGCCCCTTTACCTTAAGACTTTACATACCTTTACTTGTTTACCTTAAGATAATGCGATACTTCTAATGACGTTTAGCTTAGTGTATTGTGTCAAAAATTTATCTCAACTGCATTGTGTAAATACCCCGATGTCTTTCATTACTTTTTAAAGCGCAAACCGTAATAAGTGATATAAAATACTCCATTCCACTCCATTCCAGCGATGTGTTGCTCCATACGCGTGTTATCGCACGTGTGGCAGTTAGAACCATGGTTGGCAAGAGGGTTGTACATAAATACCCAAACGAGAAATTTTCTTATGTCCAAATTGAAGATCGTTTGTGTCGTTTCAGTTCGATAAATTACCTATGTCAAGAGAATTTTGTTAACTTTGTTCCAGAAGCGTTGTTTAGAGCAGAAATATAAAGACTAACTTCTATCACCATTCATTTCTTTGTCTAAAGTCTTTGTATTTCTGGTTAGGAGTATCCATTTTGTGCTCATTAAAATTCACTTTTCACTCGTAATAAAATCGGTCAGTAGTATAGAAAATCCTCCAAAATGTATACGGTTCTGATTTTTTTTTTGGCCTTCGTTTTTCAGACAGGATTGTTAAAAGTTCGCCAGCATCTGTTTTAAGAGTAGGTATTATTGGACATTTTGTAGACCATTTTTAACCGACTTCAAAAAAGGAGGTTCTGTATTCGACGCGTATGTATGTAATATTAATAAAAATGCGTAATATTCATATATGTTAGTCTATGTGGGCTTCTAAACGAATTTACCAAATTTCACGAGTGTATGTATGTATGTATGTATGTATGTATGTATGTATGTATGTATGTATGTATGTATGTATGTATGTATGTAGGTTTGTCCGCGGATTTCTCAGAAACTACAAGACCGATTTCGAAAATTCTTTTTGCAATAGTTAGAGTATCTTTCAACTTAGGGTAGAGTACAAGTTTCATCAAAATCGGTCCAGTAGTTTAAGAGATATAAACTTTTTATGTTTTCAGTAAGTTACTGTAATGTAGACGTTCGAGTTGCGTGATAGTGCTGATACCTATCTTGGTAAAATAAGTCACTAAAAAGTGTAAAATAAACTATTTAAAAAAAAAAAAAAACCGACTTCAAAGTTAATTATCTAAAAAGCATAAAATAACGAAAATATTATTGAAGTTGGTGCAGAATATACACAGCAGGTAACACCAACTTCAATAATATTTTCGTTATTTTATGCTTTTTAGATAATTTACTTTGAAGTCGGTTTTTATTTTTTTTTAAATAGTTTATTCATGCTTGTATGTCATATTACAGAATACTTCACATTTTAATAAAGTATAGACAAGTGTCCTCATTGTTGCATGTTATTGATTTTCTTACGATATTATAATTTAAATCCAAGGCTGACCGTTCTTTATGTTGTTTGTTGTTGTTTATTCATGCTGAACACTGTTTAGTGAATAGCAGTGGCGTGCAGTCCATATAGGCAAAAAGTGTTTGCCTACCCTGTGATTTCAAATATCTCTATTACATGATAACAAAAATAATTTAAGTGCACAATAACATTTTGTTTTGAATTATTTCATTATTATAAATAAACAAATTCGCGCGACATGTTTGAATGAAATAAATCAGCTGAGCGCTCCGCGTCAAAGCGGGCGAGCGCGCAGCAAGTGCAATGAACTATTCCTAAGTACGCGGAAATTTAAAGTTCGCGCGTTCGAGCCGCGAGGCCCGATCAAAAAGGCAAAATCTTTATTTGCACACATTCAAACGAAAAGTTACTCACACCTGTAGGCACGCCGACCATGCGAACAGAATAAATGTCACGCACACATGCAAACATGATACTCTAAGATAGGCATAAGATAGGCACTGTCTTTTCGGTGACAGTCGATCCCTGATTGGTCGATCCAATATACTCTTTTAGATGAGTCAACCAATAAAGAGCCCGATGCGTCGAACGAACGCAATACGTTATACTACAAATTATAAAATACCTAGTTTGTTCAAACTTCAATATTTTATAATGACATCCATTTTTTGTTGGTTTTTATTTTCATTTATACGATTGTTTTCGTTCGGTGCAGTATGTTCGAAAAAGTGACTACTCCGTGTATTATTATTTTATTAGTGTTTCCAAATTAAAAAACTTATAGTAAATGGAAGTGGTAACGTGTGTTCGATGTTCTGGCCAAGTGTGTATAGAAAAATTAAAAAATCACGCATTTTCGTCCCTTTCTTACGAAATTAAAAGAAAAATAATTGAAGATGGCCGTTGTATGCCGAATTTGGAATTAATTCAGGTCAAAGGTAAAGTCACGCGAAAATTTAATAATAAAGAATATAAATAAGAATACCTACTCGTAAATATCTATTCATTTTGCAACTGATTGCAGTCACTTTTTTGTTTGTACGCGTACCAATAAGCAATCGGGTCTTTATCAAGGCCACTTCGTGTATCCTTAAATTAATTTGTCTATAAAATCAGTTAATTTTTGGATATTTGAGGTGGCATATTTACAATCATCTTAGTGTGTGTGTACATGTGTGTAACTCGCAGTCTCTCTCATATTGGTAAGATTTTTTACTCTACTACAAGAATAGAAGGGTTATGTTTTTAGAGTGTGTATGTATGTCTGGTACTTCCTACGTACTCATTAGTAGTGGAAGTGAAATAGAATATGTATTTAAAAAAAACAGTAGGTATTAGTTACTCAACAAACAATTAAGTAGGTATGTTTCTTTTGTGTTCACATCATTAAATTAGTCAATTTAGTTTTGCCTACCCTGTCATATAACCCAGTGCACGCCACTGGTGAATAGGTTCGTTGGTTTGTTGTACACTCGAGGAAAGGATCGTTTATTGAATTATCATTGGGTTCGTCCATCGTTTGAATTTATTCATCGCCACCAAATTACCTTCAGACCGTTTGACAGTTGCCACTCGGACCCGCATTCGTGCGATCGTGCGTGCACACTACGCCACGCGTTTTTTTTCTTTGATACATTACGTATATATATCTAGTAGTTGTTATAGTATATAGTCAGTGTATTTGTTTAGTACTCTACACTTTTACTGGTTGATACCAATGTACTTGTGCTATAAATATAATTGGATATTAAGAATTGTGGTTTTTCGCAGTTCATATGAAGTGCGGTTTCCCTTCTTTAAAATTGATTGTTGTAAGGAATCATAAGCAGAATCTTTGTAAACCTTTTAAATAAAATGTCCAAATATTTAACAGCCAATACTTAAAAAAATAATCTAAAAAAGCCAAATTCACTTTTGTTTTACGAACACAGAACATTGTATCCTCCATTCTCCAGTTTATTATACATTCCTACTTGTACATAATACCTTATTGCTTTTTCATTATGCAGTCTGTCTGTAACTTTATTACGTTCATACTTAATAGCTGCGTGTTAAATGCATACTGTTTGTAATAGTTTTTTGTGATGTAACATGGAATACCCATCAAGTCTGTCGCAAGTGAGCGCGTGTTCGCCCATACTAATGTGCGGGGCCCAGGGTAACCCGCACAGGAAACACATCCCGGAAGAATTAACCCGTGTCCCACCCGGCTTATTTGCATCGGTATACATATGCAAAAGGTCGCACGTCTCATCCGCTCTGCTCTCGAGCGTCGACAGTAACTCGACCTTGTCTTTAACTCGACTTATACCATTGATGTGCTAATTAGTTAATTACTCAAGCAGTGTCATGATGGCAAGTCAGAAATAGAACTCAGAGCAATCGATTTTGTAATAATGGTAACGTTTACCATTTCTGTCGTTCTACTATATCAAAATGCATCTCTTTAATAATGAAATGGATATTTGAATAGAATATTTAGATGTGATGTGTGTGTTTACTTGGTGGTAGGTCCCTTCTGCACAGGACTGTCCAGGTAGGTACCGCAGTGACAGATACTCTGCAGCCAAGCAGCAATGTAGCTGGTGAAATTACCGGACACAGGAGACTTAATAACGAATGTCTCGGGTGACTCAGTGCAGTACAGTTGTCTATAGGCAGGTGTATCGCTTACCACCAGGCGAGCGCAGGATAAGCTGTTCTGTTGCTAATAGAAATATTCTAAATTAAACTAATTTCGTACCAATTAATTATTCCAGTAAGTGAAAATTGTTAAGCTTCTTTACGTTTGTATTCACTGAATTTGAAAATATTTTCTACAGTCTTTATGGATAAAGTTCGATAATGCCCTACGTCATGAGGTGGATGTAAATTATAATGTAGAGCTCAGTTCGGGTCACCTACATTCTGAACTCAGTCGATGTTCTAATTGCTATTACGTTGTGTGACGAAGTACAAAATTATATTGTATTGTGTACTTGTGCGTAATTGACTGTTTACTTTGCCAATATGGATTTCACAAGGGAAGAGTTTAGATTGAGGATGAAGGAGGCGTTTATCGAGAGTTTGCACAACTTTATAAGGGTATTTATACTAGTTAATTATTACGAATTTATTTAAGTAGCACCGTTTATTATTTAAAGTTAAAGTCAAAAATATTTATTTCAAATAGGCTTAACGCTAGCACTTTTGAATGGTCAATTTTTTAAAAGCTACCACCGGATCACAACGCGGCGTCAACTGAGAAGGTCCGGCAAGAAACTCAGAGGGCTTGTCCTTTTTTCACCTTTTTTAAACGTTGTTTGTCTTGTTACAATTGGATCAACATCAGCGATAGTGTGTCCTGCCGTTTGAAATATGAAATGAAACAAAAAATTACGTCAAAATTACAACAAACTAAAAGGCCAAAGGGATAGTAGTCGGACTCCCAAGAGCATCCGCGCACGAGTTGTCTCGAGCTTCACTCCCTATTCTCCTTGTTTGTTGTATTTAAATCTGTGTTCGTGGTATTATTAGTCATGAAAGTATTTGTTTAGTGGGAATCGATAATTTTATTGGTATACCTACAAGTATTACTAATTTCATGTGAGCCAAGCGCGAACAAGACAGCTTTAACTATGGCAAGCTAAAATTATAGGCCTGGTGTCGACGATTTTCCAAGTCGCTTTTAGTTATTTTTTTGTGTTGTATTCTATCAGCTGTTTGTAGCGTCGTAATGCTACTCATACGCGCTATCTGCTCCGGAAGTAACGTAACATATCATGTGCAAGTATTTGTCTTGCACATGATATCAGTAACTCATATACATACATACAAAGTGTTAAAAACCTTAGACACGAAACCAGATTTTTTTTAATACTTGTGAAATGTGCAAATAAAGCCCTTTCATATGATACCCCACTTGAAATAGTAGTGTAATTTTAAAATTTCGACACCCATTTTTTTTTACTATGATATAAGCAAGAAAAACTAAAAGGTTATATAATTTTAAAACGATAGCATCAGTAGTCCCTAAAATATACGTATAGGTGTGACAAACAGACAGACAGACGAAGTTGCACCGTAAGGGTTTCTTATTTCGCTTTTAGGTACGGAACCGCAGATCGCCGTAATGTTTATTTGTTTATAAAATTAGATATCATATGTCACGCCACTATGTAGGTATTATACACTTTAAACACAACGCTCCTTCTTTTACATTCGGGAAAATATTATCCCATTCTTCCGCCCGCTACTCTCTAAATCTTATAATCTCTCTATTACATCATAAGTCGATCGAATAACGATCGACTTATGATTTTAAGTCGAGAAAAATTTCATGTAAAACTCTACCATGCTCATAGAAAACACTCCCAGTATTATGTCTATTGCTTATTATATCTCTATTGCTAGGCTTTGTTAAGTTTATTTAAGGGCCATTGTAATTAGGTACATGCGATATTTTAAGCATCGGCGATAGCGATTTTGCGACTACATCGATAAATCGAAATCTGCATCGCGTTTTCGACTTGCGTATGAGCATGTTATTACATTTGCTGATCGCCCGTAATACGGGGTTTAGATAGAGCTATGTATTAAGCACTGCACGCACGCCACTGTCCATACCCTATAGGTTTTGTATCAGCAGCAGCCGAAACGTCCACTGTTGAACAAAAGCCTCTCCCTTAGAAGGGAGAAGTTGGCATAATCCCCACGCTTGGCAGGCGGCTTGGGGATCGCAGTATAGGTGGTAGATAGTCCAATAAAAAGACGCTGCTGCACGTCTTGTTGTTTTCCCTTAGTCGCCTTTTACGGACACCCAACGGGAGGAGACGGGTTGGTGCTATTCTTACCCGGCCTTATAATGTCCCTTCGGCCGTTTAGGAAACCAGAGTTTGGAAACCAGTTTCCTAAAAGGCTTTTTTTATACCTCTACGTAACTGGTTTCCTATAAGTATTTTTTTATACCTCCACGTAACTGGTTTCCTATAAGTATTTTTTTACACTTCTACATAACTAGTTTCCGAAAAGGTTTATAATTTATGTCACTGAATAACTATTCTGTTACAGTAGCCAATTTACTAGAAATTTTGATTAAGGAGACTAAAGTTGCTAATATTTTTAAAAATAACGTGAAAAAACAGTAAATGCTACCAACAAATAGATACTGGAATTATTAATGCAATAAAAGATTTGAAAAATGGACTAATAACTGTGGGACACTGTATTGAAATTATTACACCATACGCTTTTTTATTTTAATTTCTAAACTAAGAAAGTTGTTTTCATTTCATTTTAATAAAATATTTTATGTTTTAAGTTATTGAATTATGTGAATAAGCACTGAGCTTATATCAATGTTTGTATTGTTGACAATATTTCTTTATTTTTTATCATTATAGCGGTAACAGGTCAGTGGGCGAGCGCTTGCCTTGGAAGCAAGATACGCAGGTTCGAACCCCGGCTCGCACCTCTGATTTATTTAAAGAATCATGTGCGAATCGTCTTTGTGCGATTGTTACTAGCTTTCGGTGAAGTAAAACATCGTGAGGAAACCTGCATGTCTGAGAAAGCCTAACTAGCTCTCGAATGACGTGTGATGCCCGCCAACTCGCACTTGGCTAGCGAGGTGGACTATGGCCTTAGCTCCCTCAACTGGAGGGGAGGCCCAACCCAACCCAACAGTGGGACATACACAAGGGCTGGTATTATTATTATGTTATAAATGTTATTATTAAATTCAAATATCTGAAATAAATCACACATAAATGTACAAATATGGATTTACAAAAACCATTAATTAAATACAATACTCTATTCCAATAAAGATTTATCCCGAAATCCGGGTATTATAGTTTCGTAGGCGGCTCAAACAACAATAGCATAGTACTCTTAGGAAACCAGTTACTTAGAGGTATAAAAAAAGTCTTATAGGAAACCAGTTACGTAGAGGTATAAAAAAAGCCTTTTAGGAAACTGGTTTCCAAACTCTGGTTTCCTAAACGGCCGAAGGGTATAATGTATTCTGTGTGTTGTCTTAGATCTGATTTCTATATTGAATTACAGGCAACGAAGGCGTTTTTGGAGGCTCTCAGTGAATCCGGCGCGGCTTGTGTGACCCGCGCTACTGCTATCAAGTTCCTGCTGGCGCGCAAGTTTGATGTGGCTCGCGCGCACGCTCTGTGGCGGCAATATGAGGCCACGCGGAGACGCGAGGGCCTCGACAAATTCGAGCCATTCGAGGACCCGCTCAAATCAGAATTGGACACGGGAAAATTTACTATATTGGTGGGTAGACGTTTTTCTGTTTTTGGCTCAACATAAAGTCTCCTACGCCAAGATCTTAACAACAATGCATCCCAAACTTTTACATATTTTTGTAATGAGTACTTAATGCAATAACGGATCCCAGAGACTGCGAACGCGGGTGATATTATCCATCCGCGTTATGTTCGCATGTTTTTTGTTACATTAAAATCACGAAGTTTTTTTTTAAAGTTACAAGAGACGCGGCTCTTAAGTCATTCCAATCATCAGATTGTTTTTCCCCATGCTTACCTAACTCAAAGCAAATACTCGATGTTACAAATTATTTTCATTGATTCTCCACAATTTATTCAAGCGGTATGTGATTCACGAATCCGAGTCATGATTAATTGCTTGCATAGTGATACTTGTAATAGGCGATGATGAAGTTTAAGGAAGTATAAAAAATACATTTTACGTGACATCATTATAATGTTCTCCTGGCCGTTACGACCACAGAGGCCAATCTTTCGTAATATCAGCCATCTACGCAGGAGATATTATAGTGCCTTCTGTTTGCAAAGACACAAGTGGACTTTCTCTTCCTTTTACCTCTCACAATCTGATGGGACGGAAAACCGACACGACCGGAGAGAGATCAGGTGCAGGACTGCCTTTTTACATGCCCGTCCGACGCATGGATCATCTTACTTTAGACAATTAGTTGATCAGCCTGTATTATCCTAGCCTGTAAGGCACAACTACCCAAAGCTGTTGCTCCCCGCGGGATTCGAACCCGCGACCTCCGGTTTGCAAAGCAAGCGTTTTCCCACTGCGCCACGGAGGCTACACTGACATTATACTGTGTGATTAAAACTCATAACATTATTCCTACAACCTAGTCTGGTTATCTAAACACTAAACCAATAGACCCGTGTGGTTATTACATCATCATCATTAGCAGCCGATGGAAGTCCACTGCTGAACAAAGGCCTCCCCCTTAGAAGGGAGGGGTTGCACTAATCTCCACGCTTGCCAGGCGGCTTGGGGATCGCAGTATAGGTGGAAGATAAATCCAAAAGAAAGACACTGCTGCCCGTCTTCCTGTTCTCGCCTAGTCGCCTCTTACGACACCCAATGAGAGGAGATGGAATTCTAACCCGGCACCCCACGGGGGTGTGGTTATTTAACCGACTTCAAAGAGGAGGCGGCTCTCAATTCGTCGTGTCTGTATTTTTTTTAACTTGTATTCTGTGTTTTTGCAGCCAACAAGAGACGCGACCGGTGCAGCGATTGCGGTTTTCACAGCTAACAAACATTTCCCGACACAGACCACGCATCAAACGACGCTGCAGGTATTTCCCTTTGCATCAATATTTTTCTGTTTTTATTTACAAGATCAAAATCAGAACAATAAATGTATGAACACCAAACACAATTGGTAGTGTTCAGTATGGCATATTCAATTTTAAAGCTAATAAGCCTTAAAATTATAAACATGCAGGCGTTCAACACCTCTCAGTGTTACCCTTCATACGCCAGGTAATCAATGATTTTATTGCCCCATTTTATAGATAAACTGCTTTTAAACATAGTATTTCCTCTCACTGTTTCCGCTTAGTAACGTATTACCGGCTTTGCCGAGGTCCGAGTTATCGCTCTGTATCGGTAGGTTATACATGCATAATGTCAATGGCGGCACACCATAATGGCTTTGATACCTACTCTACTATGAAATTGTACACCGACAGTCAGAATGTCAGTGGTCAGTGGCCGTTTTGACGTTGGTCTTTTCCCTTAGTTGTTGTTTTCGCTTCGTTGTTTCGTGGGTGTATTTGTAGGCAATTATTGTTTCTACATACTTTTGAAATAAAATAAAATTACGAAATATTTTTATTATTTATGCAAGATTCTCAAAACTGCTAATTATTTACTGACCGATTCTAATATTAAATACCTACATATAATTTTTGATCATAAAGTAGGCATGTATAATTAACTATTCACGCTTTCACTACATTAACCTTCTTTCGCCCGCTTTCCATCTAAATTAAGCTTGAAATCGACATGAGAAAACATTATAATGTAAAAAGATTACGCAATGTTGTTACTAAAGCTTATGTCGAATAAGTATTAGCTTATAATAAGTATTGAAGTGTCTGTCCATATTACCGGACGATACTATGACCGGGCTATGAACAGATCACACAAAAATATTCTTTGTATGAAACTGAAGCAACGCCGCCCTTTGGCAAAATACAAAAAATTCTGCATGGCACGCTACGTTGGCTTTTGGCTACACGCCGTGCCGTCTATATTATCTCTCTCTCTGTCTCTCTCTCTCTCTCTGTGTGTGTGTGTGCGTGTGCGTGCGTGCGTGCGGCGTGCGTGCGGGTCAGTGTGTGTGTGTGTGTGTATGATTAAAGATGTTTGTTCATACACTGTAGTACAGGCGACTGTTTGGCTGTCGGGCATGTTACGTTTTAAGTGAATGTTAGTACACCATTCTAGGTCCTGTGCGGTAGCCCGCGTGCAGGACGCCAAATTATTGCAGGACCGTGAATGACTTAGCATTAAATCATCGTGAATAGTGCACTTAAAGTATTTGCAGATAATTAGGAACACGCGCGTACTTCGAATTCTTATTTTTGTGACCGTTTCAAAAATAATTCCATATTATTTATGTCGTAAAACTTAATCTAATACAAATAATAAACGTTTATTTTGTGTCCAGGGCGTGGTTTACCAACTGGACGTGGCGCTGCAGTCGTTCGAGACGCAGCGCGCTGGCCTTGTCTTCATCTACGACATGACAGACTCCAAGTACACAAACTTCGACTACGAGCTCTCCCAGAAGATACTAACTATGCTCAAGGTCAGTAATATCGCCTTATTGTGAAGACAAGAGCAGCACTATTTTTTTTTTCTAGAACCTTTTTGGTTATTTGAGGAGGCTTTTATATATAGCCAATGTGGAAGAATGCTTCGTTATATTGTTTATTGTGTAACAATTTTTACTAAACCCGTAACTATTTATATTTCCTGTTATGTTTACAAACCTACAGATATAAATGTCTTTTCAATCCAAAACCGTTTGGATTGAGTAAGCACCCATAAAAATATTAATCAAATTCGTAACATGATTGTGTTTCGTTTTATATGCTACAAAATCCTATTTAACTAAAAAAAGTTGACGTTTATTAAAAATTAATTCATAACTTAGTTTGTGAATGAAAACAGGTCTTTTTAAATGTGTGTCGCTGATGAAGTTACTGCTAACTAGAAAAACGCTGTTTAAAAAAAAGGAAATAATGACAAGCCCACTGAGTTTCTTGCCGGATCTTCTCAGTTGAGGCTGCGTGGCGATCCGTTGGTAGCTTAAAAATACTGACCTGACCATTCAAAAGTGCTAGCGGTAAGCGTATTTGAAATAAATAATTTCATTTTCATTGTGTGTGGATTAGGGTGAACACAAATAAATATTTATTATTCGTTGCCTTTTAATACGCCGTAACTTTACAGTTTTTACTAAAAGCTGACCAAACATTAATTCAGAATCAGACAGACACACTCAAACAACACTACTACAAATACACCACATTAATGGTGTATTTATTACAACTTCAAATACACCACAATGTGGTGTATTTGAAGTTTAGGTCTAGATTGAAGAGCTTTACCAAACCTGACTGTATTCTCGCTTGCTACCGTCAGAATTGCAGACATGTCCCGGCAGTAGAATAAGAAATAACTTGAAATTTTGTAATACATATCATTCGTATATATCACCAGATCCGGTAGCCACACAAGCGAAGATCGCTAAAAGGGTAGAGCAATGTATCGTATCGGGTTACTTTCTTCCGCCAAAACGAAGAGGAGATAATATGTGCTAGAACTGTCAATACTCATCGTATGCCTGTATTTTTAATAACCCTCACTAAAACTATTATAAGTTTGACGTCTTTGTCCATAACTCTGGTGGTGTCTGTCTGTATATCTGTTTGTGACTCCAACCAGGACGGATTTGGATGCGGTATTTTTATTTGAAAGCTAGTTTAAGCGAGATGATTTATGAAAATCGGTAGGTACAGCTGTTTTTTGAAGTCCATCAGCTCTTTTCCTAGTCTAGGTAGGGATATTTCGTATACAATAGACATTTTTCATTACTTATTAGTCCGAAAGATCTGAAACGTAAATCCGATGATACTAAACTAAATAAAATGGTAACTTTCACCAGGGTCTGATGATCAGCAAGAAGGTTCGCTTAGAAATAAATTGACATTATATAAAGCTTGCATTCGCCCAATCATGACTTACGCGAGTGTAGTTTTCGCGCACGCCGCCCGCACCCGTATCGATAGCCTCCAGGTTATCCAAAATCGTTTCCTCCGACGTGCCGTCGGTGCCCCGTGGTACATGCGGAACGTAGATCTGTATTCCGATTTCAAGTTAGATCCCCTTCGTAAATTCCTCAAAGAAGCGTCGAAACGCTACTTTGAATCCGCGTCCCGTCACGCGAACAGTTTAATCCGCGCCGCCGCCGATTACGCCCCTAGTCCTTCTGACTCGCGCCGCAGACCACGGCACGTATTGCTGGACCCTCCTAACCCCATGACGGTCCTATTGGACCGGGATGCGCCGACCCCTCCCCGACAACCGTATGCTACACTAGGTATCAGACACTGGTCTCGCCGGCGAGGCCGAAGGGTCGTACGTATGCGACCTCAACGACGTGCATCACCCCACTGAGTTTCTTGCCGGTTCTTCTCAGTGGGGGCGCGTTGTGAACCGGTGGTAAACTCAGCCCTCTCTTAAGCGACAGCCCAAGCCGAGGCCGTGCCTCCCTGAGGTGCCCTTGAGCTCGTCGCTACTTCTGCCGTTAAGGCTAGAGCGCTTTAAGCACTCGCCTCCTATTGTCCGGTGAACCTGTAATGGCCATCTGCGGCCAACAGCGTCTATCATCCCCAAAAAAAAAAAAACAAGAAGGTGGTAACAGGATCTCGGCGCCAATAAACGTAGGCCCATCGAGTTTGGGCTCATTGCGTAGGTCTCGACGAGTAGCTGCTAGAAAAATAGCGATCAGGGTCTGACGATGGAGTACGATGGTGGTCACGGTATCTCTCCACCAAAAAACGTAGACCCACCGAATTTGGGCTCATTGGATAGGTTGCTAGGTAGAAGAGTAATAATAAGAGCCTAGTGATGGGAGCAAGCATGAAGGTGGTAACAGGAACTCGGCTCCTTTAAATGTAGGGTGGGCCCTAAATTTGGTGGGCCAAATTTTAAATGTATGGTTAAATCTTGACGAGTACTTAGTAGACAGATACTGATCAGGGTCTGATAATGGCGCTGGAAGTCAGTTTAAGGGTTCACCATTGTCCGGGCTTCTTAATTTTTTTAAATTTATCCTTGTTATAACGACAGCCTAATTGAATAATAGGTAGGTACAATTAAAATATGTATTTCTTCTAATACGGTTTATTAGAATAACGTCGTCTAACTTCTATGTAAGTTTAATTTGTTTTGAGCAGTTTTTGAGATTAGTTTTTAGGGTTCCATACTTAGAAGGAAAAAAAGCAACCCTTAAGGTGCGATTTCGTCTGTCCGTCTGTCTGTCACACATGATGACATGAAAGGACCATGCCCATTTGTGCCCCAGAAATGCCCAGATAAAGTATATTACAAGATTGCTCTAATAAATAAAAACTAGAATTATGTTGTTAATTTTAAATCATATGAAGCACTGGATGAAAAATATAAAAAAATAAGACGTTCTGTTGACATTGCAGTACCGGTGTATCTAACCAAATTGTTTTCACATACATATTGACACTATACAATGGAGACAGACTAGATAATTCCAAATAACTGACATGTTTATCTGATAACATACAGATAAGTATATAAAATAACACTGATCTGGCTTAGCTTATGTGATGATGATCATGAAGTTCCTAGTGAAAAACTAATAGCAATGCCGTCTGTAAACGATAAAATGTATAACAATACCAGTAGGAAGTTATCATGTTTAATGTCCAATATCTTTTGAATCGGTGCTTTATATGACATTAAATCTAGTTATCATATAAATACTGTTAAAAAGTTATCATGTGACATAGAGCTGCAATTTGGGCATTGCATGGCATTTCTGACTTACAGCTCCAAACTAATATGGGCATGGTCCTTTGGTCTTTGGAGATTTTAAAAAAATGTGCTTCGTCTGTCTGTATGTCCCACCTTTATATTTCAGGAACCAGTTATGCTACCGATTTGAAACTTGGAATAGTTTTAAATGTTAGTTACCCACACTCATTACAATAAAATATTTAAAAAAAAATTGAACCGACTTCAATAACACTAAAAAGTATAAAATAATTTAAATATTAAAGAAGTTGGTGTCAGCGTACCTGCTGTGTATATTTGGCACCAACTTCAATAATATTTAAATTATTTTATACTTTTTAGTGTTATTGAAACCGGTTCAATTTTTTTTTTAAATATTTTATTTTATTATTTTTAGTGATATTTTCATACATAAAGATTGAACCATCGAAGACGGTAAAATGATCTAGGTAGGTTGTGACATCATTATGATTTCACATTATTGTCTACATACTTTTACATAATTCATGTTTCATCAGAAACTCAGAAACAATTTATCCGATCGTAATGACATTTGCATGGAATCATCATTGTAGTTTACTCTCTCGAATAAAAAATTAATCATCGAAATCGGTTCATATTTGTCAGAGAAATGTAAAGGAGAACATCAGTTTTATGGTTTTTACCAGATAAATTCCTCCATATCATTCATGGTCCTCCAGGAAGTTCTTATCCGGTTGTGATAAAATTCATACAGGTTCATTAAAGTGGTTTCTTCTTTCGAATAAAAAAAGAATCATTGAAATTGGTAAATATTTGCCAGAGTTATGACCATTTTTGTCCTTAAAAAGCGACATAAAGTCATCTATATAGGCTTTCTTGCAGCTTTCCTGCGCAGTCAACATTCTTGTTTTTTCAGGAACTACTTATTACTAAGCAATATTTTTTTTATGGGACCCAATTAACGGTTTAAAGAATGGATGGAAGAAAGATTTTTTCAAATCGGTTCATAATTGCCAGAGTTATGCGCGAACATACATAGAAAAAAAATATATATATACAGACGAATTGAGAACCTCCTCCTATTTTGAAGTCGGTTAAAAAAAAAGTTCTTTTTTTTGTGGGTGTTGAAATGGGTCATCAAAATTCCAAAGTGAGACTACTATATCGAGTGTGGTATCATATGAAATTGCTTCATTTGCACATTTTAAAACAAATTTTTGGTTTATGTCACGTCGTTGTTGTTCTTGGCAAATAATCAAAAATGTCAAAAATACCGTTCTCCTTATCTCCGAAATCCGAAGTTTGTAAAGGGAAAAATCTGAAATAATTATACATAATACATGTCTATATTTTAGATGAAAATTAAAATGATCTTTCTAAGTAGTACAGTTTTTTAGTAATCCTTAAAAAACCTCGACAAACAGACTGAGTTTTGCGGTTTGTTTTTGCTATCTGAGGTGTTAGACTAATTTCTTTATTTCTTTATTCATTAGGATCCTCAACAAGAATTACATAAGTCAATTATACAAAACAATACAAAATATGATGTCACATGTATCCTTAATTATAGAGGACCACAGCATGCATTAAATTATCTTACAAATATAACACTTCATTAGAACATGGATAAAACAAAATAATACAAAATTAAAAATAATTAGAATTATACAAACAAAAGCATAAAAGATGTCAAAGCAAGATGTCAAAGTGTTTAAATTAATAGGCGTAGTTATTTAATTTCAAAATAAAAAGAAAACTAATAAACATTCATTAGTGAAAAAAAATATAGTTATTAATTGAATTACAATTTACAATAAAAGAATAATATAAGTATACTTAATTAATTAATTAAAATAAAGGAAAATACATTACATGCCAACTTAGATGTGAAGTGATTTGAAATGGTTATTAATAAGATATTTAAATACTTCAATTTTATTACAAAAGATGTCAATGTCCTTCGAGGCACCCGATATATCATTATAAAGTTCAGTTATCCTAACTATTGGTGAATGCTTACCTAGATTTGTACGATGAGGAGGAACTTTTAGCAATGCACCTGCGTAGCGCGGAATTTTACGAGGCACGTTAATATTAAACTTACTCAATATATTTGGGCAGTCAATGTCGTTGCTAAATATTTTATAAAGAAACATAAGATCAGAGATGGAGCGGCGAGATTTAAGAGATAACATTTGGAAGTAATTAAGTCTATTAACATAAGATCTTATTGAGTTCTTTATTCCACTACGATGTGCTAGATGCTGAACTAGCCTCTTTTGTAAGGCTTCTATTCTATTAGAGTGTACTTGGTACGACGGATTCCAAATTATGCTACAGTACTCAACGCGACTTCTTACAAAACTATTAAACAGTAACATTATAGTTGAAGGTTTCTTGAACTCTTTAGTGCACCTTAGTACAAATCCAAGGGATTTATAGGCTATTCTTATCATTTTATTAATGTGTTCAGTGAACCGTAACTGACTGTCCAACTGGATGCCTAGATCGCAAATAGTATCTACTTCCTCCAACACTTTATCCCCTATGTTATAAACTGTTTGTATTGGCTTGCGTTTTCTTGTAAACTTTATATGATAACATTTTGAGCAGTTTAGATACATATTATTTTGTTGGCACCAATGGTACAAACTATCTAAGTCTTTTTGTAATAAGTGCATATCGGAGTCTTTTCTAATTGTGCGAGTCAGCTTTAAATCGTCCGCAAAAAGATACGGTGTAGAATATTTAAAGAGTTTTGGTATATCATTGATGAAAATATTGAAAAATAGTGGGCCTAGGTTCGAACCTTGTGGCACACCGGATGTGGCGATAAATTCAACTGACTCTTCCCCTTCTAGTACCACCGAAGATGGTCTGGCATTCAGGTATGATCTACACCTATCTAAGGATTTATTAGTGATACCCATACATTGTAACTTCCTTATAAGTATTTCGTGGCTAACCTTATCGAAGGCCTTAGAAAAGTCGGTATAAATAGCGTCTACTTGATGACCATCATCTACCTCTGCTGTCAAATCCGTGACATAATCAGCAAGATTGGTGTTAGTAGATTTCTTATTCATGAACCCATGCTGACTTTCTGATAAGTAATTCCTGACATGATTATAATAAACAGGATATACAAGTGATTCGAAAGCTTTAGAAGCGGTGGAGAGAATTGAAATGGGACGATAATTTTCTATAAGATTTCGTTTACCATTCTTATGGATTGGTACAATTTTAGCCTTTTTCCAAGTGCTTGGAAAGATGCCTGACTCAAGAGAAGTATTATAGATATATGATAGAGGTGTGGATAATTGGCGGGCACAACGTACAAAGAAAACAGGGTGAATATTGTCTGGTCCAGGACCTTTTGATATATCAAGTTGAGAAAGTCCCATACGCACCTCTTCGGGTGAAATTTTAAAATCACTTAATTCGGGTATACCACAGACATCAGAAAAGGTATTATCATTTACAGTTACATTTGGCGTAGCACTGGGCGAGTCATAAACTGATAAAAATTGTTGCGCAAAAAGATTCGAGATGTCTTTGGGGTTATCAGCACTAGTAACACCATCAGTCATGCTAGAGGGGCAGTTGGCAGTGTGGCTGCGGAATTTCTTTATGTGTGTCCAGAAATATTTGGGATGTTTTTTTATTGCATCTTCGATATGTGATATATACTTATTATAACAATGTTTTATTAATTGATCACATTCTTTTCTCAAATAACTGAATTCAATGATATCTAAGGGGTTGTTATATTTTTTGATCTTAATACGTAATTTTAATTTTTTCTTTAACAATTTTTTGAGACGATGAGAATACCATACTGGGAATTTATTTATGCAATTTATTGTTTCCGGTACATGCCTATTAATAACGTCTCTAACAACAGTATAGAAATTATCAACCAATAAATTAACATCTGCTTCGGAGCTCAATGCGTCGCTCCAATTTGTTTTGTCGAGTGCCTCTGTTATGACTTCGTAGTCTGCCTTAAAAAAGTTATGTTTCTTGATAAGGTTCGGTTTTAATTTTAATTTTACAGGGATTAACAATACTATTTGTAAGGCCGGATGATATTTGTCAATTTGTTTTATGGGCTGGTGGCAGTTACTTACCTTAATTTGTTCAATATCTGATAGTATTAAATCTAGAGTCCTATTTTGATAATTTTGTACATAATTGAATTGTTTAAGATTATTTAAAGTCATAAAATTGAGAAGAAGTTCTTTAAGACAACCAGCACCACGAACCGTCGCAATTGTACCAGTTTCTCTGTCATCGGCAAATATCCAATCAATAAAACTCATATTAAAATCACCAAAAATCAGTGTGGAGCTATGATCATTATCGTCGACAATCGTATTAAAGTTCTGTGTAAAATGCTCCAACACATCAATTTGAACGGGTGGTGAAAGATATACCGCACAATTTTTTAAAAATCTTTTATAATGATTGTTATGTTTGGACTGTAATTCGATAAAGACCCATACATCTTCGCAACAGCTTTCCCATTCGGGCTTGCGGTTGGAATAAAATTTATTAGATACTGCTATTAATACACCACCGCCCGTTTTCTTTTTATTAGAAAAACTAGACGATTCACGATCCCTCCTGTATACTGTGAAGCTATCATCAAAAATTTCAGAACTAAAAACACCGTCACACAGCCAGGTTTCGGTGAAGACATAAACATCATATTTATTATTTCTAATTTGCTGACGCACATCAATTAAGTTACTACGCAAACCTCTGGTATTCTGGTAAAAGATGCTAAGTGTATCGAATTTTAAAAATTACGGCCAGTTTCATGCTATGAGTACAATTATAAAGTAATTCAATTAAGAGATTTAAGCTTATCAACACTGTTAATACATATGGTTTCCGACGTATCGTCCTTTTTAATTAGAATCCTTCCGTTGCGAACCCATAAGTATTTATAGCCTAATTCTCTAGAACGGGTGCGTGCAGCGGCATGTAATGCTTTATTTTCAGGCAGTGGCGTGCACTGAAAGCAGGCAAAAATATCTGCGAGTTGTTTATGCTTTATGCTATTTGTTCGTGTTCCAGCACAAATATCCTTAAATTAACCAATATTACAAACATGTCAATTTACATTAAAAAAAATTACGTTAATTCATGTCCAAACTAAGATATTTTTAAAATTAAAACTGTTTAGAGAAATCCTAGGGTAGGCAAAGTATTTTTGTCAGTATAGAGCCGCTGAATAAACTTATTAATGTTTTCAAATGCAAATTAATATGTCTATAGTATTTGCTTGCATATGGATATTTGAAATGGTATAATAACATACTTAAAATAGGTGAAACAAGCCAAATACATTTTTTTGCCTAACCTCTGTGCACGCCACTGTTTTCAGGTGTCAGATGTTCGACGACAAATATTGGCGTCGGAATGTCTGTAGCAATACCCAAATGGCTTGTATTTAACTTGTCCTTTGCATTGTTTTTATTGTATTTTATTGCTGCTGCAAGAAAGGTGTCACGCAGTCGGGGGCTACTAAATTTTATGAGTATTGATCAAGGTCGCTTACTTTGTGGGTCCTTTTTGGCAATTCTTGTACAATGTGCTATGTCACCATCTTTCACGCCACAATTAATCACCTTACTGAGCTGCTGAACAGTAGTCATCAGGTTTTCAGACCTGTGTTCAGGTACACACTGTATTTCCACATTACTGGCACGTGCATGTTGCTCGACTGAATTTAAACGCCTAGTAAGGTCACTAACGGAACCTATGAGCTTGGTGTTTTCCTTTTCTAACTGTAGAATTTTAGAAGATTTTTCGACCAGATTGAGTTTCATTTCCTCAAATTGTTCATTGTAAAAAGATAATGCTTGTTGAAAACCTGTAATTATCTCATTGATTCTATTGAGTTGCTCGTTTACTAGCACTTGCACTGCGTCTCGTATGGCCCGGTCAAACTCTTGTCTTATCATTTCCCTTAAGGAGCCGCTGGTAATGGCAGTAAGTAATGTATCACTACTACTAATAGTAAAATGAAGCCGGTTAATAACTTTAATAAGTCCACAGAAGGTATGGAACCATCGGTGCAAGAGTCCGAGTCGCACTTGACTGGTTTTTATTTTTAACCGACTTCAAAAAAGGAGGAGGTTCTCAATTCGTCTGTATATTTTTTTTTTTTACACACTGCAGCTCTTTAATTTCTAACCACTTTTCACTCGCAGGTTTGCTCGAAGAAATTTCTTTAGAAATGAGCAGTGCCTTTTTACTTAAATTTCTACATTGCTTCTTATCTTTATTGTTTCTGTGTAAATCAATTATTAAATATAAAACAGCGCCCTCCTTCTCGGGAGTCGGGTAAAAAATACGACGAAAGCATAGATTTAGTTTTATAACAAAGTGTTGGGGCGATCGTAACTCATATCTGCGTAGTAAATACAACAACACCATGACTACCTCAATACCAGTGGCGTGCACACACTTTTATGATATTATAATCATTCTTAGATTATTTATCATATTATAATCATTCAGAGAAGTCATAGGGTCATAGCATAGGGTCTTTTTGCCAGTATAGACTGCACGCCACTGCTCAATACATACACCCTTGTTATTCAATAATTACCATTTATGGTAAATACATGGTCTCAGCCGTCTTATGGTTACCTCTTGTTTTCTGCCTGTATTTTGATGTAATGCAAAAATGAGCCACGTTCTGTTGAATATTAAACCTTGCGTCTGGGTCATGCATGGGTGTTGTCGCAATAAAAACATCGTGCGGACACGATGTGTATAAATGTCCACATTAATATTTACTGCGTACATTACATATTATTAAAGTTATGTGTCGATGTCAGCGTTGCGACTATGCGATTTTTTTAGTATTATCGTATAATGTATAATGATAATTACTTTGCTTTGTTCTTGAGATTAGTAGCCTCCATAGCTGATCTTTTGAAAGATTGGCCGCTGTGGTTATATCGACCAGGATGACTTAGAAATTTATTAACTTTAGAAGAAGTATGCGAGCAGCAAACAGACGCGGGTAGCGAGTTTCTTTTATACTATTTAGAGATAGGGAAGATATAAATATCCTCCATTTATCCGTGCACACCTTCCCTTATTGCATATTTTTAAGTTTTCTCGCGCATCCTAATCGATCTGCTCATCGACCAGGTGCAATCGCGTCCCGGTTGTTTTCATAATGTCCTCTTGACTGATACGACCATAGCGGCCAACATTTCACAAGATCAGCCATCTGCGCGGGACATATTATAGTGCACAAGGGCTTGCGTAGACACAAGTCCACTCTTCCTTTTACCTCTCACAATCCGATGGGACGGAAAACTGACACGACCGGGGAGGGATCAGGCGCGGGACCGACTTTTTACATGCCCATCCGACGCATTGATCATTTATAGACAGTCAGGTGATCGGCCTGCATTGTAAGGAACAACTACACAAAGTTGTTGTTCCCCGCGGGATTCGAAACCGCGACCTCCGTTTTGCAAAGCAAGCGGTTTCCCACTGCGCCACGGAGGCTACATACATAAGTTATATGTATAGGTTATGATATATAAAGTAGTTGTCCAGCTAAGTCGGAAGCTTGAATAATACTGAACCAGATTGGCCACTAACTATACGATGAAAAATTGAATATATTCATCATCATCAGCCTACAGTCGTCCACTGCTGGACATATGCCTCCAATATCACGCCACTGACTACGATCCTCGGCTTTCCTCATCCAATTTCTGCCCGCCACTTTACGTATATATTACATCAGATTAAAATTAAATGTCGTTCGTCTGTATTCATCAAATCAAATCGAGTTCAGCTCTTATCGATATTCGCAGTAACAGCGCAGTAGGCGTAGTCAAACGATCCTGAAGTGATATTTGTACGAGTTTTCTCGTTATTTTCAAGTTGTGGGCGATACGAGCAACCTGTTACTTGCGCAGTACATGTCTTTAATCTATTAAATTGCTACGTTTACCTACCTATGTATATATGTGGGCTAGGTGACGTTGCAGATAGGCGCTTCCATACAATACCGCGATTAATGTTTGGTAGAGTTTAGAAATAAGAATAAAATCTGTAAAGAATAAAATAATGTTTTAAATTTTTCAGTATAAAAGTGCATTCCTGTAACTTGTAACAATATTAAAGTTAGTGTAGGTATTTTATAAGTTCGGGGTGTGGGCCCCTTGAGCGTCCATTGAGTACGGCGGCGACTCCGAGGAGGACGGCGGCGGGGTTGTGACCCCCGTCCCCGTGAGCACCGTGACAGGTTCCCGGGGGGCTACAATGCGCCCTCCGGCGGCGGGCTCAAAGGCAAGGCACTGAGGGGCCCCTGGTGCAGATCCCACCGGAGAGCCCTGGGGTCCCCCCTCTCATGTGCCGATGCGACAGCCGCGGGGGTTTTAGTGGGTAAGAATCCCACATACCCCGGTCGAGCCCCACAGCTCCCGGGGATCTTTCGAAGATTTCCCCCGCGTCAAAAAAAAAAAAAAGGTATTTTATAAGTTACCCGGACGAGTACCAAGTACGTTCCCGGGGCCCGTCGACACAGCGGGTTGAGGACACCATGGGGTTTTAGTCGGTAGCTGACACTGTGTCAGTAGTCCGACATAACCCGCACCGCTACCCCCGTGGCGGTGCGGGGATCCGTAATGGATTTCCCCACGTAAAAAAAAAGGTATTTTATAACTTCGTAGTCGCTGGGCGTTCGGGGTGTGGGTAGGGACGTCGGCGGCGGCGGTGTTGCGACCCCCGTCACAATCAGTCCCGTGACAATCTGTCACGGTGCTCACGGGGACCGGGGGGCTACAATGCGCCCCCCGGCGGCGGGCTCAAAGGCAAGGGCTGAGGGGCCCCTGGTGCAGATCCCACCGGAGAGCCCTGGGGTCCCTGGGAATCCTCTCATGTGCCGATGCGGCAACCGTGGGGGTTTTAGTGGGTAAGAATCCCACATACCCCGGTCTAGCCCCACAGCTCCCGGGGACGTTTTGAAGGTATCCCTCGCGAAAAATAAATATAAAGATATGTATTAAATTCCAGAGATATGTCGCTAATTCGCTATGTTAGGAATACAGATAAGGTCAATACTCAAAGTTTACAAAGGGATTAATGAAAAGTCATGTCCAATGCTACAAAGTAATAATCCTAACGTATGTTTGTTATTCAACTCAAATTGTAATTGTTGTAAATGTGATGAGGTTGGATTATTCATTCTTATATCTATTATCTCTATATCTTCTATCCTATTGTTATTATATCTAGATCTATTCGGATTTTGTATTTGTGCCCACGGCCTCGGATTTTCGTGTATACCTCAAGCGACTTGTTAATCAAATTATCTGTGTTAATTAATTATTGTTATCGTTGGTCTGAACGGTACAAATTCGCATTAATCAGTTTTGTTAACTGTCCTTATCCTTAACTATGGTTTGTAAGTATCGCTACTAAGGGGAGACAGGCCCCCATAACATTGAAAATTCTCGAGTGTTTCAAAACATTGCTTGTCCTTATTTATTGAGCTTCTTTGCAGAGTTTTCTTATCTGTATTCTAAATAGACGCGTGCTGTTGTATGAGATATCGATAAAGATAAACATATTATGTAGACCCTTATCTGTTATCGTAGTTCTCGTATCATAACGATTGTTCTGTCAAGGCTAAACATTAAAATTCTCTTATTGCTCATTGAAATAATGTTAACGTTCTTCCAATTAATAAAATCTTTTTTAAAAAAAATTGAACCGACTTCAATATCACTGAAAAGTATAAAATAATTTAAATATTATCGAAGTTGGTGATAGCGTACCTGCTGTGCATATTTGGCACCAACTTCAATAATATTTAAATTATTTTATACTTTTCAGTGATATTGAAGTCGGTTCAATTTTTTTTAAAAAAGATTTTATTTTAAACTTTTTAGTGATATTTTCATATATAAAGATTGAACCATCGAAAACCGTAAAATTATCTAGGTAGGTTATGATCACATTATCGTCTACATAGTTTTACATAATTCATGTTTCTTCAGAAAAAAATATCCGGTCGTAATGAAATTTGCATGGAAACATCATAGTAGTTTACTCTCTCGAATAAAAAAAGAATCATCGAAATCGGTTCATAATTGTCAGAGCAATGTAATGGAGAACATCAGTTTTATGGTTTTTACCAGATAAATTCCTCCACATCGTTCATGGTCCTCCAGGAAGTTCTTATCCGGTTGTAATAAAATTCATACAGATTCAATACAGTGGTTTCTTCTTTCGAATAAAAAAAGAATCATTGAAATTGGTAAATATTTGCCAGAGTTATGACCATTTTTGTCCGACCGAGCGAGTCCGAGCGACTAAAACGTCATCTATATAGGCTTTCTTGCAGGTCTCAGTGCGCAGTCACCATTCTTGTTTTTTTAGGAACTACTTATTACTAAGCAATAATTTTTTTATGGGACCCAATCAATGGATTGAAGAATGGATGGAAGAAAGATTTTTTCAAATCGGTTAATAATTGCCAGAGTTATGCGCGAACATACATAAAAAAAAAAAAAAAAAAAAATATATACAGACGAATTGAGAACCTCCTCCTTTTTTGAAGTCGGTTAAAAATACATACATTATTAGTGTCATTCATTATACATGATTATTTTAGTGCTACACGTGTGGGAGGTTAAAAGTTTCAGTTGCGGCACGTCTCGTGTTCCCGTTTCAGCGGACTCATCGCATATATTGAAATTCGTAGCATTATTTTACTGTAGCATTGTGGGCGGATGCGAGCCGTAGTCCCCGTAGGCGCCCGCCCGCCCCTACACCGCCGCCGCCGGCCCCGTCGCCCGACCGAGCGAAAACCTGACGTCAGTCAGTACAGCTCGCACCGGCGACGCGGACGTATGTCTTCGCTGTGTTCCTTACATACCGCTCATATTTACGCCGATACCCGGATATAACGTCTCATGTTTATGTGCTAAATAAATTATTAGCCACGTTCTAAATCCAGTGTTTTTCCCGAGTGTGCTGTGACTTCGGCGTAAACGAGTTAATGAGCGCCTCGCAAACAGGTGGTGATTGCATATCAGTGCTATTATTGGTTATGCCATCAAGGTGATCTTCGGCCAGTGTCTGTTAGCCGCTGTGGACGGAAGTGCATTCGTCTGCTGAGCTCGAATGTCAGGTTATAACGACAGTTTACACTGAAGTAACTGCGGATCGATAGCAACAGCTGAGCCGATTGTACCCGCTGCCCGCAATGCTTATCTAAGGTAGGCCGATGATATTGTCTCTTTGGCCTATTTTATACCTACTCTACTTTCTTGTATATACGTTAAGCGTTGATAATGCGTAAACTGATCAGAAAATTCAGATGTAAACATCGCAAAATTACTGGAAGTTTGTGATGTTTATGTACACAAACTATTTACTTATGTTAATTTTAGAAGTTCATCATCGTTTAGATATTAAAATGATACATTTGAAGTAATTTTAATTGAGAGCATAGAAAGAGAAAATTCCGAAGATCTGTCTATAAACTAAGCATAATATTATTATTATATATTTACCCATTTAATTTAATTTTGGACTTGAAATGTAATGTATTAGTGTATCGGTTCATGATGTTTATTAGTCTAGCTAAAAATACTACACGAATCATCATTGAACCAATAATTCGGTGTAAATAAAACCTGGTCACGATTCTTTTAAAATTTAAAGCTTATTTATCATCAAAAGAGAACGTGATTTAGATGCTCACTTGAAATTTTCCAAATCGTTAATTTCCCATTGATGAGCTATCGTACGTATGTATTACTTAAATGTCGTAAGAGGAGGATAGAAACATAGATACTATTGAACTAAACGATTTTATTCATATTTCGAGACCTAAAAGACCTACTAATACAAGTATGTTCTAATTTTTGTAAACATCCACGCAGATGATACGGTATACCTACATTGCCACTGTTAAATTATTCTCATAAAACCATTTAACCTTGTGAAGCCATTGTCCTAACATAACAAAAGGTAATATAAATCTGCAAAAAGTCATTGTTTAGGTAAAAAGCGGGCGTTAACGGGACGCTTGACATTCAGTTGAGTCTTCGTCGTATATAAATAAATAGCCAACAAGAATCCGGATAGACACACCTAATTCTACTTTTAATGTAAAGTTCTGTACAGCATTGCCTAGAGTTGAGGCAGTAATGTACAGAAAAGAAAACCACTGAAAATTCTTACAATTTATCAGTCATTATATGAAGTCTACCTATTCTAAATTCCAAACCCTCTCATTAAAATCTGGCAGGTAACTATAAGTACACCCACGATTTTATACAACTACATCACAGAGCCTTGAAGTCCATGTACCTATAAATAATATAAATTCGCTATACTTGGAATTTATATGCTCACTCCAAATACTGGTTTGTTACCTTGGGACCCCTGAGAATGACTAAACTTTTCTATTATGAAATCTTTGAAGCGACAAGTTTGGGTATCTTGACGAAACATTATAATATTAACATATTTTGATAAGAATATACGACATTCGACATACAATACTTGGCAGGCGATTTGCATGTAGTTTATCTGCCATTATTCTATGCAACCTTGTCATCGGTTATACCATTTCACACGTAGATCTATGCTATGGAATCCATTGATGTAATAGCTTCTCTAGTGTCACAGACAATTCTTTTAACGAAATTATCATCATGCCTCACAGCCATACCGTCAGAGCTTACCAACGTGTTCAATATTATCTAATTCAATGAATCTCCAAGTTGAAGGCCGGAGTAATTTAGAATTAATTAATAAAACCTCTGTAGCGGTAAGCTGCTTACTGCTCGTGAAAACGTTATTGCGTCGTGTTATCGATCCCATTAATCGATGAATTTGTGTCATCAACTTGTCAGCGTCGGGTAGCTACAAATCGTAGCTATTATTTAATAGTATTACAGGTAGGGCATTGTATTTGGCAAGTCATTAAATTAACACTTTGTCTTGTAATAATGGAAAACAAAACTTTAATATTATTTAAGCTTCAACTTTTGCATGATTTCTGAAATTCTCTTTTAATGGATAAATGAGTGATTTAGAAGAATTTCATAAAAATATATTTAGATAACAATACGTTACATGAATTTATTATAATGTATGTTATTATTTTTTTGTGTACAATAAAGAATTATGGATATAGTTTGATACCGCCTCAAGTTTCAAGTTTCAGTTGTTCCTACGGGTTTACTAGTAGGTACTACCTAGGTTTGTGCATCTAGTTTATTAGATCAATAGCAGATGCCCATGATTTCCCTCGCAGAAATTGTCTGTAAGGAGTGGGATTTCAGTTAAAAGCAATGGTGTCTAACTACCGCACTCACAAACCCCAATTAACTTTAATTCTAATTAAGACACTTTTAAAAATCTATTTATTTTGACTGTTGGAGCCATTTATGATTAATTTCGATTATTGAATACGAGATAATTGTTATTGCTACTCACTATCAGCGTATTAAGTACTAATTGGCTTCGAGTGTCAAAATGATCCGATTTCAAAAAATGAATTAATCACCATTAACTTTAATTGACGTTTGTAGGTTTGGCAGTTAAACTTTTAAATTTTGCGGTCTAAGATTATCCCCAATAATCATTTTTGTACAGGGATGGAATTTCTTCCACCACCTGTGAATTGTTACTCATGTCCAAAAGAAAAAGGGGATTGTTTTTATATTTTGGTCAGACTGACAAAAATGTTTTGATGTTATATGGCTAAGCTGAATTTACTAACGGAATATAAAACATAGTCAAGTATTTCATTGAATAAACTATGCTAGTATGAGTTTTCGTAAAAAGTAACTTTAGTAAACAAGTAAAACGCTCGGCTTGCTTCAAGGATATACTTACTAATAATAGTAGTAATAGTGTAGTTAGATAAGCAATACAATACGCATTTAATTAAGTGCAGGCGGAATCATTACAAATTTCAAAGACGTTACCAAAAAACTTTTGGTCAATTCCGTTATCATCACATCTAATTGAATTCATCACGTCTTAAATGGCGTGTGTATTTCTCTATTATGTAGAGGTAATATCATTTTGTAATTAGTAATAGATTGTGTTGTTTGGTACGTGTATTATATGGTTTAGAATGCAGTAAGACGCGGAGGCCGCATTGGGCATACCGACCAGTCCTCAAGAGCAAGGTCATGACTGTTAAAGGCATGCGGCACGAGATGCCGATCTACGCTGGACTCTGCTCCACTTTGCCTCTTTATCGTCTATGTGACATTCCTTAGCTTACTTACATCGTTTATAGTTTACCGATTAAGAAGTTTTTATTGTAATTTCTTACTGATATCATTCCAAGAAAAGAATTTTAAGTGATGTCCAATCGAATAACGATGTTTATGGCCTTTTTACTGAACGTAACATAAAATTTTATGTTCATTGATATAATAGAAAACGCATGATCATCTGTATCGTTAAACAGAAATACGATTTATAGCTATGTAACGTGACAAATAGTAGGAAATTGCGCAGAATTATTGCTCAAATTAGTGCTAGTAAACAAACTAATATTAACACAGATCATATTGTCCAGTTTTGTTTGCTCAAGGGCTGTCTGATTTTGATTATATTCATTATTGAATTGCGTAGTTGCGTTGGAATCATTTTCTCTTGGAAGTGAAGACAATCTGAGTGATAAGTTTGAATCGTTGTCGATATCTTTTGAAGCGCGACGTTCACCTTGGTGCCTTGACGGTTCAAATCACGTGGCGGAGTGGCAGGCTGACTCATGGCATCAGCGACTAATAGTCGCGCATGGTAGTAAACACTGGCGTCTCGCGACTACTGCGTAGTTTAGTGTCTGCGATTAATAAAATGTTGATTAGATGAAAACGTATGTTTTTGCTCTTCGGTTCGTAGAATTTTCCATTATTTTTAATACACTATTACGTTGTAGATAATTGTTTTGTTGTTGCTTTTGAAGCCAACATTAATTACTTTAATTTACGTTGTTGTTCATTCCCAAGGTTTCTAATTGTTTAAGTATAATGATTTCTTACTAAATATTCTGGTTTTTCCTAAAGTTTTTCTCTAAGTTCATTGGAATTTATGTACATTTTGTAGTGCGTATAGCCTACTTAAAAATATTATTTAAGACACCTCAAAATATTAAAAAACGACGTCTGTTATTCGCTTACTTTTTCTAAATTATCATCACAAGTCGTGAGTATTTGGTTTTTTATACACTCCCAACTGCTTTTATAAAGTTTCTACTATATATTTTTTAAGATTTTTTCATGTAGGCCCAGCGAACGACTATCAGCACTATCACGCAACTCGAACGTCTACGTTACAGTAACTTACTGAAAGAGTCTATATCTCTTAAACTACTATACCGAGTTTGATTAAACTTGTACTCTTCCCAAGTTGAAAAAAACTAGCTATAACAAAAAGAATTTTCGAAATAGGATATGTAGTTTCTAAGAAATCCACGGACAAACCTACATACATACACACACTCGTAGAATTTGGTCAATTTGTTTAGAAGCCCACATAGTCTAACATATATAAATATTACGCATTTATATTATTACTAGCTGACCCACGCAGCTCCGCCTGCGCTGTGTTTACGTTAACTAAACTTTCAATAATATAGGTACCTACATTCGCATAGAATACAAAACCTCCTTTTTTAAAGTCGGTTAAAAACTTGGACCCACTTTTATACTTGCCCTCCGAAGACCGGAGACGTTTAGTTCAAATGGCGTTAAACGGTCACCCATCTATTTAATGACCTTACCTAACGTTGCTTAACCTGATTGATTTCCAAACATTGTTAACAACTGTCTATGATTGTTCCCTTACAAATATTTATTACTAGCTGACCCACGCAGCTCCGCCTGCGCTATGTTTACGTTAACTAAACTTTTAATAACAGACAGTCGCATCGAATACATAACCTCCTTTTTTATAGTCGGTTAAAAACTGGGACCCACTTTTTACTTGCTCTCCGAAGCACCGACCCGTTTAGTTCAAATGGCGTTAAACGGTCACCCATCTATTTAATGACCTTACCTAACGTTGCTTAACCCGATCGATTACAAAACCTTGATAACAACTCTCTATGAGTGTTCCCTTACTAATATTTATTATATTATAAAGAAAAATTGATAAAATCGGACCAAGCGTATAACCAAGTACCCATTTTGACTTTAATCCCCTCTCCCAAAAGAACCGTGCTAGATTACGGGATAAAAAGTATCCTATGTCCAACCTTGTAGTAAGATCTCAAATCATGCCAAGTTTCATTTGAATCCATTCAGTAGTTTCGGCGTGATGCTCAGCCGTGATACAGACAGACAGACAGACAAAAATTTAAAAAAATACATTTTCGGCCTCAGTATCGGTTATAGAATGCCCTCCAAATATAATTTTCAAAATATCTTCAATGTACAGAATTGGACCTGTTACAGTTTTATTATAAGTATAGATAATGAAAAATTGTTAAAATCGGAGCAAGCGTATAACCAAGTACACATTTTGACTTTAGTCCCCTCTTCCAAGGGAACCGTGCCGAATGTCGGGATAAAAAGTATCCAATAAAAAAAAATACATTTTTGGCTTTAGTATCGGTTATAGAATGCCCTCCAAACATAATTTTCAAAATATCTTCAATGTACAGAATCGGTCCTGTTACAGTTTTATTATAAGTACCTATAGATTACATACATACTTGTCGAATACAGAACCTTCTTTTGAAGCCGGTTTTAAAAGGTTTAATTTTGACGGATTACGGATTAAGAATAATTCTAAACAATTTATAAATTAAAAAGTAATAACAACTAGGAGTAGCAGTAGATGTCGTTTTAAATTAGCCGATATGCTCGACGAAGTACGTGGAATTGGGCACCGGCACGGGTGCAGGCGGGATGATTAATATCCGGCGAGAGAAGGTGGCGGGCGTCACCGTGACGCGATGACGTCACCTCCGCAAGCTCTACGCTTCCGCTCGCCATACGTGGACTCAATTACGGGGCTAAGTGCTATATTGATGCAACGTATCGGAAAATATGAAGTAGGGTTATTACGCCAGATAGCGACTAATTAATAGTGTGTGTTAGTTACGTCGATATATCCGTGTTGTACTGATATGAATCCTAAACTAAAATATGAAATTGATTCAATTCCTCTCCAAGCTGTCAACACTCAAAAGGATCTTGGTGTCACCATTACGAATTACCTTAAATGGGCCACACATATTGCTGAAATACTAAAAAAAGCGAACTCCAGGGCTGGGACGGCTGTCAGCAAAATATCAATTGAGTTACATTTCATTGAGTACATACATAACAACATAACGTGACCTCACAACCGCAGAGCAATTCATACGAACGCTCATTTGAGAGTGATTGCTTATCTCTTCTCGTCGACATTTACAATGGGATCTGGCCGACTAAAACAATAGGATTGCCCTATTTATTGAGTGCAGTTCGTGGCTGGCGTGTGCTTTCATCGCTCGACCGGCATAATGAGATCAACGTATATTCATCTCTATGTTTATGTTAGAGGGGCTGCCCTGCACCAAGATTAAAAGGGCGCCTTGCACGTCGTTTTTGTTTATACATTTTGACACTTTTTTCTAACATGACGGAAATAGTTCAGGTGCTTAGAAAATTATTAAACTTAATTGTCGATGGCCTGAGACCGGATCCATGGATCGATGCCCAGTTTACATCTTACTGTGTCCCTGTGTGAAGGGTGTGCTGTGCTTTCCTTTCTTTTTTTGTGTCATATTGCATGTTATATTATATAATGGAATTGTTTTAAAATTTACTTTTGTATTGTATTGCCACTGACTGGCATCCGTGGAACACTGGGCCCAGTTGAAAACCAGCGTCAAGCATTAGCTTGACATTAAGCTGATCTGGGACTCATTTGGACCTATCTCTTTGGGGCACAAATGTAATATTTTACCTATAATTGTATTTCTGTTATTTACTAGTAATTGTGTTTCATTGTGGTATCCAAATATTTTTTTCTTATTCTTATTCTTAAGGGAATTAATAGAGAGAGAGGACCTAATGAGAATGGTTTAGGAATTTAACTATAGATTTAATTAGCTGATCATACCAAATAATATAGAAATTCCAAATGGGTTATTGATTTTACTGTCCTTATCTCGTCCGAGATAAATTCAATTAGAATAATGGACAGTCGTATTAGTTTGCTCGTAACTTTGAAATAGATTGTGATCCCAAGAGAATATAATTTTGTTACGTGTCACTTACAAGTTAGTAATACATACGCACACTATCGTCGGATGAAATCGTCTGTAACAAGTACGAAACGTATATAAAATCACAAGACATTTACCTCTATACAGTTGAGTTAATTGATTCCGAAGTCTCTTCTGCGTAATGAATCACATAACTTATTATAGTTATTAAGTGTTTAGTTATTGAGTGAATGTTTCCCTAGGATGGCCTATACGAGAAACGAACACCCGGTGCCGCATAGGCATACAATTTATTCAATTTTGACATGCTTCAATCGATATAACGTTCTCAAATTAAACAAAAGCATATTAACGTGTAAAATAATTATAGTGCCCATTTGCATTCCGAACATGACGCTTGAATCAAATATTTGCGGAAGTCAAATACCGGCCCGCTTCCGGCGGTGGCGCGACAATGGCTCGTCATGTTTGATCGGATTTCGTTAGCTGCGAATACCGCATCGAGTCTTGCTAACATTTACTTTTGTCTTCTCCTTGCTTTTGTGATACCTACATTGCTACAATGCAGAGGGGAACAAAAAGACGAATGCTCTGAAATAACACCTGGCTCCAGCAAAAGACAGATGTTTGATTAGCCGAGTACTGACACAATTTACCTCAAAATTTAAGATCATTTTGAGGGATATTTATTTTTAGTCTTATTTAGGTTATGATTTAATTTTGTGTAGCAGGATTATTGCTAACAAATAAACTGTAGAAATTATCCTAAAAGTATATATTTTGATGTTAGGCTTTTGGCAGATATGGTTGAACTTATTGCAAAAATATACATTTTACCTATTAAACCTCCGTCATATTATCTTATAGTTACATAAGAGCAACTCGATCTATTTAAGAAAACGTTACTAGGGATATTTCTAGTATTAGGCACGTACCATCCGAATTGAGTTGGAAAGTCATTTGAGTAGTCATCATTTTACATTTTACCTATTAAACCTCCGTCATAGTATCTTATACATAAGAGCAACTCGAACTATTTAAGAAAACTTTACTAAGGATATTTCTAGTATTAGGCACGTACCATCCGAATTGAGTTGGAAAGTCATTTGAGTAGTCATCATTTTGCCCGGATTGTTATTGCAGGGTTTATAGCCTAAATTCGTTACTGACGTCTTTATTATGTTCATAAACTCGTCAATGCGAATTAAGGGACTTCGCTCGGGGAAGTACTTACCTAATATTACGTCAGTCGTGATAAATTCGTTTATAAACTCCGGTTCCTGTCGCTAGGTTACTCGTTTTGAGCGTTACACTTGAACGAACTTACCCTATTTGTAGTCGGTGCCCCTAGGCCCGTCAGCCGCAATGGCATTGTAAAACTGGGGCATAATTCCTGACCTATATCACAACAGGGTTGTCTGGGACATCGCCAACTCCCATCCCCAGAATACGTTGGACAAATAGCACGGCGTATATCTTGTTTTCGAACTCTGCTCTTACAACTACTTTTAACTGCATCTGCACTACCGGTACGACTGTCCGAGGTTTAAAAACTGGGTTAAAGATTGCATACTTACTTGTTTTTATGGATAAAACATAAGAAGTTTGTACATAAAGATATCTTCAAACAGGATGCTCGGTTCCATTCGTTAAAGAAAACTTTCTAGGTGGACATAAAGTTGAGCATAGTTATATAGAGTTGTTGATCTATCTAACACAGCATCATATTAACAGCTATCCTATTGGTGACCATTTCTATTTCCGAACGAGATATGTCGAGATGAACTCGATTAGGAAGCAATTTATTACCGACCCCAAAAGAACTTATTACGCCGAGCTTAATATACTCGCGTCACTATTATAAGAATTATTATTCTCCAATTGATTTGGAATTTCGTCGAGGAATCGGAAAATCTATTGGAGTGAATACTTTACCGTTGGCTTATCCGAGTATTAAGGGTTAATGACGTAAAGGGGACGTCTTTACTAAATATAAGCTAGTGCTTAACTGTGATCCCATCTGATGTTAAGTCATGCAGCCGTGAATGGAGGCACGCTAGTTTATAAACAACACACATAAAAGGACCTTGTGCTAACGGCAGGCTCGGATCTAGGTGGAGCTAACCGGGGCACCGGCCCTGGGTGGCAGTTTCAGGGGGTGCCAAAATCATAATATAATATGATAAAAAATAAAAAAACTTGCTCCACAGAAGCCTGGTTGGCTCACCTTCGACTTGGAAGAAAAAGGCGCCACACAGGCCCACACCACAAGTGAACATGTGATGCCGATTTAAGATTTGAGATTTTTTAAGTAATTTCTCAAACGCTGAAGGGAAGGACGCCACTATCAAGTATCCCCGGTTCAAAAAAATCGTAGATTCGGGGCTGGCTAACGGTACCGCTGTATCGGTAACAACAGGGGCGAATGATGGTCCCTAAGTACAGCGACTCTTCCGTGAGAATTGACTACCAACCTTACCGCAATAACAACGCCACTCGAAGGTAGCGTTATCTGCGCTGCGACCTTCAGGGAGGTGGAAGTTACCCCAGTCGGGCTTCTTGAATTCTGAGTGGAAGTTCCCTCTGTGTCGCTATATGACTGTAACAACAAAAAAATGTCCCAAGGCCGTTGAGTTTCTTGCCGGATTGATTAAGCCGTGTTGTGATCCGGTGGTAGCTTTAAAAGATATTGGCCATTCAAAAGTAGAAGCCTATTTGCAATGCATTTCATTTCATCCCATTTCTAACTCAATAATATCCGCCTCATCTATAATATTGTGTCTTTCGTAGACGCCGATTTTGTGACGTTTTCGGACTATGGACGGGTCTCGCGGCGCGTGCGCTGTTTGTATCGTATTATGTAAATCGCTAGTGTCTTCGCCTTGATAAGAATTACTTATGCATCGGGGACACTGACAAACGTACATGTGCTTTGTGGCATGTCTCTCATCATTCTCTACGTCATTGCTTATACACCGATACCCTTCGCTTGCTATCACTGTCAATAGCCACGTTACGTCACTTCAAGCTGTCCTCAGTGGGCGCGCCGAGCATTCCTATCCATTGTATGCAAATAAACTGGAAACTATAGTTACAGTTCTATTAGATAAAGCGAGTATATGTGACTGTAATCTACAAATGGGTGGCGAAAATCGACATAATAACGTTATTGGATAGAAGCGCTATGATAATACCTTTACAACACGTTTTTATTACAATTATCAGTATGAGTATAAATATACCGTATATTATTGACTAGATCAGATAAAAAAAACCAGTCAAGCACCGCAACCCTCTGCTCTATTACTATAGAAAGGGTTGGTACCGTCGGTGTTTCAGAATGTAAGCTAAGCTATGAATTAATAATAACCCTTCACACTTAAGACTTCAATAAAAAGCAAGAGGTTCTCTATTCATCGTGTTCTTTACTCATGTTTTTTTTTTTAGATCGAAACGCGTTCTTTTTCAATATTAAACTTACCTCCATACCATAGAATAGTAATTTTTGATGATATGGAATATTTCGGTGGCATTTGCACTAAACAATGATATTTTACTAGCACTAAAGGTCAAATGTGGGAATTTGAGCACGTAGCCGTGTATGCGAGTTTAGCAAATACAAGCTACCTGACACCCATTACACAAGCTGCCTGAGCTGCCAATGAAAAAAGTAATATAACATTGTAAAGGTCGCCGAGCATGGTTGACATCAAGGCATTTGTTAATGGAAGCATTTGAGGGCAATTGCTGTTAAAAGGCTTCAATAAAATCAAGTTTGCACGATATATTTAGACGCTCAGGACTAGATTATTTTAATACAAAGGTTAGTCCGTAAATGTTCTGGCTCTGGATCAATATTCTCAGCCGGTTATCGAACTCTATGATAAGAAAGTAAAAACACATTCTTTATTACTACTACAATAATTGATAAAATCTGATGAAGAAATCTGAGAATATTAAGCGGCAAAACAAAGGAAACAGTTTTGTCTTAAGTATTACAATTTTACTAAAAAAGTATAACCAATTGAAATGATTCGCGTTATTTTCAATACATACCGACTTATAAACAGTATCCAAATATTGCTTTTACAGTCTTAGATTTGACAACACCTTTTTCTCGTTTACTATAAATACGCACTGTTAGGTAATATACCGAATTGTTGTAACTTTAGCTGATTTAATACGTAACGTTTGAGGTTTAATAGCCGTTATTTTTGAATAGTCCAAAATGGGACGCTGTCCATACAGATATAATAAGACGGTATTGTTAAGAAGTAGTCTGAAGATGATCAGTGCTACGAGTATTTAAGGCTGGCTGTGCGCCAACGCCGCGCTGTCTCAATGCCTGGTGTTGGTGGCTGGATCGTTCCATCAATTCTGACGAGACATCGTTGACACACTGTCGTTACCAATGTGCCGAGCATTTTATAGACACTTCCTCGGCTTTACAGCTTCCTAATATAGCATAATTTCTGCATAAAGATAACGCATCAACACGTTTTACGATGTACGCTTTTTACAAGACCTTAGCGGCGTGTTATATCGGCTTGAACATAAAATGTGGCGAAACACTTAACCTGACATGGTTTAGCTAGTATCGATCGATACAAACACTCGATTGCTACTACACTACTTTATCTGAAAGATAGTAAATGTGCTCTAGAACATAAATGCTTTTCGTATTTTATCTCATAGTTATAAATCTAATCTTATACAAGAAATAGGCTTCTCGCATTAAAATTAGACTCAGTAAATAGGAAGACGGGAGGGTACGTTATTTTTTAACATTAGATATTGTTTTAAAACGCAGAAATAAGATATGTTCACGTAAATATTTGTTATTAGGTATTGTCATTGAACAGTCAAACTGTACAATTTACTTGCTCGGCGTTTACGCAATATCTAGCGCGTCAGCGAGGAATCGGTATTACAAATCAGTACATATATATCAGTGCATTTACAGCATTCAACTCGGGCATTGTTATTTATCATTTTAATATAATTTAATCACCCTTATGAGTGACTAGCCCGCTCAGTCATACTCGTAGTCTCAAGAAATGTAAGCGTACGATGATAACCGTACGAGATGCATTACACCCGCTTCTCGTTTACTGCCTGAATACGGTCCATTTTCTTAGGTGAAATGGAAGGCCTTTCCTTTCAACCTTTGACGCCTTTCAAAAGGTTTCATGCTGTGTAACTACAGCAGTTACAAGCAAAAGCACTCAAAACATCTTCCGATTGATGATGTAAGGACGCTATCAGCTTTGTAAAAATACTTTATCATAAATTAAATATAACTAAAACAAAGGTATATTCGTCTTGATAAGTTTTTCGAAATAAATTGATTTAGAAGATGAGTCGCTTTTAAAATAAGACATTATCCACCTACTACATATAGTTTACTTAAGTGACATAGCCTATGTTAAATAGCTGGCTGGCAGCACCTGTAGCCAAGTTGTCATTCTATGAGTGCCATATATTTTCACGTGACTTAGCGAAGAGATATGTTATTCCCATACATTTGTTTTCGTTTCTCTAGCCTTTCGTATTAGAATGACAACTTGGCTAAGGGGCCAGGTCACTTTTAAATGTAAAGGGCCCTTCTAAAGGATGTAAGTAGTCCGGAAAAACATCGTCATTTCTTTAGAGCCGCAGCTGCGACGACCTCGATGAATGTAGGCAGTTAAAGTGCAACCCTTTTTGTGATTGCGAGCTCTTCTGTTTCACTCACGTTGATGTGTACCTGTTCCCGACACCTGGATTGTACATTCGCGAGGGTTGGACATAAAGCTAAATAGCATGTTGTGTTTTCGGTGCTATTAATAACAAAAAAGGGTCGCGAGGGTTAATTAAGTTTCTTGTTTATTTTTGTGAATTAAAAAGTATATGCCGTATGTATAGAGTTAAATTACCGAATTGTGTTACGATAGCGTCTGTCTAAATTATATTGTCACTCAGTTTTTTTTTGCAATGGGACAATCCACACACGGTCATCTGATCCGAAACTAGGCAGAGCCTGTACTATGGAAACCAGACAACTGATACTAAAACTTATATGGTACTTTTTTGTTGTAAATACTTATATAGATAAAACACCCAGACACTTGGCGGGAATCGAACCCACGACCTATTGGGTAGCGGCCAGGGTGTCTAACCACTAGACTAACAGGTCCGTCAAATTTGGTTAGTTATTCGAATTAGTTTTTTTTTTGTATAAGACCAACAAAATTTAGCATACGCTTCCTATTTGAGACTGGTAAGGAAACGTAGTTAAATTTGTGTAACCTAACTCGCTCACAATAGTCAATGTAGTTTGCAGTGTACAACATAGAGCAACAGTAGAATAGATATCGAGTATTCTGAGACTTCAACTTGAATGTTGGGGCTGTATTCTCAGGGTGGATTTATCTTGTGAATGCAGGCCACGTGTTCCGCGCCCTATTTCCTTGAACATAACACTCCAATCGCTGACAAGTCGTTGCTGACTTGCTGAGAGTGCTGAGAAATTATAAATTCTGATGATATAAGTGTTTCTAGATAGAAAGCCGAAAGTCTAGACAGGGGTGAAATTCTAGGCAAAACTTGCTCCGTCAGTTTACTATGCTCGTTGATGAAAACAACTCTCATTTTTTATAATAGTCGTATAAATCAACGATACATGAAAATAATAGGCAAAAAATATTGAATAACTAATAATCACTATCACTACATAGTATAAAACAAAGTAGCTTCCCGCTGTCTGTCTGTCTGTCTGTCCCTATTTATGCTTAGATCTTTAAAACTACGCAACGGAATTTGATGCGGTTTTTCTTAATAGATAGTGATTCAAGAGGAACGTTTATATCTCGTATACTCGTAATACATGCATAATATAGTAGAGAAACACTGATAATTTTAGAGGTTTCTAATGTGATTTAAATAAACACATTTTTTTGAGCTTACATTGCAAACGCTGGCTGAACCCTACGAAATAGATCAAAATAATGTACTACAGTATTGTACACCTTAACAAGGTCTACAAAAAAGTCTGCGATGTTATATGTTTATCTCTTAGGTTTATGTTTATCTTAACCACAATAACCATTTTTGATCCTTTGCACTCGCGCGAAGCCGGGGCGAGTCGCTAGTACTAAATATATAGTATTATTAGTCATTCAATATTTATTGCCGCGAACGCCGATCTATTTAGGTACATATAACGTAATAGGTAGGTACATATTATTACATTGAAAGACTTGAATGGATGAATTAATGAATGGTTTCGTTTTCGCCTAATAAGTAACCAGTTTATGGGCGTCGAGAACATGGTTTTCCTTATTTGTAAATGTAGAAAACAACCAACGGATGTGGTTGTTTTAGAGATTTTTTTAATAGTTAAACATAATCGCCACCGCCTTGGTGCCTATCGGCGGGTCGTTAAGAACTATTTGCGGTTTTCTATGTTCGAATAATTATTGTAGTTGAGGTTGAGATAGTGAATTAGTGACGTAGAAGTAAGTGCCTGATTTGAGATTTGTTTAGGTTATGTTTAATAGTTTAACCCCAGAGTTCACCCTTTTGCTAACAAGTTTTGGAGTGGCTAAACCACTCCGAAACTTGTGGCCTGTGGCCTCCCTACATTCTTCCGTTTGTTCATTTCTAGCAATGACCAAGCATTGCATGTGAGATATTTAAGGAAAAAAAACGAAATCTTAATCGCTCACATTTTATTTTTAACATTGTTTGAAATGATCGGGCACTCTTTCAAGGCACTTTGTGAAGCGACTTGACGATAACCTTGTCTGTTACGGTGGGCGGTTCGCATTATTTCCCCCGAGTTTGTTAAACTAAAATGTGTAGCGTTGTTAAATATCTGTATCTAAAGAAAATTGTAAATGGTAGAATAATTTCATGACTATAGAAGATATACTAGGCTGATACCACGGGTTGATACAAATGACTTAAATATGAGCTTGTCTAGTGCATCGCGTCTTATTATTAACTAGCTGACCCACGCAGCTCCGCCTGCGCTATTTTTACGTTAACAAACTTTTAATAACAGACATTCGCATTGAATACATAACCTCCTTTTTTATAGTCGGTTAAAAACTGGGACCCACTTTTTACTTGCTCTCCGAAGTACGGACCCGTTTAGTTCAAATGGCGTTAAACGGTCACCCATCTATTTTTAATGACCTTACCCAACGTTACTTAACCCGATCGATTACAAAACCTTGATAACAACTCTCTATGAGTGTTTCCTTACTAATATTTATTATATTATAAAGAAAAATTCATAAAATCGGACCAAGCGTATAACCAAGTACCCATTTTGACTTTAATCCCCTCTCCCAAAAGAACCGTGCTAGATTACGGGATAAAAAGTATCCTATGTCCTACCTCGTAGTAAGATCTCAAATCATGCCAAGTTTCATTTGAATCCATTCAGTAGTTTCGGCGTGATGCTCAGCCGTGATACAGACAGACAGACAAAAATTAAAAAAAATACATTTTCGGCCTCAATAATATCTTCAATGTACAGAATTGGACCTGTTACAGTTTTATTATAAGTATAGATGTGTTAACGTATGAAAGGCGTGTATTATTAATTCAATTATTAATAAGAAACACGGTTTAAGCAGTTTACGTATATGCAGACAGTAAACAAGTCGCAATTCACTTTCATCTCCCTGAAACTATCTCCCTGAGGTAAAATGAAAGTGCTACAACCGCTAAAATCAATTATTTCGGTTTTTAGATAAGGTTATTAATGGGTGTCTGAAGTAAACGTCTAGTAAATTGAAACGCTTATAGACTGACGTCACGGGGACCTGTCTAGACTGCAGTCGTACGCAATAAGGAATACATGGGAACAGTGCACTTTTCTTGCCGAATATGTATATGTAGAAATGAATATCTTCTATGATTTCATTAGGTACGTTTTAATAAGCTCTACCTTTTGTTCCTAAGATTCACTTTGCAACCGGTTACCGGAATACAATGTTACGGGTACGTTTGTTTGCATGAAAAAAAAATACTTATTTTCTTTTGAGATTGCGTTGAGCCCAATCGTTGCACCTTAAATTCGAGGGGATTCGGTGGCAGGTATATATAATTTCATGACTCGAAGGGCGCTCAAAACCGAGGGCAATGACCTCTCACCCCTAGTTTTCTTAGCGTGCAATAAGCCTGTGCAATAAGCTGCGTAGATTGGCTCTCCATTATTTTTAACCGACTTCAAAAAAGGAGGAGGTTCTCAATTCGTCTGTATATATATATATATATATATTTTATGTATGTTCGCGCAGATTAGGTTAGAGATTTTTAGATTATAATTATGAACCGATTTGAAAAAATCTTTCTTCTATCCATTCTTCAATCCATTGATTGGGTCCAATAAAAAAAATATTGCTTAGTAATAAGTAGTTCCTGAAAAAACAAGAATGGTGCTAGCTATATAGGCATTCCTGCGCAGGAAAGCTGCAGGAATGCCTATAAAGATGACTTTATGTCGCTTTTTAAGGACAAAAATGGCCATAACTCTGGCAAATATTTACCAATTTCAATGATTCTTTTTTTATTCGAAAGAAGAAACCACTGTATTGAATCTCCTGGAGGACCATGAACGATGTGGAGGAATTTATCTGGTAAAAACCATAAAACTGATGTTCTCCATTACATTGCTCTGACAATTATGAACCGATTTCGATGATTCTTTTTTTATTCGAGAGAGTAAACTACTATGATGATTCCATGCAAATTTTATTACGACCGGATATTTTTTTCTGAAGAAACATGAATTATGTAAAACTATGTAGACGATAATGTGATAACCTACCTAGATCATTTTACCGTCTTCGATGGTTCAATCTTTATGTATGAAAATATCACTAAAAAGTATAAAATAAAAGCTTTAAAAAAAAAATTGAACCGGCTTCAATATCACTGATACGTATAAAATAATTTAAATATTATTGAAGTTGGTGCCAAATATACACAGCAGGTACGCTAACACCAACTTCTATAAAATTTATTATATTTTTTTTAATGGTTTTGTACTTACCTAATGCTGTTCCTCATGTACGAACTACTAAACGTAGAAATAGTTATTACATTTTATTCATGAATTTTAGTCTTTACTTATCTATCACATAAACATCGCTGTTTATATCAACCTTTTCAACGCGACAAACCAAATTGTTGTCAGTAATTCATGTAATTATGTACATTACACATGTAATTATAAAATATGTTGATGGAATGAAATGAATTACTAATCAATCAGAAACTCAGTGTGATAAAAAATATATACAGCCGAATTGAGAACCTCCTCCTTTTTTGAAGTCGGTTAAAAATGAAAAAATAAACACTATCGGTAGAAATGGAATATGTACTTACATCCATTTTGGTCAGCTCGCTTCTTTTCCCAGAGAACGTCATAAAATATATTGTGGAGGCGTGTGGGCTTTATACGAGGCTAATAACATACCATGTTACGCCTAAATATATAATAAGCCTTTTCTCCCACCTGGCTAACTATCCGGAAAATATCCTACGGAATGATAACAATCAACGCAACACGATTTTCTTGTATCTCCTCTAACGAAATTGGGCTATAAATGGTGACCCTTTTGCAACCTTAATAAGGTAGTAGGTAGCAAAGGAAACAAGCAAAGCTTTTCTCTTTATGGTTTCCTAAATTAGTGATCAGATAAGGTTCTCAAAGTTCTCGCAAATATTCTAAAATAAATCGGTATCGTTTTCTATACGAATCAACAAATAGGATGAAGTTAATACCGACGCATATTAAATGCTGAAGTACGTATGAAAATAACGCGATGAAACAGCAGTCGAAGAGTGTGAACCCATAAAAGTGGGAATTAAAACCTTGACAGTGACGGAGGACACTGTTCAGTGAAGACTTTCGTGTCACATCTTTATGGGAGACCTCATTTTACCCTCGAGCGCTTACACGACAGCCCGACCCTGAATATTTATAAGGCGCTCTTCTATTCGGGTCAGATTTATTATCAAGTTCAAACTGTGTTTGGCTTTAACGTGGATTCGTTAGGAATAGAAATTAATTTAAAAGTAACTCCAATCGTCTTTTGTATAGTAAAGTAGCAATTTATTGACCCTGACCTTTAACAAGGCGCGGTGAGTTCGCGTTATATCTCGTTCTTTAGCGTGTGGGTGTAAAACCGTAATAAATTCTATTTTACATTGTTGTTTACATTGCAAAATGACGGTTTCATTTGCCTATGCTTATTGCAAAGCATAAGTATTATTGGCAACATTCTATAAATAGTAAAAAGTGAGAGTGTATAATACATACATTACTATAGTTTTTTCACCTTGATTCTTGTTGATTCTACTACATACATCTAACTAAATGAATTATGGATAAAGAATAATAAGGATATATACTTTTTTCATCGTAATATATAAAATTCCTCTCCAGTTTATCGTATTCGGCAGCTGCCGCGAAGTGAATCATTACTTAACATTTTACGAGGTGCATCCCACATCGTACACAAACAACGTCTTTGTGTCTTTGGCATAACATTTTCCGAAACAGAAGTTTGATTTTATTGCATAGTTCAAGTTTACTGCGGTCCTTTATATTGGTACATATTTTTATTGCGTAGTGTAGTATTAGTAATGATTATGCGTCTTCCAAGATTGTTGCAACGTTGGTTTCGCTACAAAGTTTGGCGTTGACGTCGAAGTGCCGAGGCCGCCGCCAATCCTCTAATAGCTTGCTTGCCGTCTGTTAAAATTTATTTTGGCAACAATTGATCGTTACTCACACGCTTTTTCCCACGAAACCGCATTATCTTGGTTAATTTCCATTCGGTTGCTGTGTCAGGAATTTAGTTTATTTGGCTGGATGACGTCATAAGAAGAAATGTGTATATGTAGTAGGTACCTATTATCCAACAAACGTTTCCTAAAATTCGACGTCGTTGAACGCTTATTTATAACGTTTAACCTGATTTAACCAATGCCATATTAATATTGGCAAGACTATTTTTGTTTTACTATGATGAAATCGCCGTAAATTCAGTGAATTTTTGTTAAGGTTTTTTTACTATAAAAATTAAAGCATGCCTGATATCGTAATGCTTACGTGACGTGGTCCAACACCTACTTATTTAGTATGCATCAACTACACCTAATTCGTTGCGAACAGCACGTTCCTGTCGTATCGTAGTATGGGTACATATTTTATCAATGTGCCTATCAATAGCTCTATAAAACATGTAAACAACGATAAAAGACAAGTAAGCAGCCTGAATCACCTGAAATATTTTTATTTTTACTAGGTTGCATGTTATTTTTTTCACTATATTGGGGACAACCTAACAATTACAGAGTACATAATCTATACATATTTACTTGTCCTGACTGACTGACTGATTCATCAACGCACAGGCCAAACCGCTGGACCTAGAAAGCTGAAATTTGGACAGTAGGTTTTTCTTATGACGTAAGCATCCACTAAGAAAGGATTTTTGAAAATTCGACTCCTAAAGGGGTTACATGGGGTGTTTTCTTTTGATGAAACTTTTTATTGTATGGTTCGATTGACTTGAAATTTACTGAAAAGATTCTCTAAATAAAATAAATCAATACGTGTTTCGCGAATTTTCAAAAACGACCTTTAGGTTAGGGGTTGATAAACTCTGTAAAAAAATTAGCGGGCGAAGCCGCAGGAAATTGCTAGTAACAAATATTAGTTTACAGCCAGCATAATCAGCTCCGTTATCCTCAAATTGGAGATTGGGATTGATGTATTGCGAGTTTAGGCGCTTAAAAGGCACCCAATTTATCTGATCTGATCTTCTTTTTCTTTTTTCTTTTTCTAAATTAAAAGGGACTAGATAAGAAATTATATTTTGCGCATTATCGTATGAACACAGACTAGGTACCTACTTTGAGTTGTCTGTGTGTATGAAGCACCATTAAACCACTAGGGTAACTAGAGGGAAGATCACAGCTAGATCATTTCTTTAATACTTTAATAGGTTCTATTTTTATTTGTTTTAACGCAGATTTCCTCATATTCTAATAATAATATTATCTTGTTACAGGGTGGTTACCCGGCAAAGTTGAAGAAAGTGTTAATAGTGACGGCGCCGCTGTGGTTCAAGGCGCCTTTCCGTATCCTCCGGCTGTTCGTGAGGGAGAAACTCCGAGAGCGCGTGCACACAGTTAATGCGCCTCAGTTAGGACTTCACGTGCCTCGCGCCAGCCTGCCCAAGCAGCTAGGCGGGCTGCACGAAACGGACCACACGGCTTGGTATGGATAGCACTTTCGACTTTTAGCCTGATAACTACAAAAATTGACCGTTTTGTATCAAATATTGCCTTTTGCCAATTTGTACTAGATAGATACCTAAGTTTCATCATCAGCAGCTATCAAACGTCAACTGCTAAACAAAATCCCCACGCTTGACAGACGTCTTGAGGATCGCAGTATAGGTAGCTAATCTAATAGAAAGACGCTGCAGCCCGTCTTCTTGTTTTCCCTTAGTCGCCTCTTACGGAGACCCAATGAGAAGAGATGGGAGGGTGCTATTCTTACCCGGACACCCCACGGGTCAAGTGTAAATGACTCGAAATACTCGAAAAAAATTAGGCCACAAATTAAGGGATGTTAGTTTCTTTTTCTTTATCTTAATCTAATGACGAGACGATCGCGACGTTTGTGTCATGATAAGTGATATGTCTGCACATAGAAAGGGGATTACTGGACTTTTTTCACATTAGATTCCACTTTTCTCACCTAGGGGGATTTTTAAGGGGGAAAAGTGGAATAAGCCGTTTAGTTTAGCATAACACTGCCCTTAGACCATTTATGGTTATTTTGTATCTTATCAGTAATAAGACAATAGGACGAACACACAGAATAACAAATTATAAATTGTAAATATACGAAATCTATGAGCACGTATTATGTTCGAGGTATTTTGTAAGAATCTTTAAATAGCTTTATATTAACACTATTAGGTAATTGTTTACATTGTGACAAGTTTACGAAATAACCCACCTACGCTCTGTGTAGCGTAACGCGCAGTCTCTATATTTACCATAATATATGTGCTAACAAAATGTTGAAAGACCCCCGTCTACTAAATTGATTTTCAGTCGCCGGTCTTGGCTTAATGTACTTATTACACAATTCGGGAGCGATGATTTATTGGCCGCGTAATGACTTTGTTCATTTGTGTCGAAATGATATATGTATTTCAAAGTTTCAGCGTAGGTTATTTCAGAGGCCAGGTATAATTTTGTATTTTGTGGCCCAAGTAATTGCGAAAATACTACGCTTTATACTGTAGACGCAATTTTGTGACTGTCGAGATAATGACACTAGTAATTTAATGTTATTAGACTGCGCTAAAACAGACATTTTTTAACAGATGTAGGACATAGTAGGGACGTCTACTGAAATTTCCCAACTTGTGTAACGTCTCCACTATACAGAAGGCTGAAACTAAATTACCACCATTGACAGTCCTATGCGGTGGCCGGCGTGCAGGAGGAGGAGGAGGAGGAGGAGGATTTGTAAGACTGTTCTGTAATGACTTCGCGATATGCACGGCGGCCGGCATGCAGGGCCGTGAATGGTGTACCTAAATAAAGTCATCTACTACTTTTACTAGGTGGTAGGTTCTTTGTGCAAGGAACCGTCCAGGTAGGCACCCCCGCAGTGTCAGATATTCTGCCGCCAAGCAGCAGTGTGTAAACATTGCTGTGTTCCGGTGTGAAGGGCACTGTAGCTGGTGAAATTGCTGGACACAAAAGGCTTAATATCTACTGTACTGTCTTAGGGGTCGGCAACGTGCTAGTGATTCTTCTGGTGTTGCTAGCGTCTATCTATATGCTGCGATGACTGCTTACCATCAGGCGGGTCGCATGCTTGCTTGCCACCTTGGTTGTATAAAAAAAAACCTTGGAGTGGCGTTGTTCCCCTTCATCATTAAGTGGCGTTGTTGCTCTTCATCTTCGAGTGGCGTTGTTGCTCTATGATGGGTCGCTGTGGTGACTGACAATTGCTCTGAAAATACTCCTGGCAGTGCTACGGGTTGCGGGGGTCTTTCGACATTTTGTTGACCTTAGTACCATTCCCTTTCTATGACTAAACAGCGTGGTGGACAGCACCATGTCAACACAGACGAGTCACTTTTGTCAATATTTTGATTATTATCACCAATAAGATAATGCGGGCCATGTGCTTATTTTCCATGTTAGTGGTGTACTAAAAGTTTTCAGAATAAACGTCATCCATCTGTGATAGGTCTGTCTATTGTCGATTGGTATCTATTTCCAGCTGGTAGCAGCGAGACATTTCGATATTTATTTACTTACAATAAGCCCTTTTCTGATTTTCTTAATGTAAGTATATTTTTTATTGTTCACAGGTTAGAGCATTGTAAAAACTGTCACATAAATAATCTTCAGAATTCAAAACTGGACGGCGTTATCGATGAATATGTAATCAGTAATCACATTCCACCTCTCAAACCGCAAAATGGTGAGTTGCTAGAAATAAAACAGTTCAAAAATAGATTTTCTTACAACTTGAACCACGTATTCGTCATGAAGATATTTTTATGTTAGGATGTGGGAAGGGCATGTTATGAGCGAAAGTTCTGCGAATTGAATTTTATGTGCGTCTATATAAGTAAGGTGACCTTTCAGTGACGACGATGTTTCAAATGAATCCGTAGACGACCTTTCTTGAAAGGAAATATAGAATTAGATTAATCTGGCTGCTAAAATTAACTGACCTTGATGTCCTACCTTAGTTAATTAGTTCAGTTCCTTAATTTTCATAGAAAGAAAATTCTTTTAAATTGACAGGTAATAGATAATAATTTATACTGGGTGTTCCGGAAAGTGTATAGCCAAAGCCAAAAGTTATGCATAGTATTGATAGTAAAGACCCCGAAAAAATTTCAAAAACGACAGTAAATAACATTTTGTATTACATACAAAATTTATTAATACCGTCTTAAAACTGTTTCTAAACAATCATAATATGATTGTATAATGACATATTATGTCATTATGCCTACTCCAATTGAGTTACTGTTTGTTAGACGCGTCTTCTTCATGTAGCGCTCGCGTCGCTGCTTGCAGGCTTATTGTCCCACTGTCATAATTTGTTGGGTTACATCGAGCGAGTGGATCTGCACGTGTTATTTTTTTTTTATAAATATGACTGAAAGCTGCAAAGTTGTCACAAAAGGGAAAAAGTACGCTTGCAATACGCTAGGCAAAATTGAGTACGCCAGGCAGCACAAACTGCACGACGTATTTTGAAGAGTACGAAGTTACACCCCCTTGGACAGTAGACCTTATTCTATTACAAATAATGTCGGATCTTAATCTGTAAGTTCATTATTTACTAAGTGGTAGGGTTTCTTATGCAAGGAACCGTCCAGTGTGTAAACATTGCTGTGTTCCGGTGTGAAGGGCACTGTAGCTGGTGAAATTACCGGACACAAAGACTTAATGTCTTAAGGGTTGGCGACGCGCTAGTGGTTCTTCTGGTGTTGCTAGCGTCTATGGGCTGCGGTGACTGCTTACTATCGGGCGGGCCGCACGCTTTCTTGCCACCTTGGTAGTATAGTTATAAATAGAGGATTCTCGTGTTAGGTATAATAGAGCGCGAGGGCGAATGTGACATGACGAGCGACCGCGCGGCGAGACTGGGCGACAACAACACGATGCACATCAGCGGGGACCCGCCCTACACATGCGACACGAGCCCGCTACGGTACGTGCACTATTGCTATTAATAATGATATTAAGGTAGGGTCAATTTAATAGATCACATTTGACACTTCATCAAAATTTATCAACGAAAGGGCTCCCACACATAAATGCCAATTCGCATCGCATCGAAAATATCTGCGAGAAACAAATGAATTTTTGTATCGAAAAAATTCTCAGTTATGGAGCACTAATGGTGGGCATAAAATATTATTAATTTTTTCGAAGTTAGAAGTGCACTATTGCTTAATTTTTTTTCAATTACGATTACATATTCATCGACGGGCCCGTTGGTCTAGTGGTTAGTGACCCTACCTGCTACCCAACAGGTCGTGGGTTCGATTCCCACCAAGTGTCTGGGTGTTTTATCTATATAAGTATGTATTCACAAAAAAATAAATTATATATGTATTAGTATCAGTTGTCTGGTTTCCATAGTACAGGCTCTGCCTAGTTTGGGATCAGATGACCGTGTGTAGATTGTACCAGGATATTATTATTATTATATTTATGGTTATAATGACAAGAGAAACAGACAGAACGAAGAAACTGACAGATGTCAGATGAGATCTACTAAAATGGCCCTACATTAAAGACTGTTTTAAACTTTTATGGCAATTTAAAGTAATATTTTTGATTTACGGTCAGGGTGTTTTATTATTATTTTCCGATATTTCAGCGCTGTTGCAAGCGCCATGATCACGGGATAGCTGTAAGATGCGAGAAGTTCGAGTTCCAGTAGTAGCCGTAGCAATAGACTGAGAAAGGGGGTGGACAGATTTGTCTGTTCCTAATTTTTTCTTGCATCTTGCAGTTATCCCGTGATTATGGCCAAATATCCTGACAACAAACCCGCGGCCGTCGCACTGGCACAAGAGACCTGGCCTCTCCGGTGGGATCTGCTACAGGAGGCCCTCATTGCCTTGCCTTTAAGTCCGCCGCCGGAGGCCGCATTGTAGCCCAGGAGCCAGTCACGGTGCTCTTGGGGACGGGGGTCACTACCCCGCCGACGTACTCAATGGACAAACAATTATAGGTGTCTGAATAACAATCAATCGGCTTTGTAGTAACAGTTGATTCTTTAGTGTGTTCTGTATATTACGTAGTACTTATACCTCTTATCTGTTGTATACTTAAATAAAATTCATAACATCAAAAGCGTTGACTCCCTTAGTCTAACGCCTGAGTCATATTGATGATTACTTACATCACATTTACCGAGAATGGTTCATTGTGTAGGTTTAGCGGAATATTTACAAGAAAACAGTTTATTATTAATGTTATATACGTCCGACAATAGGTCGCGTGTATATTTAGCTATTCTGTGGTTAATATTATTACGATCTATTTTTACTTTACTAAAGATTAATGAGATATCTTTTCTTTTTTGCTTTATAAAAGCTATTTACTTGACCGTAATCCCATCTGATCGTTTTATATGAAGGAGTCTTGGATGGGAAAGCGTATCATTCAACAAGAAGACAGGGTCTATGTGTTAGAGAAATCTGCCAAAGACCATGTCGATCTTAGCTGCTAATACCACGCGTCCTCGTAAAAGTCTCTGCCCACATGACCGGACCATTCTCTAATCGTGCTATGAACGTATCAGGCAAAATAATATTCTTGGCATGAAACTGCATGAAGCAACGACCACTATAGCTCGAGCGTTGGTATCGGGCCGTGCCATGCACGTTAATGTACATAATTTAAGATGAATTTCTGCATGGTCGGCAACGTTGCCGTTTCGTTACACGCTGCCTGAGTATAAATATAGTCTCCGTCATTACTTTTTCGTGCTTACGAAAAATATACACGTACACATACGTTACAATACGTTCAAAGCACGGCCATGGTTTGGCCCGGTCTACAGGGTACTACTTTCAGCAGTGGAAACTTTACTTTGCACACGTACATGGTACACGGTACTCGACGGTACCCAAAGGTAGCATAAAATTATGGGATATTATACATGTTAATAATATTCATCTAACTAGCCAACTTCTTTTTCAGACATACACACGGTTACAATGGCGACATGAAGGGCAGACACATAAACTCTGGCGACGAAGATGATTTAGACATAAGTAGTAAGTTGTCCTTTAATACAGGTTAATTTTTTATTCAGTGCGTATATTTTAATCACGTAATCAGTATTATTAGCGCCAAAGATTTATGTTTGACACTGCGGGAAGCGTTATGTGCCCTAAGACTTTATGGCGGGAATGAAAACATTAAAAAGGGTGGACTGTAGTTTTTAAATCGCCTAGGATCGCTAGTATCACACGGTATTACAGCCGGATGGTGTTCATTGGTAAAGAATTAAAAGGAAATAAAAGGAATTCCACACACCTGACGTTCAGCTGCAGCTCAGCTCGTCCCGGGACTCCAACCACACGGCACAGGCTTCACAATAGTCACTGAACACTGCTGAGCTACTAAGAGTCTGATATTACAATAGAATGTGCGTATTATATGAATTATATCACATATTCGCGGGAATGTCTTTGTGCAGTAATTACACAGCGACGCGTTATTCGCGGGGTTTATTGCCAATCAATTAGGACGACGACCGTGTCCTACCGATGACAGATGCGTAGTGGAAGGGTAGCGGATTCACAATGGTGGGAAAGAGAGGGTATGTATACCTGTCATACCGTGCGTACTTATAACAAAGCTAAATTAGAAATATTGCAATTAAATGCATAGAATGCGTATGGCGGTAATAAGTATCGTTAATAATAAATAATAATAATAAAAAAGCTTTATTTTCCATATTAAACTTACAAATCAAATGTTGTGTTAGTATTTGTTAGTATAATAATTACTTTTAATTTAATTAGTTTTTGTTAGTATTCGATATGGATCCCTTTCGGGTAAAAGCCTCCTCCATCGTATGCCATTTTTCTTTATCCTGGGCGTTCAGTATCCAGTTCTTTCCTGCAATTGCAATGATGTCATCTGCCCATCGTTTTCGCGGTCTACCTTTCTTTCTCTTCCCATCTGGTCCCGCCCATTTCGTTGCCTCTAAGGCCCACCTCCTGTTTTTGTATCTTGCAATGTGTCCTGCCCATTTCCACTTTAGACGTAGTGCGTGTTGAAGCGCATCTGTGAGTTTGGTTCTTTTCCTTATCTCTTCGTTTCTGATTTTTTGTATTTTTCTTAGTTTTAATATACTTCTTTCCATAGAATGTTGGCATGTTGTAATTTTATTTTTGATACTATTTGTATATGTCTAAGTTTGGCTTCCGTATGTTAGACTTGGAAGGATACAGGTGTCCATTACTGTTTTTTTAAACTTTATATGGTAGTCACCTTTTAAGATTTCTTTTTGTGCCCAGAATTTTTTCCAGATGTTATTAATCCTTCTATCTACTTCTTCTTCATTGTTGCTTGTGTTGAAAGACATTTGTTTCCCAAGATAAATATATTCGCTTACATACTCGATGCAATTTCCCGACACAGTTATTTGTTTTTTCACATGATTTGTCATTATTTTAGTCTTATTTATGTTCATATGTAAACCTACTTTTTTGCTTTCATTATCCAGAGCTTGTATTGTTTCTTCTAACTCAGTTGCTGTTTCTGCAAAGAGGACAATGTCGTCAGCGAATCTGAGGTGACTTAAATATTGGCCTTGTATCTTGAGTCCCATGTTAGTCCAGTTAATTTCTTTAAATATTGCTTCTAGCACTGCTATAAACAGTTTAGGAGACAAAGGATCGCCTTGCCTGGCTCCTCTTCCTACTATTATCTCTTCTCCCCTGTTTTCCAATCTTATTCTGCTTGTACTCTGCGAGTATATGTTCCTTATGATATTGATGTATGTTCTGTTTATTCCACATTGGATCAGAGCTTTCCAGATAGAGTTATGAGTTATGCTATCAAATGCTTTCGAGTAATCAATGAAAGCTATATAGAGGGGGCGATTGTACTCTTTATACTTTTCTAGTATTTGGTCTACTGTATGTATGTGGTCTATAGTCGAGAAACCCGAGCGGAAGCCTGCTTGCTCAATCGGTTGTTTGTCATCTATTTTTGATGATATTCTACTCAATATAATAGAAGTGAAAAGTTTATAAATACTAGACAGTAAGCTGATTGGCCTGTAGTTCTCAATATCTGCTGGATTTCCTTTTTTGTAGAGAAGTATTATGTCTGAACTGCACCATTGTTTAGGAGCTTTCCCAGTTACAAGTACCATATTAAAAAGTTGCAATAAATACGGAGACAAGATAGGTGCTCCAATTTTTATTGCTTCGTTACTTATGTTGTCTGACCCAGAACTTTTATCGTTTTTTAATCTATTTATATGTCTTAATAATTCGTTTTCATTTATGGGTTCTATATTTTCATGTTCTGTATCTTCGGACTGTATGGGATTATCGCTGTATGATTCCTCTAATGGTTTCTTGTATAGCTCCTTGTAAAACTTTGTTGCATGTTCAATGATATCCTTTCTGGCTTTAGTTTCTTCATGTCCTTTTTTGAGTTTCTGAATCCAGACTTTATGTGTATTCAGTTCCTTTTTAGCCTGTTTGAAGCTTTTGTATTTGTTTAAGTTTTTCTCTATGACTTCTTGCCTATGTTTGTTATAGTCCTCTCTTATGGCCTTGTTAGTTGTTTTGAATATTATTTTCAGTTCTTCTTTCATTGCTTTGGATTTGTTTTTAGTTGCAATTAAATCTGAGCGTTTTTTTATTAAGTTCAATGTTCTATTACTTAAAATTCTTGGTTTTTTATTTATTTCCTTATTTGTATTTTTCATTGTCAAACTGGATATAAGGACATTTTCCAATTTATCATAAAAAGTTTGTGTATCGAATGTATTTTGCATTGCATCGAAATGTTTCTTGATGTTTTCTTTTAAATTTCTGATATATGTTAATTTTTCACTGTCAGTTTTAAGTGTTTTGGGTAAGGATTTAAATGTTTTCCTGCTCTTTTTGGGAGTATCGTTAATAGATCATATTTAAACAATAAAAAAAGTTTTTTTGCATTGATCCACCACAAAATTACGGAAAATGTATTCACCATGTACGGCAGTGATAGGGGCAGGTGACCTCGGCAAGTGGCGAACGCCTGTGACCATGTGCGCTTGTTGTGGAGTTGTCGAGTGTGTGTTAAAGTACAGTAATTTGGATATTTTTGTATCAAACCAATTGGGTAAAACCAAAATAAGACATATCATTATTATTCAACAGACTTAAATTTTCGTATCACAAAAAAAGGTAGGTAATTGTAAGTATAATATCATAAAAACAACTATTGAAATTGTATACTGATTTATGAATGGTAGCTTTCTGTTCGGTTAAAATAATTATCAACGCAGGACGACTGCTGAAATAGCCTATAAAAGTAAGAAAGTCGGGCGTCGGTAGTGATTTTCATATAAAGCATAGATTTAAAATTTTTCACTATAAAGAGAGAATTTACCCTCGCAGTTTAAAAACTTTTTGGTTTATTCAACGACATTTCAATAAAGAAAAGTAAATATCATTGTGACGGATGTCATAATTTTTTTGTTTACAATTTTTACTTTACATTGATTTATGAATATTTTTTAAATATTTATTTAAATAATATGAATTGTGCCTCAAGAAATTATGGTACGTTTGAACTGTATTTTCACTATTCCCCATAAATAATGGGTGCATATTTTTTCAATGGGTCAATGTCTGAATCAGCGTAAAAAAAGTGGTAGACGTGGTACGTTAAGAATTTAATTATATTCCATAAAAATCAGTCATCATCATCATCAGCCGGAAGATGTCCACTGCTGAACAAGGTCTCCCCTGTAGGAGGGGTTTTGTCACTAATCAGTAATCAGTGTAACATTGAGTGATTCTATATTTGTTCAGCATAGTTTAATGATTGAAATTTGTACATTGTTGTGATTTACTTAGTCGCTCGTTGTGGTGTTGGGCGTGAAACTGGGGTATGGGACCCCAGGTCAAACAATTACAGGTGGGTGAGGGGAGGTGATGCCAGTACCCCAAATAAATTATAACCTATTTTTTTTTAAAACCCCCGCGGCTGTCGCATCGGCCACATGAGATTGGGGGACCCCAGGGCTCTCCGGTGGGATCTGCAACAGAATGATCTCAACGATCGGCAGTACAGGTACATAGTGTATGCCACCCAATTATGGGGCGAGGCCCTCGCGAAGAATGGGGAATAGCTCGCCATTTACCTGGACGTCTCGAAGGCCTTCGATAGGGTTTGGCACGCTAGTCTTATGCCAAGGTTCCAGCATTCAGTGGGTTAGTAGAGACCAATTTACAAAGCGAGAGGCTGGCTGAGCCAGCCTCTATTCTACAGAATGGATTTTGGAGAATGTGCACAGGAATTACATGACTTGATTCCACCATCCCCATTCTATCATCGGACAACGAGACGCACGGCACGAACCCACCCTTATGTGGTGAACGTGTCAGTCCGAACTAAGCGATTCGCTTCGTCATTCATAATAAGAACAGCTACGGATTGGAACAGTTTGAATTAAACAGGGAAATTTAATTTTTAGTTTTTACTAGCTGACCCGCGCAGCTCCGCTCGCGCTCTTTTTACTCAGACACCTTTCTTGCCTCATGCACAACGCTTTACTGAAGATCATGATATGATCAAATGCATAGTTTACGATTCTATAAAGGACATACAGAAAATCATTCATTTTTATTTATTATAGATATCGGAATATAATATATAATAATATCAGCCCTTGTTTATGTCCCACTGCTGGGCACGGGCCTCCCCTCAAGATGAGGGGGCTTAGGCCATAGTCCACCACGCTGGCCAAGTGCGGGTTGGCGGACTTCACACGTCATTCGAGAGCTAGTTAGGCTTTCTCAGACATGCAGGTTTCCTCACGATGTTTTCCTTCGATTAAAGAAATCAGAGGTGAGAGCCGGGGTTCGAACCTGCGCACCTTGTTTCCAAGGCAAGCGCTCGCCCACTGAGCTGTTACCGCGCTTTCGGAATCGGAATCTCATCGGAATCTAAAAAATAAAAATTCAATTTCCCTTCAATGTGGGAGAAATTTCCACTAGTTCAAATTATAGTTAGTAAGTCAGAGTCCGAAGGGCCCCCTGAGCTTGAGGGCCCTGGGGCACTGCCCCGTCTAGCCCTCCGGTAGCTAAGTCACTGTCTCGAAACTATTTTTAACCTATGCTCCTAACAAAATTGAATATTTGTGTGATGAAATTACGCGTCCTCACAAGGACTGGCAACACTTATACTAATAAGTGTTGCCAGTCCTTGTGAGGACGCGTAATTTTTTTAATACAATACATAATATGTGTGTGCAAAAAGAAGAATTGAAGTATAATACTTTAAAGAAAATTAAAGGGCGATATTTATTACATTTATTCTACCAACATCGTACTAGTAAAAAGTTTTTCAAACTTACAATTTATTTCTTTTGTAGGTAAGAACAATACTGAAAATTTAAATTATAAACTGCGGTTTACCTATGGTTTACATAATGTCCTATCACCTAAATATTATCCAACAATCAATATTTTTTATTATGTTTGCCCTTTTAATTGGCTTTTAGTACTGACATAACGGCTAACTATATTATGATAATGATAAAAACATGTTATTCTTCACATTATGTTTTTGAAATTTGTATGATAACAAAATTGAAAATAACTAATTATTTTTATTTTATTTTAATAGAACAACCAACGAGACATACACTATTACAAGACATGTTTGTTACATTTTGAACTTATTGCTAAGTGCTGTCTCACTTAAAGGCTGTTACAACATGCACAAGGAGAAGTACCTATTTATAAAATTTGCCATTACTTTCCAGCTTGGTTATTTTTTTATGAGCTTAGGATCTAACTACTGTGTTCCATGTGATGCAATTTTTGAACTTTACTGATAAAGGACTTGATTGTGTCGGAAAAAATGTCAGTTATATCGCTGAACTTATTGCATAATTTAGTCATGCGTGGAACAGGGGAGTTGGCACCTAGGACGGAAGAAAAGAAAGGAGGCGTTAATGGAGTTATAGGGCAGCGCGGACGACGACGCGGCACTCGGAACCTAATTTTTTCTAGTATTTGCGGGCAGTCAGATAAGCTGTAGAGAATTTTAAATGCGAACTTAATGTCTATTATGTCTCGACGTTGATCAAGTGTCAACATCCTGAAGTGTCTCTAATTGAGTAATAAATAATGATTATAGAGAAAAAAACAACTATAAATCTCTTAAGATAATAATATGAAAGGCGTGTTGAATGAAGCTTCTACATAGATAAAGCGGATGGAAAAGTTAAAACTAGCATCTACTTTTCGGTCTTATCTTTCGTTCACTCTTTGCAGTAATTTAAATTACACCTATGTGGCTTTAGTGATTATGAATGCGAAAATATATGTACAATACTAGCGGCCCGGTACGTGCTTCGCTACGGATAAAGTGAAATATTAAAAAAAAAATTGTAACATCAAATTCATTATGAAACACCGACGGCTCGCTAAAAAACTGAGAAAAGTACACGCACACATTTTATACATATTACATTTGAACAAAAAATATAAACACAAAGCAATAATTATTATCGCTGACAATTTGCTTTATTCGAAGCACGTCCAAAATGAAATGACCGCGTGAATGACATAACAACATGCTTTTAATGTTGTTGACACAATGTTGCTGAAAAAAGGTTCAATTTTACAGCAAAATCCCCATTTACAAAATGATCCGCCATATATTGAATTCATTTGTTACAAAAAATGTGATAAATGAAGAACCGCTCTACCGATTTTGTGCAAACTTCCCATAAACCATCTACTAAATAGTCCGAACAAAGCCTAAACATTTTGTTTGGATAGGTGAGCCCGGTCTTGAGTTATAAAATTACAACGAAAAGTGGCATTGATTTTTATAGATATATAGATAATTATGACAATTATTAATATTTTGTTCAAATTTTGTCTGTAACAAAAATTGTTTAAATAATTTGTATGTATTTCATAATTACAATACCCGTGACAACCCTAGTTGTAACTAAAACAATGTTGATAAAAACCATAAAACCCATAAAAATATTTTACGACTATTTTGTTCAGTTGCTAACCGATGTCCGAACGTATACGGTGTAGGCGTAAAAATTAATTGCAAAACAGTACCTACTTTGTTGATAAACTGTATGTTTTCATTACTTCGGCTACCAACAGTAGGCGCGAGAGTTGTAGAGCTTAGGAATGCGAGTAGTGTTGTAACCTAATTTGTAATTAATTAGTGATCATGTCGATAAATTACAGAAATAAATTTTAGATCTTCTTAATCTTAATATAATAAATGGGAATTATTGTTACCACGTACGTACACGCGGCTACATATCAATTTCAACACCCTATACAACGTGTTACAAAATACCCCGTAAAAAATATAATTAATTATCAAAGCCAAAAATTTTGTCAACCCTAGTAAGCTGTCATGTCAGGGAACCAGATTATTTAATTGAAAGGCCTACGTACCTATTTTACCTAATAATTGTATACTTTAATCGTTTTTCTATTATTCATTCATATAATATTATATAGATGTGCTATCTCAATACAAGGATGCCGTTATACTCAAGTACCGGCTTCAGAAAATGTCACGTTGAAAAAAAATTATGTTTTCAATTTCAAATCTTCTAATCGAAAAAAAACTCGAAACAGTTGTAGGATACAACTTTTTAGAGTTTTTTTTCCAACATTTGGACATTTCCACCAGTTTTTAGGTTGTTTCGTTAGGTTAGGGGTCGTCGTCGTCTAAAAAGTTGCTAAAAAACATCACGTGATTCATTGACGACCCCTTAGGTCTTTTAAAATTTTTGTCGTTCCGCGAATTAGGTAGAAATGTAGTACATTCTGCGTAGTTTTACTCTTTATTTTTACTGAAATAGGGTTTGCACATCAGTCATCATCATTCTCCTTACCTTATCCCATCAACTGGGGTCGGCGCAATATGTTTTATCCTTCCATTCATCTCTATTTGCAGTCATTTCCACACTCACTCCAGCTACTTTCATATCATTCGTAATACAATCCATCCATCTCTTCTTCGGCCTTCCGCGCGCTCTATATCCATCCACATTCAAGCTCATCATTCTTCTCGTGACATGCGTCTCCTCTCTCCTCAATACATGCCCAAACCAAGATAGCCTCCGACTCCGAATTTTATCGGTGACAGGCGCTACTTTCATACTTCCTCTAACATACACATTCCTCACCTTATCCATTCGCGTCACTCCACACATCCATCTTAACATTCTCGTTTGCACATCAGTGAAAATAATAATATTTTTTTACTTTTTTGGGGTATATTTTTTACGGGGTATTTTGTAACACCCTGTATAACCATTACTAGGCTGCATACACAGAGAATTGTAGGAAAGGGACGGGCTATTGAGACGAAATAACAACAACATATCGCACGATTCGCGGAGTTCAATTTCTAATAGTTGAAAGTCCAAACAGTCTATTTTGAGGTGTCGCCGTATGAACATCGTAACTATTAAACCGATTTTGATGAAATTTAAAATCTCACTATGTGAGGCTGTGAACCGATTGAGCTGAAATTTACCAGGGTTTAATTTGGCATGTAGGTACCTACAACCAAAATACCTACCAATTTAAATGAACACATACCAAATAATACCCTGCCTACATACCAAATCCCTGGCACAATACATAGGAAAAGGGGCGTAACTAGTATTGAATAAAACACAATGGTTGTCAAATTATTATTTTTTATCTTAAATAGACAAAATTCTCAGATTCTAAAATAAAAGATATTTCTGAATCGTATCGTCGCACAATAAATACGGAATCGATACGAATACGCGAGATAGTTATCAAGGACAACACTATACTGCAGGCGTTCGAAGCAAGAAGAGGGTGGCGGGGGGTATCCTCCCGCCCTTCACCTCAGACCCCGACTGCATTCAACTCGCGCGCCTACTGCACACGTGTATTGATTTCATGTACTTTTCCAAGCGAAGGAATTTTATATTTCAGTGTACTCACTGAACAGTATAATAAAATATACGGTGTATAGTTTTGAAGTGGTTTTTAGAGCAGCGTGAAAATGTCGTTCGTTTTCTATGGATTTAGGAGTGTCGTGTTTTCATTGACGTTGTACTGTAGTGCTGTTATTGTCATGTTCGTTATAATTGTACCGCAGTTTCGTGTATTGGGCGGAAGAGATCTAGGTAATACAATGCGATTTTTTTTCCTCAATTTAACTAGTCTGAACTGAGCTGAGGGTAAGGCACGGTGCAGCCACTAGTACTGGAAACCACATTGCGTTGATGTCTCGAGTATTGAATGGAGCAAATTTTGGAGGCCTTAGTACGCTTGATAGCACTAATTTGGATAGTATCCCTTTTATATAGCTAAAGTGATAACATGTACACTTGTATAGTATTCCTAAACTGAAATTATAATAAAAAGTTTGTTTGCTTATTTAGCGTAGTGACAGGGCAAGCAAGACGTTCGCCTGATAAGCTAAGCGCTTGGTAAGCTATACGCGTGCCTTTAGGCAGCTGCACTGTACTGTCCCCTAGACATTAATTATTAAGAATATTTGACACTGCGGTGGAGGCCACCTGGACAGTTCTACCACATAAAAATAGTTTTCACTTTTTTTATACTACCAAGGTGGCAAGCAAGCGTGCGGGCCCGTCTGAAAGTAGGCAGTCACCGCAGCCCATAGACGCTAGCAACACCAGAAGAACCACATGCGCGTTGCCGACCCTTTAGACATAATAATAATAAATACACTTTATTGTACACCAAAAGCTACATGTAAATTGAACACATTGAATACCAATTTACAAAATCGGCCTTATAGCTAAAAAGCAATCTCTTCCAGACAATCTACGGCTACTTAAGGCATTAAGTCTCTTTGTTCGGCAAGTTCACGTTCACCAGTTACAGTGTCCTGCACGCGGGAACACATCAATGTGTTCACACTGCTTCTTGGCGGCAGAATATCTGACACGGCAGTGGTACCTCCCTTGCACAAGGAACCTGCCACCTAGTACATCAAAGTGGCACTCTAACGTGTGCTGTGTGTTGTCGTGCGTCGTGTAGCGCGCGGCACGTGGTCATCAGGCGAGACGTCGCCCGGGCTGTCGGACGAGGAGGGTGTGTGCGGGGGTGCGGGCGGCGGCGCGGGGGGCGCGGGGGGCGAGGCGGCCGCCGCGCTGCTGGCGCGCGTCAGGTCGCTGCGGCGTCGCGGCCTCGTCGCCGAGTACGACGACATACGAGCGCGCGCGCCGTGCGGAACCTTCCATCACGCCAAGTTAGTTGCGACGTATTGGTACAGCCGGGGAGGAAGGCACCCGCTCTCCGTGAGGACGGAGGCCGGGTTATGAGGGATTTTGAACTGCACTAAATACTATTTCATTGGCCTTTAGTGACGCTGAGGAATGACTGGGTATTTCGTTCGAACCTCACTTTACACGCCTAAATCTTTGCTTACACCACCTTTACTTACACATTTACACCTGCATCACCAACACTTTTTATTTGTTTGAGTACCTAGTACTGTTGGCCGCAGAGCAGATGGCCATAACAGCTTCACCGGACAAGAGGGGAGCGCTTCAAGCGTTCCAGCCAGAAGCCAGAGGTCGAAGTAGCGACTAGCTCAAGGGCACCTTAGGGAGGCACGGCCTCGGCTTGGGCCGCTGCTTAGAGAAAATGAGTTTAACCCCAGTTCTCAACGCGCCCCAATAAGAAGAACCGGCACCACCAATACCTACACCTGCATAGACCTACACCTATACCACTTACACATACACCGATACTTACCTACCATTATGCTGCCATTTGTCCTGACATCTCTTGTTGCGCCTACTGCACGTCTCTGTTTCTTCTGACGTCGACGCTGGGAAAACTTTCAAAAGTTCCCCGAATCCCTGTGAGCATCAACCGCGGCATATCACATAGTGGGATTCTTACCGCACTAATACGCCCGCGGCTGTAGCATTGAAATATGTGGAAAAACCTAGGATCTCCGATGGGATCTGCATCGTCAGAGACACCAGTTGAATTCTGAAAATCTGAAGCTTTTTTTATACTACCAAGGTGGCAAGCAAGCGTGCAGTGCGGCCCGCCTGATCTTAAGACTACTTAAGATCAGGCGGGCCGCACTGCACGCTATGTTGCTGCGGATGTTGCTAGCGTCTTTAGGCTGCGGTGACTACACCGCAGCCTAAAGACGCTAGCAACATCCGAAGAATCACTAGCGCGTTGTCGACCCTTAAGGCATTAGATATTAATTATTTCTGTCTGGTAATTACACTAGCTACAGTAGCCTTCACGCCGGAACACAGCAATGCTTACACACTGCCGCCGAGGTATCTACCTAGAACCGCTTAATAACAAAGTTAGTAGTAGATTAGAGTAATAGATTTTCAAAGTTGTTTGTTCGTATTATTATTTATTTGTAGATTTTTTACTCAATATAAGCCAATGTTTGACCGCAGTCACACCTGATGATAATTTACCCACGGAAAACAATTTTATAAAATACCATAACTTATCGACAGATTGCCGAGCAATCTAGCCAAGAACCGGTACACGGATGTGTTGTGCTACGACCACTCGCGGGTGGTGCTATCACAGACCGACCCCGACGACCCCACCACAGACTACATCAACGCGAACTACGTTGATGGCTACAAGCAAAAGAATGCCTATATTTGTACGCAAGGTACGTGTCTATTTCGTTTCTTTTCTATTATCAGCTATAAATTGGGTCAGGCAGACGCTGGAACGTACTTCGACCATGTAGCTGATGTCTCCAAGAATTTCCAAAGTAACTTGTGATTGCGCCAACTTGGACCTGTATGTATGTACATAATCATTCGGTGGATACGCTTTACCATAGCAAAGAGCATCGCAGTTACACAAAAAGTGTCACATTGATTCTTTCACCTTTACAGAATCTGCAAATATCTCCAGTACTTAGCCTCATTCTGTGGAGGTGCTCGTTGGTACCGAAGTGGCTAAGCTTGCCTTTGTTCTGAATTATGTATCGTTTTTCTAGAATTAAGAACCATTCTAGAAAAGTTTTTGGTGGGTTAGACCTCCTGTTTTCCTCCATTATTTTGTCTGTTCATTCAAAGTATGTTTTAAAGAATTTAAAGAGTTTTACAGCTTGTGCGATATTTCTTAAACGTAACTTAGCATTAGTAATGTCTGAGAATTAGCGTGACATAAGCGAGCAACAAGATCAAGAGAGGTAGACCAAACCGAGATCTGAAGACTACACCTAACTAACAACACTTTATTAGGGTTGTGCTTCTGGAGTAAATATTGTTGCCAGTTCGTTATGTTGGTGTTGTTGCTAAACTAGGGAGGGTAGCTGAGGGGTTTCATTCCTATTGCTGCCAGCAGCGATTCTTCTGTTCTTTACAAGCTTACTATTAGCCGGATTTGTTTGTGGTCAAATACGTGAAAAACTAAGCTTATATTAGTAAAATGTTTTGGGTGTATGCATCGATATAATATATAAACTAAAGGCCGACCATTTAATACGCGTATCGCCTGAGGGGGTAGAAGGGAGCGAGGGGAGATGTTAGCGGATGGGTGAAAGGGGTGCGCGGAGCAGAGAGCTTACGTCAAGTGCGGCAGTGCGCTGGCTGTGCTCGCAGCGCGCGGTTGGTGTTTTTGTTACGGACGCTTGAAGATAAACGCACAAGGTATACGACTGCCAAGATAAATCTCAAGATGAATCGCTCTAATGAATATTGTCTGCATGATCGCATCGTTGATGAAGAGATGGACCGAATTATTATTAATTTGCAAGATTCTGACTCCTCAAGCTACACAGACAGTGATGATGATTCAAGCGATATGAATATTAGTGACGAATAGTCCTATAAAATTTTTATCTGTGGTTAAATATTTCTTAAACGGAGTTAATTATTGTTTTATGATTTTGTACCTATGAAGCTATTATAAAATATTTGTAAAACTTAAAAATAAATACTTAAAAAAAAGATACTTATTATTTTATTCTTTACCAACAATGTCTATCTCGAGATAAATCTTTGGATTATTGACTCCGTGTGTAGCGTTACCCGCCCCCGCTCCCTTCTTACCGCGCAGGCGATACGCGAGTTAAACGGTCAGCCTTTACCGTGACACCAAATCGGTGTCACGGTTCAAAAAGTGGTAGCGAGAAATAGCACCCTTGTGTCGCTATTTCTTTACAAGCCACATCCTGACAAATTTATTTTTGCCTATAGGAGCGTCGCTACTGTCTATATGAAACTGTCAAACTACAAGTCATTATAATTATAAAATCGTTAGTTTACGTTTCCGCCACCAGCACAGATAAGTTTGCAACCTCCGCGACCACATTTTAGATGTCATTTTGTTCGTGAATGTTTATCTAGTTTATATATTATATCGATGGGTGTATGTGTCTAATGGCCGGTTTCTGAGGTACTTTTACCGATAGTTTATCTATTCGTTAGCGCTATTGGTTCGATAACTTGACACATTGCGTTTCCGAACCTCGAATTGTCACATAAACTCCGTTTAAACTTGGCTCAATTTAACTGACCAATGTGTGCAGTTTATCTATTCGATAACTTTATTTGACGATTTCAACCAATGATATTATTGTTTTCAACATCAAAATTGACGTTTTTAAGGTTGACGCTGCTGCAGCGTGCGCGCGCAGGGAGCCCGCGGAAAATTGTATTTTTGTACCTATGTCACATTGTTTACGCAGCACTAGCGCTACGAGAGTTAACGGCGTTTGGTGACACTACTTTCGGTGAATTTAATTGATTATTACTTAATTAATATCATTCTTGAGCACTTATTTATACCGGAAAAATGTTAATAAAAATAAGAACTGGTAATATTGGCTATATAAAACTTTAAAATCAATTTTAAATTTGATCTGAGAAAAAGACCCATCTAGCGTCGAATTATTGCACTGCTTATCGGTCTCGTAGTTACTGAATGCCTTTCGGTGTACTCAGAAACTCAGTGACAGTTAAACTAACTTTATCTTATACATAACTTTATTGAACCAATAGCTAATGAACAGTTGACTAAGATCCTCAGAAACCGGGCATAAATGACGTCGGCGTGCTTTTATTTAAAATTTTCTGAAAACGTTTTGAGTCTGTAATGTTTTATTTTGAAATTAATGTAGGTTTTATAATATAAATATTTATGTAAACGTACAAATGCTCCCTGGGAGTCATTTTGTTCGTGAAAAGATTAATGGGCTAATCTTGTGGTTCTTAACAATTAAAATTTTCTTTTGACACTACTTTTCAACAGCTAATGATTTACATTTTATTATGTTACCACACGATACATCATGTCGATATTATCAATTTGACCACGTGCCAACACTACTAGGAACCGGGGCGACTCGTGTTTGCTATGTAAATACGTTGTTCTGTGAATTCTTAATAATACTGCTGAGTTGCGGGAAACGCTACTTGTAAACACGATGGATATAATTATTTCGCGGAATCTAATCATATCACTGCCAATGACATTGGCGTGGGCTTATTATACTCAGTGTTTTTTTTATGAATATCTAATAATTGCCTTTACAACTCATAACGTATATACACAAAATAGTATTTTTCCACAAATCCTGAGGTGTAGAACAAATTAATACGCCCCGCGTCTGGTAGTATTAAAGAAGTTATGCAACCCTCTATGTGGAAGTTTGACTCGCGCGTACGCTATTGATGAATATTTAAGAGCAGGCGCAATAAAAGTATTGCATCAGCAATTTTTCGTGTACGGTCATTTTCGCGACAATAGTTTGACAACGCGTCTTGCTACCACTGCAGAGTCTACCCGCAGTTACCGCGACGTGCGCATAGATATTGCTTTGCAAACCACAGGTTCAAGTCCCGCGGGGAATAACTTGTATAGTAGTTCCTTGCAGGTTAGGGCAATGCAAGACGATCACCTTTAAAATAATCAATGTGTCGGATGCGTATGTTAAAAATCTGTCTGCACCTTATTTCCCCGGTCGTGTCGATATGTAGCCCATCAGATTGTATGAGTAAAAGAGTTTGAAATTCTTCGCTAAAGTAAAACGAAGAACCAGAAGTACAATCTTTTTAAAATAATTGAAACTGCACTTGCGTCTACGGTGGTAGTTGTACACTATATCTTCCGCGTAGATAACTGTCATAACGACCAGGAGGACATTATTATTACTGTACGTAAGCACAGTGTAACGTTTTTAAAAAAGGGGGACTTCGTTACAGGTATAGGAAGAAAACAACAAAGATTACAAATGATAGGTTAATTTATTTCAGTTATAATATTATACAGAAGTTAAGAAAACAGAGCAAGAGATCTCAAAGGGTCGTGGTCGAGTGGTTGGAAGTGTGGTTCGATGCACCTGGAGTTAGTCAGCCAGGGCACGACGTGGTAAGGGTGGCCGCCTCAGACCGGGCGGTCCACCGGGCATGGTGCAAGCGGCCTGGTCCCGAGCAGCGGGCCAGACGGGCACCATGCCAGCAGAAGCGGCTGTAGACCGGCCTGGTAGCAGGCCGGAAGTAAGGTCGGGGGACGCCCAAGGGCGGCGTGCCCCCAGCGAGCAGGTCAGGTGGGTCACCCAAGTGCGGTGACCCCAGCAGCGATTGCGGAGGCACCCGAGTGACGGTGCCCCGCTAAAGGTACTGGTGCGGAGGCGTCCAAGGACGACGCCCCGCCGTTGGAACGAGTGCGGAGGCGTCCAGTGACGACGCCCCGCCGTAGGAATTGCGGAGGCGTCCGAAGACGACGCCCCGCCGTAGGAACCCCTGAAACAAACAGTGCACAGTGCTTAGCATCATGCTTAAGCGTATGGTAGCAGGCAGTGAGAGAAAAGGGTGCACTTAGTTCCAGGTGAAAGATGAAGTTAAGCAGATTTTACCAGTCAGGGTATAGGTTCAGTGCACGGCTAAGCATGAGCCACGTGCGTATGCAAAACAATGAGAAATTGAAAGTAGGCACTTGCTGAGCAGCATGTAACCGGCAAGCAGCAACCGGTATATGAGGTTAGGGACGCTAAAAGATGAAGAAAAACGTACGAACACGTGGCGATGGGTGGCGGTGAAGCAACTGCGATGCAAATCACTTCAGCCCGCACAGGTAGAAAGTAAGGTTATGTATTTCACAAAATGTGAACAAAGAAAAACCCATTGCCACGCGGTCGAGATACTACGTGCTAGGGACACTTAGAAGGAAAACACACTAGACTCACCAAGTGATGGGGATCCAAAGAGGAACCTCCGGTTATGACAAGGGCTTTTATAGGGAAGCCAAGTTGTTGCCAGAGAGCGTACTTTTTTAAAAAAATATGGAACTACGCATATTGCGTTGCACTTTACGTTTTCTACAAATATTTAGTAGCTAGTAAAAAGATATATTAATAGATTGAGTCACCGATACAGTATCGATACGTCTCCCAAGACAGTGACGTATGCTGAGTGACATTTGATATGTCAATTAGAATGTGACATTGACATGCCAATTAGAATGTAAACAAACATTAGTTTTGTTTTTTACTTTATAGAATGTATGTTTTATGTTTAAATTAATTATATAAAGTAAGTAATTTGTTACAACAGTGTACAAACTACTACAGTGGGTTGACGCCTTTGATGTTTGAGTAAAAGCTGACACCGCATGGCGTACTCCGCAGCACGTAGGGTTGTCACAGTTTGTTTTTATAATTTAATTAAAATATTATATTATTACTTATTTGGTCGTAGTAAACTTTACATAGTAAAATTCTATGTAAATATATTTCTATTAGCGCAAGGGATGGAAATGATTTCTTTGGCACACTTTATTTATCGAAGTTCTTCATAGTAATAAATAATGTCACAAGAGTAATAAATAATGTCAATCTTTCACAAGATCAACCATGTACGCAGGAGTTATTACAGTTCACAAGTGGTAGACACAAGTGCACTCTCTCTTCCTTTATACCTCTCATAATCCGATGGGTCGGGAGACCGACACGACCGGGGAGAGGTTAGGCGCAGGACCGACTTTTAACATGCCCATCCGACGCATGGATCATCTTACTTTACAGACAATCAGGTGATCGGCCTGCATTGTCCTAGCTAGTAAGGAACAACTACACACAGTTGTTGCCCCGCCCCCCGCAGGTTTCGAACCCGCGACCTCCGGTTTACAAAGCAAGCGGTTTCCCACTGCGCGACGGAGGCTTAACAACGAATACAAAAGGCATTTTGTGGAGACAAATTCAAAGAGAAATTACATTATATTACATAACATTTTAAAACTGACTAAATGACTACGTAATAAATTTCCAAATCGTCTATTATAAATGGGCAACTGAAAAATATTTTCGTTATGTATATTTTTACTGGATTTGAAATTTCTGTTACTGAAATGTATAAAATATGTCGGTCATTTTCGATTTGAAAATGGAAGTCATTTTCGTAATCAGTGCCCCGAGTATCCTCGAAAATGACATTAATAACATTTTTTGAAAAAATAAAATGTCCGGCATTTTGGATTTGAAAATGGATGCCATTTTCGTAATCAGCATTCCGAAAATCCTCGAAAATGACACCAATAACATTTAAAAAAAAATTAAAATATCCGCAATTTTGGATTTGAAAATGGATGTCATTTTCGTAATCAGCACGCCGAGACCTCGAAAAAAAAATTACACCAATAATTTTTTTTAAAAAGAAAATTTTCGCCATTTTGGATTTGAAAATGGATGCCATTTTCGTAATCAGCACCCTGAGAATCTGAGAATCCTCGAGATTTCAATGGTTTGTGGTAATGTTTGTCATTTACGTCCGCCATTTTGTTTACGTTGGCGTTATTTAAAAAATATGACAAAATGTATAAAATAATATCTCTCTTACACAACAGTATGAACCATTTTAATTGCTTTACGAAACAAATATATCTAGACGGCTTCGTTGGACGACTGTTGTTGTTGGTTTATAGATTGTGACGTAAGCATATTGTCGGCAGGCCCTCTACCTAAAACGTTCGGCGACTTCTGGCGCATGGTATGGGAGCAGGGCACCCTCGTGATCGTGATGACGACGCGCGTGGTGGAGCGCGGCCGGGTCAAGTGCGGCCAGTACTGGCCCGCGGCGCAGGGTGCCCGTGCCGTCTACGGAGCCTACGCCGTGGTCACAGAGGCCATCGAGCACGAGGAGGACTACACCATCACGCATCTACTGCTCACCGATTTAAGGGTACGTGAGCGTACTAATTAAACCGTTATCGCAAGCTATTTCCTTCTTCATTTACATTCTTCTAGCAGTTTTTGTTCGAATGTTGTGCATAATTTGTTTGTTGTAGACGGAGCAGACGCGTCGCGTGTGGCACGGGCAGTACACGCGCTGGCCGGACTACGGCGTGCCGGGCGGCGGCGGCGGCAGCGGCAGCAGCGCGGCGCCCGTGCTGCGCTTCCTGCAGCGCGTGCGCCGCGCCCAGCGCGCCGCGCTGCACGAGTACGTACTGCCACTATAGTACCAGCAGTACACGCGGCGGCAGCGGCAGCAGCGCGGCGCCCGTGCTGCGCTTCCTGCAGCGCGTGCGCCGCGCCCAGCGCGCCGCGCTGCACGAGTACGTACTGCCACTATAGTACCAGCAGCACACGCGGCGGCAGCGGCAGCAGCGCGGCGCCCGTGCTGCGCTTCCTGCAGCGCGTGCGCCGCGCCCAGCGCGCCGCGCTGCACGAGTACGTACTGCCACTATAGTACCAGCAGCACACGCGGCGGCAGCGGCAGCAGCGCGGCGCCCGTGCTGCGCTTCCTGCAGCGCGTGCGCCGCGCCCAGCGCGCCGCGCTGCACGAGTACGTACTGCCACTATAGTACCAGCAGCACACGCGGCGGCAGCGGCAGCAGCGCGGCGCCCGTGCTGCGCTTCCTGCAGCGCGTGCGCCGCGCCCAGCGCGCCGCGCTGCACGAGTACGTACTGCCACTATAGTACCAGCAGCACACGCGGCGGCAGCGGCAGCAGCGCGGCGCCCGTGCTGCGCTTCCTGCAGCGCGTGCGCCGCGCCCAGCGCGCCGCGCTGCACGAGTACGTACTGCCACTACAGTACCAGCAGCACACGCGGCGGCAGCGGCAGCAGCGCGGCGCCCGTGCTGCGCTTCCTGCAGCGCGTGCGCCGCGCCCAGCGCGCCGCGCTGCACGAGTACGTACTGCCACTATAGTACCAGCAGCACACGCGGCGGCAGCGGCAGCAGCGCGGCGCCCGTGCTGCGCTTCCTGCAGCGCGTGCGCCGCGCCCAGCGCGCCGCGCTGCACGAGTACGTACTGCCACTATAGTACCAGCAGCACACGCGGCGGCAGCGGCAGCAGCGCGGCGCCCGTGCTGCGCTTCCTGCAGCGCGTGCGCCGCGCCCAGCGCGCCGCGCTGCACGAGTACGTACTGCCACTACAGTACCAGCAGCACACGCGGCGGCAGCGGCAGCAGCGCGGCGCCCGTGCTGCGCTTCCTGCAGCGCGTGCGCCGCGCCCAGCGCGCCGCGCTGCACGAGTACGTACTGCCACTATAGTACCAGCAGCACACGCGGCGGCAGCGGCAGCAGCGCGGCGCCCGTGCTGCGCTTCCTGCAGCGCGTGCGCCGCGCCCAGCGCGCCGCGCTGCACGAGTACGTACTGCCACTATAGTACCAGCAGCACACGCGGCGGCAGCGGCAGCAGCGCGGCGCCCGTGCTGCGCTTCCTGCAGCGCGTGCGCCGCGCCCAGCGCGCCGCGCTGCACGAGTACGTACTGCCACTACAGTACCAGCAGCACACGCGGCGGCAGCGGCAGCAGCGCGGCGCCCGTGCTGCGCTTCCTGCAGCGCGTGCGCCGCGCCCAGCGCGCCGCGCTGCACGAGTACGTACTGCCACTATAGTACCAGCAGCACACGCGGCGGCAGCGGCAGCAGCGCGGCGCCCGTGCTGCGCTTCCTGCAGCGCGTGCGCCGCGCCCAGCGCGCCGCGCTGCACGAGTACGTACTGCCACTATAGTACCAGCAGCACACGCGGCGGCAGCGGCAGCAGCGCGGCGCCCGTGCTGCGCTTCCTGCAGCGCGTGCGCCGCGCCCAGCGCGCCGCGCTGCACGAGTACGTACTGCCACTACAGTACCAGCAGCACACGCGGCGGCAGCGGCAGCAGCGCGGCGCCCGTGCTGCGCTTCCTGCAGCGCGTGCGCCGCGCCCAGCGCGCCGCGCTGCACGAGTACGTACTGCCACTATAGTACCAGCAGCACACGCGGCGGCAGCGGCAGCAGCGCGGCGCCCGTGCTGCGCTTCCTGCAGCGCGTGCGCCGCGCCCAGCGCGCCGCGCTGCACGAGTACGTACTGCCACTATAGTACCAGCAGCACACGCGGCGGCAGCGGCAGCAGCGCGGCGCCCGTGCTGCGCTTCCTGCAGCGCGTGCGCCGCGCCCAGCGCGCCGCGCTGCACGAGTACGTACTGCCACTATAGTACCAGCAGCACACGCGGCGGCAGCGGCAGCAGCGCGGCGCCCGTGCTGCGCTTCCTGCAGCGCGTGCGCCGCGCCCAGCGCGCCGCGCTGCACGAGTACGTACTGCCACTATAGTACCAGCAGCACACGCGGCGGCAGCGGCAGCAGCGCGGCGCCCGTGCTGCGCTTCCTGCAGCGCGTGCGCCGCGCCCAGCGCGCCGCGCTGCACGAGTACGTACTGCCACTATAGTACCAGCAGTACACGCGGCGGCCGGACTCTTTTCAATTTAATCTAGATTTATTAATAAGATGTTATGTTTGTTCATTTTATGATTAATAATTTTAAAACATTTTGTAATTTTTCAGTCTCGGTGACGCATGGGCAGGACACAGTAAAGGACCTCCAATTGTCGTTCACTGTTCTGCTGGCATAGGACGAACAGGTAAGTGTTTACACACAGTGTAAACACACAGTGTGTTTACAGGTGTGTGTTGGGTTTGATTTATATGACACACCACTAATCAAGTATCTAACCTTTCATCGTGTCTAATATATGTTTGTATTCGCGTCAGGCACGTTCCTGACGCTGGACATATGCGCGCTGCGGCTGGCGGCCGAGGGCGCCGTGGACGTGCGCGGCACCGTCGAGAGGATCCGAGACCAGCGCGCGCACTCCATACAGATGCCCGACCAGTACGTGTTCTGCCACCTCGCCATACTTGAGTACGCGGTGAGTACGCGCCACCTTGCTAATGTCCGAGCACTCCATCCAGATGCCCGACCAGTACGTGTTCTGCCACCTCGCCATACTTGAGTACGCGGTGAGTACGCGCCACCTTGCTAATGTCCGAGCACTCCATCCAGATGCCCGACCAGTACGTGTTCTGCCACCTCGCCATACTTGAGTACGCGGTGAGTACGCGCCACCTTGCTAATGTCCGAGCACTCCATCCAGATGCCCGACCAGTACGTGTTCTGCCACCTCGCCATACTTGAGTACGCGGTGAGTACGCGCCACCTTGCTAATGTCCGAGCACTCCATCCAGATGCCCGACCAGTACGTGTTCTGCCACCTCGCCATACTTGAGTACGCGGTGAGTACGCGCCACCTTGCTAATGTCCGAGCACTCCATCCAGATGCCCGACCAGTACGTGTTCTGCCACCTCGCCATACTCGAGTACGCGGTGAGTACGCGCCACCTTGCTAATGTCCGAGCACTCCATCCAGGTGCCCGACCAGTACGTGTTCTGCCACCTCGCCATACTCGAGTACGCGGTGAGTACGCGCCACCTTGCTAATGTCCGAGCACTCCATCCAGATGCCCGACCAGTACGTGTTCTGCCACCTCGCCATACTCGAGTACGCGGTGAGTACGCGCCACCTTGCTAATGTCCGAGCACTCCATCCAGATGCCCGACCAGTACGTGTTCTGCCACCTCGCCATACTCGAGTACGCGGTGAGTACGCGCCACCTTGCTAATGTCCGAGCACTCCATCCAGATGCCCGACCAGTACGTGTTCTGCCACCTCGCCATACTCGAGTACGCGGTTCCATGGTTACCAGATTCAACGAAGGTGCGTCAAATTTGGTGTGGGACATAGTAACAGCACAGTGTATAAACTAATACAGTGGGTCGACGCCATTGATGTTTGAGTAAAAGCCGCATGGCGTACTCCGTAGCACGTAGGGTTGTCTCAGTTTGTTTTTATAATTTACTTAAAATATTATTATATTACTTATTTGGGTCATAGTAAAATACCAACGGCCGCACTCACAAACGTCAATTAAATTTAATTACAATTAAGTTATTTTTTTGTAAACTAATTTCGACTCTCCGAGCCTCTTCTCACAATCAGCGTATATAGTATTTATTGGCTTCAAGTGTCGAAATAATACAATTTCAAAAAATGACTTAATTGTAATTAAATTTAATTGAGGTTTGTAGGTGGGGCAGTAAAGTATATTTCTATTAGCACACGGGATTGTAATGATTTCTTTGTTTATATTTACTTTATTTATTGAAGTTCTTCATACTAAGAAATACAAAAAGGCATTTCATGGAGACAAATTCAAATAGAGTTTTACAATGTTATGTCATCATCATCAGCCCACATCAGTCCACTGCTGGACATAGGCCTCCCCCAAGGCACGCCACTGAGCCCGATCTTCGGCTCTCCTCATCCATTGTCTGCCAACTGCTCTGCGGATATCGTCGCTCCACCTAGTCACAGGGCGTCCTACATTACGCTTCCCGATTCGCGGTCTCCACTCAAGAACCAGTTTACCCCAACGGTCTTCGGTTCTTCGGCAAATATGACCAGCCCACTGCCACTTCAGCTGGCTAATGCTTTGAGCTATGTCGGTCACATTGGTTCTCTGGCGAACTACTTCATTCCGTATTCGGTCCCTCAGAGAAACACCCAGCATAGCTCTCTCCATAGCCCGCTGAGCGACCTTGAATCGGTGGACTAGTCGTACCGTGAGTGGCCACGTCTCGGCTTCGTATGTCATCACGGGTAGGACGCACTGATTAAAGACTTTTGTCTTTAAACATTGCGGTATCGGCGACGAGAAGACTCGACGCAGTTTTCCGAATGCTGCCCAGCCTAGCTGTATTCTCCTTTTGGCTTCCTTCTCAAAGTTGTCTTTACCTAGCTGTAGCGTCTGCCCTAAGTAGGTATACTCCTGGACGACTTCGAAGGGAACCCCATTGACGGCAATCGGCCCCGGAACAACGTGCTCGTTTAACATGACTTTGGTTTTATCCAAATTCATCCGGAGACCGATGCGATGAGAAGAATCAGCCAGGTCATTCAGCATTCGTTGTAGGTCTTGCAGAGTCTCGGCCATAATGACGATATCGTCCGCGAATCGTAAGTGAGAGATGTACCTGCCATTAATATTTATGCCAGACCTCTCCCAGTCCAGCGTCTTGAACATATCCTCTAAAGCGTTAGTGAACAGTTTCGGGGATATAACATCCCCCTGTCTCACTCCTTGGCATAGGTGGATATGTTCAGTTCGCTGGTTCTGTACTTCTACGGTCATAGTCGCGGCATCGTAAAGACATCTCATCACTTCGATGTATCGCCAGTCAACTTGGCAGCGCTGCAAGGCCTCCAGAACAGACCAGGTCTCGATCGAGTCAAAAGCCTTCTCATAATCCACAAACGCTATGCACAGGGGCTGATTGTACTCTTCAGTCTTTTGTACAATCTGCCTTACCGTGTGGATGTGGTCTATGGTGCTATACCCGCTTCGAAACCCGGCCTGCTCCGGGGGTTGAAATTCGTCGAGTCTTCGCGCAAGACGGTTCGTGATGACCCTTGAAAACAGCTTATACACATGGCTCAGAAGCGAAATTGGTCGGTAGTTTTTTAAAAGGGTTTTGTCACCTTTTTTGAAAAATAAAACTACCATGCTACTGTTCCATGTCTTTGGAGTTCTCCCAGTGATAAGGACAGAATTGAAGAACTGCTGAAGTTCTCTCAGCACGGGAGCTCCTCCAGCTTTTAAGAGCTCTGTTGTGATTCCGTCCTCACCCGGGGCTTTTCCATTTTTGAGCTGTTTAAGGGCCATCACGATCTCATCGTGGCTTATTACGGGCAGATCTTCGGAGAAATGGCGGGTAAGGGTGGCTCTGCAATCCTCTGAACTGGATTCAGGCTGAGAAGCATGCGAGGCATAGAGCTTACTGTAAAAGTCCTTAACTTCCGACAGAATTGCCGACTTGGATGCGACGACTTTTCCTGTTGGCTTTGAAGTCGATATATAGAGAACCTCCTTAGATATCATATCTATACATATTATAAAACAAAGTCACTCTCGCTGTCTGTCTGTCCCTATGTATGCTTAAATCTTTTCAACTACGCAACGGATTTTGATGCGGTTTTTATTAATAGATAGAGTGTTTCTTAAGGAAGGTTTATATGTATAATACATGCATAATATAGTAGAGAAACACTGATAATTTTTGAGGTTTCTAATGTGATGTCGTAAATAAGCACATTTTTTTGCGCTTACATTGCAAACGCTGGCTGAACCCTACGAGATAGATCAAAATAATGTACTACACTATTGTACATATTAACAAGGTCTACAAAAAAGTTCGCGATGGTATATGTTTATCTCTTAGAGATAACCCACAATAACCATTTTTTATGCTTTACTTTTTATGACAAATAATTAACTATTAATAAATTGTTGTTAGCATGAATTTGTCCCTTCTTCAATATAACATAAACTTCACTAATATATACACCAATGACAAAAAAGCTGTGAATGTTGTTACCACCGCTAGGTTAAGGTTACATACCGCTAGGTTAAGGTTAAGCAACATAAGGCTAGGTCATTAAATAGATGGGTGAATCGATTTGTATGAAATTTTGTGTACATATCGGGTAGGTCTGAGAATAAAATCGTAAAGTATATCATATCCGTTAGGTTTAGCAACGTTAGCCAAGGTCATTGCATATATAGGTGACGGGCGGCGGCGACTCCAAGGAGGACGGTGACGGGGTTGCAAGCCCCGTCCCTGTGATCATGGTGCCAGCCAGGTTCCCGGGGGCTATAATGCGCACTGAGGGGTATTTGGTGCATATCCCACTGGAGGGCCCAGGTCTCCCCTCATATATGGCGATGCAACAGCCGCAGGGGTTTAAGTGGGTAAGAATCCCAGATACCATGATTAAAGAGGATATTTAGAACGAGAGGAGGGTGCAAGAGAGGAAAGAGAGGGAGAGGGGATTCGAGGAGAGAGTGATAGGGTGAGGGATAGGGAGATTAAGGTAGAACAAGGGGAGAGTGAGGGGGAGCAAGGTGGTAGAAGAGAGAGGGGGACGGGGTTCAGAGAGGGGACAACGGGGAGAGGAAGAGGGGGACTGTGACGGGGACCGAAGCGGGGAAGGGGAAAGAGAAAAGAGAGAATTAGAATTAGATTTTTCTTATGAGTGAGAGAGAGATGGAGAGAGAAATAAATCAAGGGAAGGGGGATAAAAGGGGAGCAAATTGTAATAAAAGCGCGGGCGGAGCTGCGCGGGTCAGCTAGTATTATATAAAAGAAATAGATATGACGCGCGGAACTAACAAATGACGCCGGGCACGAGGAATATGAAAACACAAAGTGCTATGATTCGACCCGCAGTGATCGCGAGCCACGGTCGGGAGCGCACGTCTGGTCACAGCAAAAAAAAAACATCGAAACTATGCCGTACTGTGTAGTAAAATATTGTAAAAACACATCAGATAAATTAAGAAAGAATACTGGATTATCATTTCATAGGTAAATGTCTAAAAATAACAGATTTCTAATTAGTTTGGTGAACTTTTTGATCCCACAAATTCGGAACACAAAACCTCATCAAAGTCATACGGTGTTGTAATACTGCACAAATTTTTCTCCCATAAAATATCACATCTTTTGTGGGTAACTTATTTGATATTAGGAACTAAATATTAATAGATTACTTTTAAAGTTTTTAACCGACTTCAAAAAAAGGGGGTTCTGTATTCAATGTGTATGTATGTTATATTAATAAAATTGCGTAATATTAGCGTAATGTTAGTCCATGTGGGCATCAAAACAAATGTACTGTAAATGGTTGTATGTATGTCTGTTTGCCAACGTATTTTTCAGGAACTGCAATTCCTATTTCGATAATTCAAGGGATGAGTGAACATAGGTGTTAATAGTTTTAAACAAGTTATGAGCGGTAAAAAAAAAACAATTCAAGCTAGAAATTAAAGCTTGAAGTTTTATAATACAATTAATTTAATTTGTTTTGTATATGTATATTTATAATTTCTACATAATGTTATAATTAAATACATATTATTATGTATATATTTGATTGACACCTGCCCTTCAAAATTCTGTCCTGTACCCTAAGGCTGTCTGGAAGAGATCTTTATACCCGGTAAAATATAGCTTGATTCCTGTGACAGCAGTCAATCACGCCTAAACATTTTATCTCAAAAATATCAAGCTCGAATTATTTTCTACTATTATTTGTGTTTGATGTGGGCTGTGCGCCTTTATTACTCTACGCGTCTCCACAAAATTGTCAATAGGCTAGATGACTAAAAAATCTATTTATTTCCATTTAGGTTATCAAAAAATATTGAACAAGTATTTTTTCATTTGTCAATAAAACAAAAAAATATATTTGTTATTGAAAAAATACAAGCTAAGTTTCTTGCCGGATCTTCTCAGTGGATGCCGCGTTACGATCATAGCCCCTATGAGGCCTATGCCTAGCAATTTTGATTTCGAATTCTTACAGATTGAACTATCAAAAGTCGTCGAATTGAGAACCTCTTCCCTTTTTTGAAGTCGGTTAAAAATTCAAATTCGTCTATAACAGTCGTTTGCGGGTTATCATTCCACAGCCAGGCATATGCGACAAACTTAAAACACCTCTCCTCATTTTGCTACTGCTGGTGTTAATTAGCACACAATACGGAGCGACTTCAATATATTTTCGTTAATTACTTTTTAGATAATTTTCTTTAGTCGTTTTTATATTTCTATAAATAGTTTATTTTATAAATTATAATAATTATCATTAGTATCAATAAGTCAAACTTTGAAAGTCCATAAGATAAAGAAAAATACTCGGGAGATTATTTCAGGTACTGGTAACTCTACGCACACACAGGTAATTTATCCGTACACAGAAATAGCAGCTTACGCACACACCGGCAAGGACAACCCGGCGTCACTTATTTGTTCCGTGCGCGTGGTCTATGTATTCTATAGTCTAAGAGAACCTCTTACAAGTCGGTGATCACTTCCAGTGTTGAACCTGGTGATCACTGAGACATCTCTAAATAAAAAGTCAAAGTCAAAAAGTCAAAATATCTTTATTATGTATAGGCCCCACGGAGGCACTTACACAAAAATCATTTTTACAAACTACCACCGGATCGTAACGCGGCCGCTACTGAGAAGATCCGGCAAGAAACTCAGCGGGCTTGTCTTTTTTTGTCATTTTTTTTTTAAAATAGTTTTACAAATTTTACTTATCAGCCTTAAACTTCTAAGCTTGCATGAGTTGAGCAGTTCAAGCCCACGCAGCTTTATCCTCCAGGTAATCCGAGATTTTATAATAAGCCTTTTTTGACAAACGGCTTTTTATCAAAGGTTTAAATTTCTTTATTGGAAGATCTCGGATATCCTGTGGCAGTTTGTTATAAAAGCGTATACTTTGGCCCATAAACGATTTGTCTGTTCTGTGGAGACGCGTGGCATGTACAACAAGATCGTGTTTGTTCCGGGTATTAATATTATGTGTATCACTATACTTTTTAAAAGAACTGATATTTTTTTTAACATAAACTAAATTTTCAAATATGTATTGTGACACAACCGTTAGAATATCTATCTCTTTGAATTTCTCTCTAAGTGAATCAATAGGAGCCAGATTGTAAATGGCTCTCACAGCTCTTTTCTGCAGAATAAAAATAGTATTAAGCTCTGCAGAAGATCCCCACAGTAATATGCCATATGACATAACACTGTGAAAATAGCTGAAATAAACAATTCTAGCGGTTTCAACATCAGTTAAACGTCTAATTTTCTTGACTGCATAAGCCGCGGAACTTAGCCTACCCGACAACTTCTTAATTTGTGGGCCCCACTGTAGTTTGGCGTCAATTGTTATACCTAAAAACACAGTCGACGCCTCAAGGTCCAACGCTGCTCCATTTATTTCTACATTGGTTGCCAGCTGTCTCACATTAGGAGTTACAAATTTCATACATTTAGTTTTGGTCTCATTAAGTTTTAAATTGTTAACATTGAACCAATGGACAACCATAGAAAGTACATTGTTCACTTCGTCATAATCATGGAGTTTACGCTTAACTTTAAATAGAAGAGATGTATCATCCGCGAACAATACAATATTAAGTTTGTCCCCCACGAAGTAGGGTAAGTCATTAATATATATTAAAAACAAAAATGGGCCTAATATTGAACCTTGAGGAACGCCCAGGGAGACCACGGAACCTGGTGATCTCTTACCGTTTACATCGACCCTCTGAATTCTATTATTCAAATATGAAGTCAGAAGGTCTAGAGCTTTATTCCTTACACCATAGTGGCGTAATTTCCTGACCATCGTGTCGTGATCTACGCAGTCAAAAGCCTTGGATAAATCACAGAATATACCAAGAGCATCCCGTGATTCCTCCCAAGCCTCGTAGATATATTTCAATAATTCGACTCCCGCGTCTGTAGTTGAGCGATTCTTTCTAAAGCCGAACTGTATATTGTGAAGAAGATTATTTTTATTAAAATGATCCAGTATTTGACATAGAATAAGCTTTTCAAAAATTTTACTCAAGGCTGGCAACACCGAAATTGGCCTGAAATTTGTAGGCTCAGCGGTGCTGCCAGACTTAAACAAAGGTATAACTTTACTGTGCTTCATGAGGTCAGGAAATACTCCACTCTTGACACAGTTATTAAATATCACTGCCAATTGAGGGGCAATTGCTTCAATTATAGACGCTATTGTTTGTACAGAAAGCCCCCATAAATCAGCTGTCTTTTTCTGATTAAGCTGTTTAAAAGTATTTATGATCATTGGCAGTTACAAAACAGAATTGAAAAGATGTGCCACACTCTGGTACATTTTCTTTTAATAGGATTTCAGCGGAAGTGGACGAGGAATTTAGAGTTTTCGTTATATTAATAGGAATATCTGTAAAAAATCGTTCAAACTCTGTCGCTACATCTAAATCCGCCGTTACATCTGTATTATTAACATGTATACAAAAATCACTATTCCGTACTGATGACTTACCAGTCTCACTATTTATAATATTCCATGTCATCTTAATTTTGTTTTCAGAGTGTCTGATTTTACTTTTTAAATAATTAGCTTTAGCTATGGAACATACTCGTTTAAATAACTTAGAATAATGTTTTACGTACTCTTTAAATAGCGGCGAGATATTAACAGATCTTTCATTATAAAGTTCGTACAATTTTCTCCGGCTCGTATGAATACCTATCGTCGCCCAATCATTAAACGATACACGATCATTAATCGATATAGTTTTAGGTGTAAATATTTTTCCAAAGCGATTATCGATACATTGGAATAAAGAGTTATATAAAATATTTGGATCGTTATGACTGGGCAACACAGGCAAGCTGTCAGTCAGGGTGGCATTGAAATGACATAAGCGACGTTTGGTTATCGGAACAAACGTAACATTTCTTTGACATTTAATGATTTTACTAGGAAACACAACAAGTTGTCCACAATGGTCAGAATCCAGTTTATTAATAATATTCTTGTGCAACGGTTTTATACTTGTAAATACGTTATCAATACAGGTTGCACTAAACGTTGTTATCCTAGTGGGCTCAAAGAATATGTTGTACAAATTATGTGATCTAAATAATGTTATAAATTTACTAGTCACAGTGTTATTTTCCAGTAAATTTATGTTGAAGTCTCCACAGACAACAATAGTTTTGTTCGTGTAAGACATTTTGTGCAGAACAGCTTCTAATATTCGTTCAAAATCATCATATGGTGCACACGGGGCCCTATATACGCTCAACACCAAAAACTGCTCAGTCTCAATGCAAGCTAATTCAATAACTCGTTCAACAGAAAGGCTCACCAGATCTGTACGTTCTTTATATTTAATATTCTTCTTAATAATAATTAGAGAGCCCCCGCGAATTATGTTCACTCTGCTGAACGAGCTGGCAACTTGATAGTTATCAAAATTAAACATGAACTGGTCACCTTTTAGCCAATGTTCAGTTACACAAAAAATATCTATATTGTGACCATTCAAGAACAATTCAATTTCTAAGTCTTTGCCCAACATTCCTTGTATATTCTGATGTACCAAGTATATGCCTGTTATTTTATTTACATTTAATTTATGGTTATTATTACATGGGCTTTTCTGTGAATTAAAATTATCATTTAGTTTAGCCATGCCAGAGTTGGTCTCTGTTGTCTTAGAGTCTAATTTAAATGAATTAAAATGTCATTATTAATAGGCAACTTCTTGGCTGAATTAATTTGAATGTCAAAATTTTTTTGCTCAATAGAAGCAACCTGTGTAGCCAAGTTCTTGGCTGATGTATATAAATAAAATGATAGCGACAGTGCTATTTGTTGTTTACAATATTTATTAAGATAGTATTTATCTTTAGTCAAATAAAAATTAACATTACTCATGTTATTTAAGTCAATTAAATTAAATTTATTATGTATGTCATAACCATTGCAATATGTCATGGTATGTAAAGTCATATTCAATTTATGTCTAATAGTATTTTCATCCTGTGGCAAACCTTTACTGTAGGGAAATGTGAACATTACAATTCTTTTGACAGAAATATTTGACAGTAACTCATAGTACTTATGCAACTGTTGTTTGCACACATTTCCTCTATTTCCTACCAATATTATCAATATAGTATCCGGACTAAAATTATGTTTTGATATTTTATCTAATATCTAAATATGCGCCGTTTATCCGATAAGACGAAGTCAATTTCATTTTTTGTCACAGTGTCGGGGCTTTGCCAAGTCCACTTCCTTTGGGGCTGCTTCTTGAAGAAGGAATTCATCAAGAAGTGCCCCTCTTTCTCGAAAAAGTTGACTAGCATTTGCCCCCTGTTATTTCTACTTCCAAATCTGTGTGGCCCAACACTCGCTTCGCTGCAAGTCTGTACTCCTACTTTAGCGTTGAAGTCCCCCATAACAACGTTGGTGGTTTTATGCAGTGCTCTTGATATGTCCTCGTACATACATTCTACCTCATCACCCGAGTGTGTCGAAGTTGGCGCATAAACCTGTATTACCTTGAGGCTGTATCTCTCAGTTAGTTTGAGTATGAGGTATGCAACCCTAGTCGACACACTGGAGATCTCCACAACGTTGTTAGTGAGGACCCTATTGACCAGAAACCCAACGCCACCCTGAGATGGTTGATCGCCTTCATCTGAAATACATAAGATGACCTGATTCTAGTGTTATGGATTCCTCACCCTCTCTTCGGACTTCACATAAACCCAATACGTGCCATCTTATATGTTTCAGCCCTTCCTCTAGCTGCACTAGGTGTTCCGTAAGCCTTAACGTGCGTCCGTTATACGTAGCCAGGGTGAGTTGATTTTGGCGGCCTACCGTAGCCCGGGGATTCTTAGCACCCCTTGCCTTGCCGTTACCATGATCGCCGCCGTGGTCAGGAATAGCAAGGCTGCCGGGAACTAGGGGCCGTGGTTTTTTCTGGCGTTCCATATGGAGGGTTTTTGCCCATAATCGCCACGCTGGGCATGCGGGTTGGCGATCGCAGGACGTAACTCCTTGCGCCGGTAAAGCTGCTGCCCGTTACCAGCCTGTGACATTTAGTTACGTCATTCAGAATGGTTATACCGCCATTAGTCGGTCGCCAGAGCCTCGTTCGTTAGTCAGCAGGATGTACCACGGGCAGGTGAGGTTGGGTCACTGAGCTGGTATGTGTGCTCCCTTACATCCAATGTTATGTAATATATTGTAATTAATTAATAAATTTCGAAATCGTTTATTATAAATGGCCAACTGAAAAATATTTTCGGTGTGTATCGCCGTCATGCTGCCAAAACCGATTATCTGCAATTTTGGTCAATTATGAGTTAAAAATACCAATCGATTCCGTTTTTCTGGCCGGTCGTCTACCAATATCGGTTAAACGCATAAACCCATTAATTGCAGAGATACTCTGTGCTAATAAAGGGTAATGTATCCATTTGTGTAAAAAGTCGCCATACAAAAACGGTTAAATTTGTTTAACGATAGGTTTTTCGATATTTCGCTTGCTAAATAATATTAAACTCGTTTAATTGATTTTCTCATTTATACACTGGAGCAGGTGCACAGATGATTTATTCTGCCATAATATTTCAAATGCCGTTAGCCGGTTTTGAAAAAAGATACTTATAGAAAACTTTAATAGCATACGTAAGCAAAAATTAAATTATTAACTTTAACTCATTTTGGCCCGTGCTCATAACATGCAAGATGAAATAATGTTTTTGTGATAAAAATAATTATATACATTTAATTAATTTTGAGTAAAGTTACTACGGGTTCTATAATTTGAAACGTCTCTGCAGCCAAAAGCGATTAAATGATGATACCTATAGTTGCCAGAGATTCGCGTTGGCGTGCGGCGCAGTTAGTTCGTTCATTCATTCATTTTTAGGGTTCCATATCTAAAAGGTAAAAAAGGCACCCTTAGGTCTGACTTCGTCTGTCTGTCTATCAGTCTGTCTGTCACACGTATATATTTCAGGAACCACTGACGCTATCGATTTGAAACTTGGAATAGTTTTAGATCTTTTTTATCCAACTTTTTAGTTTTTTTTTAACGAAATGGGTTTATCAAAATTTGAAAGTGAGACTACTATATCGAGTGGGGTATCATATGAAAGGGCTTCATTTGTACATTTCAAACAGATTTTTATTTTGGGTTATGTCACGTAGTTTTTGGCTGATAATCAAAAATGCCAAAAAGCACCGTTCCCCCTTATCTCCGAAGTTTGTGGAGGGGAAAATCTGAAATAATTATGGGTGATACATGTCTCTATATTTTACACGAAAAACAAAATAATCTTTCTAAATAGTACAGTTTTTTTAGTAATCCTAAAAAAACCTAAACCAAACTTAGTTTTACGGTTTGTTTTTTTTGCTATCTGAATTGTTACATGAATAGTAAAATATTTTTTTCTATCATGTATTACGCAAATGAGTCATAAAACTCAATATTTTTGTATGTAGAAAATTCAACTGGATATAAATACATTAAAATATATAGCCCGTCGGGTGCCGGGTTAGAATAGCATCCCCTCATCTCCTCTCGTTGGGTGTCGTAAGAGGCGACTAAGCGAGAACAGGAAGACGGGGAGCAGCGCCTTTCTTTTGGATTTATCTGACACCTATACTGTGATCCCAAGCCGCCTGCCAAGCGTGGGGATTATGGCAACCCCTCTCTTTTAAGGGAGGCCTTTGTTCAGTACGCGGACCTTTGGCTGCTGATGAAAATATAAGACGTTTTAGTTTTTTATTAAGATAATCAGATCGCTAGATTTTTTAAATCAATTTTGGGCACATGGCTGTTTATTTTTGAGCTGTAAATACCGTTAAGTAATGTCTTGTTATATAGCGGGATTAGTCTTCTTCTTGACTAAACTGAGACCAAACTGAATAAAACCCAAAACTAACATTATAAAAAATTTAACTCAAAACTAATAAGTATTTTTAACAATTCATAAATAAATAAACCAAACGGAAGACATCCACTGCTGAACAATGGGCTAATTTGTTTAATTTTGATACGTCTATAATTAATAATCTATAGTACTTAATATCAAAGTCGAAGCCCTTTTTTCGCGTGACTGTCTCATTAACAATGAACGACAATTGGCTATTTGCATTCATCGGTTACCTGCGACGGGCATAATATCATCTGTCCACCTAGTGGGAGGCCTGCCTACGTTACGTTTCCACTGGAGAACCTTTCTTCTCCAACGGTTATCGGTTCTTTGAGCAATGTGACCTGCCCATTACCACTTCGACTTGCAGATTCTGAAACCTATGTCGGTGACTAGTTTTTCGGCGAATCTCATTCCGGATTTTATCGCGCATAGTAACTCCGAGCATAGCTCTCTCCATAGCTCGTTGTATGACTCTGAGCTTCTTTAAAAGGCCAGTAGTTAGGGACCACGTCTCAGTACGATATGTCATCACTGGCATCACACACTGGTTAAAAACCTTTCACTTTAGGCACTGCTCGTATTTCGGACGAGAAGATATCGCGTAGTTTCCCGAACGCACGTCTTTGTCGAAGTTGGACCGACCTACCTGGATAGTTTGTCCTAGGTATACATAGTGGTCAACAACTTCGAGTGTATCGTTCCCAACAACTACCGGTACGGGTACCACATATACATCAGACATGATCTTCGTCTTGTCCATGTTCATTTTAAGACCCACCTGTTGAGAAACGCTACTGAGGTCGCTGAGCATGGTATTGAGGTCCTTCAGCGACTCTGTCATAATAATATAGTTATTATGGCAGAGTCGCTGGCGGCATCGCTGGAGGCATCATCGGCAAAAGGAAGGTGAGTGATGAATTCGCCATTGATTGTTTTGTCTGGCCTGCTGCCTGAACCCTTTAAGTACTCTCTTAATGTGTTCAGTGCTAGGCTGTCGATTGAAATTTGTTTGCTCCCACTGAGCTCCAAGTGACGGACTTACTAAAGTCACAGAAACCTTCAGTAGTTTTATCAGGCTGGAGTTTGGTGAGGACAAATGTGCAGTTATGCATGTAAAGTGGAGGAGCGTGGTGGAGTCTAGGAGTGTACAGCTTTCAGACTCCACTGACCTGAGGACACACTCTGCAACCGAAACCTACAAATACTTGGATATGTCACAGGCGTTGGGCATCAATGAGGCTAACATGAAATAGTCAAGCGGGAACGCTTCTTGGGCCGCCTGAGAGAATTAATGAAAAGTATTTTAGTCATGCCAGTCTTGATCCACGCCTTTGGCATATTCCAGTGGACCCAGACAAAACTAGACACCTTGCATAGAACAGTTCATACACTGTTAACCACATGTCATATGCATCACCCTCGTTCTTTAGTGATAAGGAAATGTGGTGTTCAGATATTAACGCGTAGAGTCAAAACGTATAATGAGTATAAAATCAATAAATGAAAAATCCTTAACTTTTTCTTCAGGTAAAACTAGCTAAAATTATAACTAACTAGTCTAACTCTTTATTCTGATACATTCAATAGACACAACATTTTCTACATTATGTATGATGGTAAAATGAATATCTGCTTCTATGCATTATTAAAATTGTTAGACCTAAAGGTTCAATTTTAACAAAAGACTATTTTTGATAATTGGCAGCCAAAAGGGATTAAATGCGTTCCTCTCGGAGATATTTTGTTATTTTTATCCGTTTCTATAAGGATAATCTAATCAACTAGTCTTGCCTAATACAGAAGGATAAATAATGCATCAGAAAAGAACTAAAAATATTAATGAAAGCTAGTATTTAACAAAACAATCTACAGTAAACTTTCAAATTGATTTATCTCAAATTGGATTATTGTGCATTTAGCCGACTTTGGCAGCATGACGGCGGTATATTATACTGGATTTGAAATTTCTGTTAGTGAAATGTATAAAATATGTCAGTCATTTTCGATTTTAAAATGGATGTCATTTTCGTAATCAGCACCCCCAGAAACCTCGAAAATGACACCAATAACATTTTTTTGAAAAAATAAAATATTCGCCATTTTGGATTTGAAAATGGATGCCATTTTCGTAATCAGCACCGCGAGAAACCTCGAAAATGACACCAATAACTTTTTTTTGAAATTTTGGATTTGAAAATGGATGCCATTTTCGTAATCAGCACCCCGAAAAACCTCGAGAATGACACCAATAATTAAAAAAAAAAAAAAGAAAATATCCGTCGTTTTGGAATTGAAAATGTGTAAAATAATATCTCTCTCACACAGCACAGGTAGTATAAACCATTATAACTGCTTACAAAAAAAATACATACACGACGAATTGAGAACCTCCTCCTTTTTTGAAGTCGGTTAATTAAAACAAATACGCGTCAGCCCTGAAAGTTATGTCCCGAGCTACTAACTAATTTGGGCGGCAACGTACGCAGCTCGGGCGCGCCTACCCGCGTCTCACCCCTCACACCCCGCACGATTGCCCTGTCTAGACGGCTTCGTTGGACGACTGTATTGGTTTATAGACTGTGGTAGGTGACGAAACATGGATTTATTGCCACGATCCCAAAACAAAGCAGCGATCGAGCGTATGGGTCTTTCAAGATGAGCCGAAGCTAACCAAAGCAGCGCGCGTGAAAAGTGCATCGAAGCGGATGATTACTTCTTTTTAGGGTTCCATACCTAAAAGGTAAAAAAGGAACCCTTATTTATGGTTTGACTTCGTCTGTCTGTCACACACCTATATATTTCAGGAGCCACTGATGCTACAAATTTGAAACTTGGAATAGTTTTAGATCTTAATTACCCAACCCCATCGCAAATGAAAAAAATATATTTATTCATTTACTTTTTTATAATGGGGGTCGAAATGGGTCATCAAAATTTCAAAGTCAGACTACTATATTGAGTGGGGTATCATATGAAAGGGCTTCATTTGCGCATCGTTAAACAGATTTTTATTTTGGTTTATATCACTCAGTTTTTGGCTGATAATCAAAAATGTCAAAAAAATACCGTTTCCCCCCTTATCTCCGAAGTTTGTGGAGGGAAAAATCTGAAATAATTATGGATAATACCTATCTATCTATATTTTACAGGAAAAATAAAATAATCTTTCTAAGTCATCGATATAATATAATAAGTAACCAGATAAGCAGTCACCTACTAAATTTCATCCAAAATATGGTAGTGATAGCTTAAATATTCCGTATGAACGTAAGAGCCCGAGTGACCCGTCCAGGACTGACGGTTTGTATAGGCGCAATGGTCATTGTACATTAATTTTTTTGTACAATGCTGTATCAATATTTACGCTACAAAAACAACGATGTATAGCGTTAAAACTATTTCTGCGATGTTACTACCGTAGCGCATTATACCCGTAGTACCGTTCAAGCCACGCCACGAATGAGACAGTGATAGTGGCGGACAACGCGCGAAAGGGAGAACGGGATAACCGGAGGGCACGGGGGGCCACCGAACAAGTCTCAACGTAGTCCGACCAACTTATCTTTGTTGGTGGCAAACGAGAATTGAACTATAATCTTATGAGAACTACGTGTAGTTTGAGTGTTTTGTTTTGGCAGTAGTGGCAAACATAATTTGGTCGGCCGGTAGCTTAGCGGTTGGCGGACTAGTAGCAGAGATATTTAAAGAAATATTTATTATTTCGTGTTTTAGTGATATCTTGCTGATATCTATCATTTAATCTAATACTATTAACTACTACTAATGGGAAATATATGTTCCGTATGAAAATTTGCTGTTGCGACGTGTATTAAGGGGTGTATTAGTTTTTAGATGCAAATGAGGCATTTCGACACGTCTTTACGCTAGCTGTTGTCGATTCTTACTAATTTGAAATAGCAACACAACCGTCTCCGTAGCTCTATTTTCGTGACCACTTTTCGGGCCGTGACAGCTAATCTTGTTTATATAGAATATCGATGTTCTAAGTAGTACAGGTTTTTAGTAATCCTAAAGAAACATTGACAAACAAACTTAGTTTTGCGGTTTGTTTTTTTTTTGCTATCTGAGGTGAAAGACGACTGATAAAATAACTTTAATACGTCCAATGATGGTATGGAACCCTCATTGGGCGAGTTCGACTCGCACTTGACCGGTATTTTTTTAATAAAACGTGGCTACTGTTGCTATAGAGAATCGTCGTACCGTGAATAGTGACTGGTACACGACCATTTGTTTACCGGAAATTATTGACGAATAACCGGAAACGCCGTATCATCTTGCACCACGACAATGCTAGTTCCCACACGCCCAGACAAACAAACGAATTTTTGAAGGTGAAAAACGTAGAACTTATGACCCATCCTGCATACAGCCCCGACCTGGCACCTTGTGACTTTTTTCTGTTCCCAAAATTTAAGAACCAATTACGCGTTCAACGATTTTCGTCACCAGAAGAGGCTATCGAAGAGTATGAAAAACATGTTTCTGAGGTCATCACGGAGGAGTGGCACAAAAGATTCCAAAATTGGTTTAATCGCATGAAAAAGTGCATTTACGCAAAGGGAGAAAGAGTTTTGAGAAACAATAAATTCATTTTTGACCTTTAATAGTATTTTTTTCTTATTCATTCCGGAACCTTTAATGCGCCACACGTATGATGCTCATTGAAAAAAATTGCCTCAAATGTCTACCTGAACCATGATTGACGCGAGGGATTCAAACGGCTATGAGACGTAGGAATCGTGTATTTCGTAAATTTGAGAAATATCAATCACAAGATTACTGGAACCTTTCAGCGTAACAAGATTGAACTACATGACACTATATCCCTATACAAAATTCACAATCCAAAGAAATATAATTATAACATATTTATTCAATTGCAGGTAATGCAAGGCTACTTAGAGTCCGCCGATCTATCCGGCTTCGATGACGACAACGAAGATGAGTCGGAATGAAGACTGTCTCGTCCGTCCTGTAACGTGCTGTGAGTCGCCGCTACGGCCCGGTACGGCTCGGCACGGCCCGGCACGGCCCGGCAGGGCTAGGCACGGCCCGGCACGGCCCGGCAGGGCTAGGCACGGCCCGGCAAGGCTAGGCACGGCCCGGCACGGCCCGGCACGGCCCGGCAGGGCTAGGCACGGCCCGGCAGGGCTAGGCACGGCCCGGCAGGGCTAGGCACGGCCCGGCACGGCCCGGCACGGCCCGGCAGGGCTAGGCACGGCCCGGCAGGGCTAGGCACGGCCCGGCACGGGCCGGCACGGCCCGGCAGGGCTAGGCACGGCCCGGCAGGGCTAGGCACGGCCCGGCACGGCCCGGCACGGCCCGGCAGGGTTAGGCACGGCCCGGCAGGGCTAGGCACGGCCCGGCACGGCCCGGCAGGGCTAGGCACGGCCCGGCAGGGCTAGGCACGGCCCGGCAGGGCTAGGCACGGCCCGGCAGGGCTAGGCACGGCCCGGCAGGGCTAGGCACGGCCCGGCAGGGCTAGGCACGTTAGTGTAGTGCCGTGGTAGTGCCGCTCGCGACCGGACGCTGGAATGTTTCATTATTACAGTGACAGCCTGAATCGACACGCTCACCGCTCGTAGTTTAAGTATACCTAAATAAATGAATGAAAACGTTCCTGTAGCAAGATTTAAGAACTGAACAATAGATTGGTCGATCGCAAGGTAATCCAATGAAGTATTTATTTATTTGATTATTATAAAATTTTTGTAACCAAAAAATATTTCCGTATAATCTAGGTTTTACTTATTTATTTTATAATATGTTATAAGAAGTATGGCTGTGTGAAGTTTTTGTCTGTAATTTATGTAGTTATTGTTTTATTTCAATATATTATGACTATCATCAACAGTACTATGAAATTAATATGTTTGTCAATGAATTTACAATTTCCATTCGGTTTAGTTTAATAATAACGTTGAGGTGCTGGTAGGCTTAATAATTAATTCATTTATCGTTTGTATAAATATTTCGTGAGTCGCACAATTTGTACATGTTTATAATTGCCAACGCTCTCGCGAGCCACTATATGAACTTATGACAATGCACTGAGGCATCTATAAGTGGGTTACGAATTATTGTAATTATTATTATACAACTGTACCTATAAATTTTACATAGACTGAGTAATGTTAATATGTTCAAAAGTTTACACGCGGCCTTCGCTCTAGCGTAAATAAAACCATGGTGTTATTATTATTTTACTGCTTATTCACCTGACGCGATTAACTGATATTTTTAAACTTGTTGAGCTAATATAATATGTACTAACATACTAGAAAAACTAACTAACCATTAATTTCAAACAATCTAAAGTTTCTGCTACCACTTACAAACGTTAATTATAGTTAATGATGAATAATCCAGTTCCATATAATCTTTTTCTGCTTCGCGTGATAATCGAACCGCCTTCCGACTGTTATTCCTCCACTTTGTCTGATCTTTAACGTCCTCGGTTTTGAGATTGTTGGCTATCATGTCATTGTTTATAATATCTAGGCAGCGCTTCATAGGGCGACCGCTAGGTCTTGCTCCCAGGGTAGGTATATCAAGGCATCTTCTACCAACATAATGTTCTCTCGGTCGGCGTATAACATGGCCATACCACCTAAGGCTACTCTCTCGGAATTTATCCGCCACGTCACGTTGCCCCTAATGTACCAGTTTGTATGCTGTCTAACCGCGTAACGCCAACCAACCATCGCAGTATCTTCACTTCTGTGACGCGGAGCCGGTGATGGAACCCTGTATTTCCTTTCACCCACAAAACTGTTCTTGTTTTTAAATTGTTGCACAAACCTTTCGGCTAATCGCATCGTGTGAACGAGATAATTTTTAATTCGAATACTAAAAATAAATAGAAATAATATATGTAATGATCAAAATGGTAGTAAAATATTTTGTTGTAACAGGAGATATTTTTTCATAAGGTGCATAGCAACATATCTCTCATTAGTCATCAGAGTCATATATCTATTTTAAGTCGCTGTCCTTTCAAACATATCGCCGTAGAAGTCTCATTTGTTTACGCTTCTGCCTGTGTTATCTCTGAGAAAATATTCCATAAAGCATCTTTGTGGTTTTACATTTACTGTACGTCTAGTATGAGTTAATAATATCGCTATAATACAACTGCGTTAGCAAAGAAACTCGTACTAGCGTGTACTGTAAATTAAGCTGTAAATATCAGTTCAGTTTTAGTGTAATAATTGTATCGACACGTCGCGTATTTTGTAAATACAGTTTGTGGGAATGTTTCCGCCTTCGCCAATATGTTGGTTTGATACTTGAGCCGTTAAAAAATTATCTATTTAATATGAATTAGGTATTCCCTCTTCGCTGCTTCTATCATGCCGTGCTAGTGATCGTAGCTCGACTGCACTGTATCTCCTTATCTGCCGCGCTCACAGACTTCAATTAGCGTTAATTCACATTTGCACTTCTTTTTTATCTTTCCGATTCTCGGGGCCGTTTATGCTTAAGTTCCATTCATTATTGAGTACGATATAATCGATATCTATGAATTCGTAAAGGAATACAAATTCGTTTGCGCTTCAATAACTACATAACGTCTGCATTGTTGACTTCGCGTGGCCGCAAATACAACTTTGTATTACCAAGCCTTTTTTGCTGCCGCCTCGCATTGTCAAGTATACGGCGCGCGTGTTTCACGACTGCATAATAAAGGTGTAAACGTTTTCAGTTTTATTTGGTACAGACTATATATGTACTCACTAAGATAGCATAAAGTACTTGGCTTCGAGTGTCGAGACAATACGGTTTCAAAAACTGCATTATAGAATATTACCTCTGATTGACGTTTGTAAACGCGGCAGTATATCCTTATGTGTCCCATGTGTCCCTATGTTTGTCCCAAATGTATGTATATATGTGTTACCTCTTGTAGCCATTAAGCATCCATTCATTAATAATTCTTAAACCCATTATAGATGCTAAAAAACTAGTAATGAGATGGTTGTTACAGGACACTATTGTAGCTATTACTCGTATGACGTCTTGAGAAGCAACGGAGACGGAGTAAACCCTTTAATATTAAGGAAATTGTTAATCTGGACAACTGTTGATTATTGTATCTGTAAATATTTTGTTTTCTTTTCTAAATCTAAAAAAAAACTTTTGTGAAATATGTGTGAAATAAAAGAATATCTTGTAATATAATTTAATGGATAATTTTATTTATTCCAAACTCGGTTTTAACAAATGTATAAATAATACGAACTTGAAGTGGAAGAAAAGAAGTATATCTGCTCAAGAGGGCGAAATTAGATATGGTGCTCGTATTTCGATAAACGTTTTGTTTGCTTCCTTAATCCCCTCGTATCGATTACCATTTGCGAAGTTTTCGCCCATAAAAGGTTTGTTAGGAATCAATGACTGTAGTTTTCGTGCCTCTAACAAACAGTATAGGCGGCATCCCTCGACTCAATATTTCCAGCCATGTCATGTAGAGCGATGCTGAAACTGCATTCTGGAAAATAGCATTACATTAAAACCTCTAAAGCCGCACGTTAAAATATGTAGTAGGCATTATAATAGTATTATTTTCACACCACCTGCTCGATAATGTTGCATTATGTGTCATACTAGAATCCTAAGTGCAGCGAGGGATTTAAGCTCGCCCACGACAAAGACACCTTTATCTTTTCACACCTACCTACTGCGAGAGATTTCATCCTTATAATTGACCCTAACGAGCGATGCAATAAAAGTACAGGATGCAACTTTTAGAGATTTTAGTCGGTTCGATTACCGGGTGCGGCAAGCGAATTTTTAAAAATCTTCGAATGCAGTTTTCTTTCTTTTAAAAAATAAAGGAATGTTTTCTTTGAGTAACATTTTATATCTACAGTATTAAGAGTACTTCCCCTTCAGGTGGCATTACAAAATTCCACCCTCTGTATACTCTAAAGCCGGGGTCTGCTGCGCCAATTTTCGAACAGAACATTGTTCAGTGAACATTGAACATTTCCCGTCTGCTGTGATATGTTCAGTGAAAAATGTTTTTTTAGACAAATCCATCCGAGCTCATCCGATATTATAAATTTATTTTCATTCGAGGTAGCATCCCAAATCACGGGTAACGTATCAACGCAATTAATAGCAATATAGTCTCTGGATACCACTCCTTAGTTAAACCACAGCTACGGCACTCGATGTACTTACGCGCTATAATTACCTACCGCCCGGCCAAGCGGTCACGGGCCGTTTGCGGACCAAATTCAGTGCGATTTTCGCAAGCGAAGCGCATGAGCGTTGTTCAATTTTTAACCGACTTCAAAAAAGGAGGTTATTTTTAACTTTTTAGTGTGGTGTCTGTTGAAGTCGGTTTTTTTTTTATAAACATTTTATATTCGTTCCATTCGTTTGTACGCGTACCTACGATGCCGTCTAGAGCCTTATGTGCAGTAGATGGGTGCAAATCAAGTAAAAGAAGGGATAAACACCTAACATTTTTCCATGATCTCTATTATTATGTTTTAGATGTATTGCACAGTCAGCACCAATTTATAAAAAAAATATTTTTCACACCACCTGCTCGATACTGCTTCATGATGTGTCATATAAACATGATATAAAGTACCTCATTATATCCCTATAGTGTAGCTGGGTAATAATTTTGTAGTAAACTACCTTGGGTAATAATGTGATTTGAATTTCGAATGTCCTATCAACACTTTTACCACAGGCATAATACCACACCTTAGGCAGTCTTGCACGAAAAAAACATTTGTAAATCGAACCTGGCGCGACGAACAGAACCCGGTAGAACACTGGGTTGGGCCCAAGCCGAGGCCGTGCCTCCCTGAGGTGCCCTTGAGCTCGCTACTTCTGCCGTAAAGGCTAGAGCGCTCGCCTCCTATTGTCCGGTGAAGCTGTAATGGCCATCTGCGGCCAACAGCGTCTATCATTCCCAAAAAAAAAAACACTGGGTTGGGAAAGGAAATCGCTGCAAATAGCTATTTTGATATTATTTTACTTCTAGCAATATTTATATTTTATTGCCGCGCAGTTACTAGACTCCTTCATTATGCTCGCGATTCAATTTCACGCCCGCGACTTAAAACACTTCTTTATCCCCTTGTTAAATAAACTACTAATAAACGATACAATTTTAAACTACCACCTATAGTCGGAACATATTCACAGTTCTCAATAAAATAGACACAAATAGTTATTTATGTTAATTTAATTTTATCGAATAGGGCAGCCCTGCGATGCTGTGGGTTCGCGCGGTACGAAGCAATCATAATTGTACGCTTGAGCATTAAGGCACATTTTAGCATGCAGCGGTTGCTGACACGACAGAGTAGGCTATTATAGCAGTAGGTATTGGTAATTTTCTTCAGAGTGAAGTATCTGTTCTTTAATAATCTGTGGTTAAACCAACACAATGTCCACGTGCAAAAAAAATATTCCGGGCGAAACGTCTTCCTCCGTCAAAATCGAGCAGGCGAACGCGGAGGATGTGTTCCACAAGCTACGGCAAAATGTTCTAGAGGTTTTGTTCGACAAAACACTCAAGCCAACCCTTATCTAATGTTTTCGAACAATATTCTGTTCAAAACATGGCACAGCAGACCCGGCTTTAAGAATCTAAAAAGTCTGGTAAAAAAAAATTGACGTTCGAAATTCAAAGCACATTATTTACCAAGGGAGTTTAGTACAATATTATTATTGCCCGGCTAGACTATAGAACTTAACTAGATAAGCTCAGAGTCACACAACGAGCTATGGAGAGAGCTATGCTCGGAGTTTCTTTGCGCGACAGATTCCGAAATGGGGAGATTCGTTAAAGACCTAAGGTCATCGACATAGCTCTCAGAATCTGCAAGTTGAACTGGCAGGCCACATCGCTCGAAGAAGCGAAAGGGAAAGAAAGGTTCTCGAGTGGCGAGCGCGAACCGAAAGACGCAGCGTAGGCAGGCCTCCCACTAGATGGACATACGGCATTGTGCACGTCGTCGTAGGCAGGATGCAAATAGCCAACTGCCGTTCATTGTGGCGTTCTAAGGGAAAAGCCTATGTTCAGCAGTGGACGTCTTCCGGCTGATGTTGATGATTATAACATTAAAACATAAAACAGATATGCTTATGCGTACAAAGATTACTCTTGGGTGGGAATTGAACCGACGATCATTTGTGTAGCAACTACAACCCGTAGGTACATATAGGTACGGATCTGTCAAAATTCAACGGAAAAAAACATGTGTAGTAACACCTCTGATGATCTCTGGAGGAATATGATATATGATTTGCCAAAAGTACCTACCTTTCTTGGTAATGGCAACGTCATGACAATCAAATTAGCTTCGGAGGAATGCTCCAACAGCAAGTCTCGCATTCGCAGATGTCTATTGGTCTTTGTTGCTTGTTTGTTCGGGTTTGTACTCGTAAAATCAATATCTGGTAGAACAATAATTGTGTTAGGGTAAAGAGCTATGCTTAATGCTGCTTGGCGGCAGAATATCTGACACTGCGGTGGTACCTACCTGAACGGTTCCTTGCACAAAACCTACCACCTAGTAGAGTTGTTGTAGAATGTAGTGCCATGACGTATCGCCGCAATAACTCGCTAGGTAGCGTCTATGAGCCGCCCTGTGGTAGGTATATAAATAAATTTTGTATTTGAACATATTACCCTTTTTGTTATTAGTTTTGTAGTCCTCTAATAACTCATTGTACAGGTCCACGCTTTCTTGCGACGGGGCCTCGTCGATTCCGCTCACCAGCTTCAGTTCTGTATAATCTATGCGGAACTTTTTCAGCAGTTCCATCATCCTTCATGCAACAATAATATACCTAGTGTTAATACGGGTAACATATAAAAGACCTTTAATTATCGGGCGAAATAGGTAGCTTTTGAGCGAAATTAGGATTTATTAATGTAATACCTAGTCAAGCAGGCTTTTACCCCAGCATGTTGCTTTCTGCGCAATGTTCTAATTCTAAGCGTGTGGGATGAATAATTACTACATATAGTATTTTTGGACAATCCACACACGGCTCTAACTCTTTGGCAAATAGCGGCAATCGACGCGACACGGTGACCGGTGACCGAGGGCGTCGTTCTAGGACTTCTAGGTTAAGACAATGGACTGAATTGGACTGTTATGGGTAGGTACATAACCGGGGATATGGTGGTGGTGAACAGGAAAAAATACATAGAAAGAAACAAAAATTAAACACAATCCGTCAGCGGTCGCGCTATGCCGGTCGCGTGTTATCATGGTGCAGATCGGAACCATCGGGCGTTAAGAGCATAATTATAATATTATGTGGAGTAGGTACCCACTTTTTCTCAGCCTCTTCATTACCCTGGCCGGTTCTGGCTAGTGCAAATATCCTGAAGTTAAGTTTGTGTTTGCCGCGACGTGCGATTACGTACGGCAGGAGAATATTGATCCCACCGTCATCGTACAGCCACCACGCGTCCAAAGTATTGGACTGTAACAATACAACGCAATCCATGAAAGCATAAATGACGATTATAACTGTTTAGCTAATCTGGCTCCACATAGGTACCTAAGATCCTCCTGCAATTCGGCCACAATTTATTTTCGTCGTATGTAATCGCCTATGCCTATCGCTTTGCCTATGCCTCCGGATAGGGTTTTTTTTTATACAATCAAGGTGGCAAGCAAGCATGCGACCCGCCTGATGGTAAGCAGTCATCGCAGCCTATAGACGCTAGCAACACCAGAAGAATCACTAGCGCGTTGCCGACCCTTAAGACATTAGATATTAGGTCTTATGTGTCCAGTAATTTCACCAGCTGCAGTGCCCTTCACACCGGAACACAGCAATGTTTACACACTGCTGCTTGGCGGCAGAATATCTGACACTGCGGTGGTACCTACCTGGACGGTTCCTTGCACAAGGAATCTACCACCTAGTAGATAGATAGATAGATAATACTTTATTGTTCCACCATTATTAAAAAAACACAAAAATACAAGAAAAAAAACCAGTAAAATAGAATGAAACAATGGGCGGCCTTATCACTAAAAGTGATCTCTACCAGGCAACCTTTGGATGGAGAGGAACTATGAACTGCAAGGCGTGGTTGTTTATACAAACCAATTATAAAAGTAGTAGTAGTCGGGTATCCGGAATACCAAAAAATAAAACGTAAACAAAGAAATCAATAGTTCTCAAACTGTGCTTCGAGATGGCTTCGAGATATTCTGATTCCGAAGACTCGCCATAATAAAATAATAACTAAAAAAAAACTTTTTTTTTTTTCAATTAAATATCTATCATAAACAATGAAAACTAAACACACTAACAACTTCATCACAAACGGGTGAAAGATACATTACGTGTACAATCAGACTGAATTAAAAAACACTTCCAGCCATTTAAAATATTCACGTTTGCAGTACACTTATACTTAGTTTAACGTAAAATTCCATAATGTTGTCTTTTGTTGTCTTTTCTTTTTATGTTGTTTCAAAGAGCACGCGGAATCTGTGATGATGACCATCTGAGCGCTGAGCTTCAACATGTCAAGCAAGTACTGCGTGACAACAAGCTCCGGATCCCGCGCCGGCATCATAGTGAACGTGTCAAACCAGCCACGGTCGAGCGTCAGCCTGCTTGCTGTCCTACCATATGTTAGAGGGGTTACTGACAAGATTGGCTACATCTTAAAGCGGACTTCAATTTTTTTTTTTTTTTTTTAATATTTATAATATATTTATTGCATAGACACACATTACAAAAAATCGTAATCTTGGTTAACAATGTCGCTAGAATATTAATGCACTAAGAATGAATCCCTGCCGCCCAAACTAGGAGAACCTGTATCTTGGGAAGCAGTTTCGCCATAAGATACATTATAACATGGTAAAATGATTACGTCTCTGTATTTACACTCATCTAACGTGTGTGTATGTGTGTGTGTGCGTGTGTGTGTGTGTGCGCGAGTGTGTGTGTGGGTGAGTGGAAGGGTGCGTGAGTGTGGGTGTTATGGTGGTAATAAGTGATTGGATGATTCAATGGCGTAAGTATTATAATGTTGTATGAAGGATAAGAAACAACAAGTTTACACACAAAGGTAAGTAAATCCTCTGTTTTAGTATAATCTCGTGAACAAAGCCAGCAAGTAACTTTGAATTTAATTTCCTGTCTATAGAGTTACAATCCCAATAGACTTATTAATCTAATATATAAAATTCTCGTGTCACAGTTTTCGTTGCCATACTCCTCCGAAACGGCTTGACCGATTTTGATGAAATTTTTTGTGCTTATCCGGTATCTATGAGAATCGGCCAACATCTATTTTTCATCCCCCTAAATGTTAGGGGTAGTCCACCCCAAATTTTTTTTTTTTACTAGGAAATTATTTATATGGCAAAACAACGTTTGCCGGGTCAGCTAGTTCTGTTATAAATATGTGGACTAAGCGTAGTACTGACGTCTGGCAAATGTCGTTTTATGTGGGACTACGGGACAAACAAAGGCCTTACTGCGTTTATTAGGATTAGGTAGGGGCACGGAGGGGTGAATTTTAAGAATAAGTAAGTATCTCGCAATCAGCAAACAGTTGAGCAGTGGAGTAACGGAAAGGTTTGTGGGTCATTACTGTGAGGATAGCTCTCTGTGCTCGCTCTAGACATAGCAGGCTGGTTTTAGGAGCACCACCCCAAACTGGTATGCAATATGAAATAACTGACTGACAGAGTGCTAGGTAAGTCATTTTTAAGGTTTGAAGGGGAGCTGCATACCTAAGAGCTTTAAATATTGAGATTAGACGAATTATCTTGTTAACTAAGGTGTTAATCTGGATATCCCATTTTAGCCTGTAATCAATTATGACTCCCAGATATTTTATATTGTTTGCACGACTAAGCGATTGACATGTACAGTTCTCTAAATGGTCAAAGCAGGTGTGAGCTTTTATGGAAAAGTCAGTAGGGGCGTTGGTACTATTCATGATAGAAAAAGGGATATACTTTGTCTTGTCCACGTTTAATGTTAATAGGTTAAGAGTGAGCCAATGCATGATTGTTGCTAAGGTACTTTCAGCAGTATGTTTTACTGACTGCCAATCACGGCCGTATACTAATACTCCAGTATCATCAGCGTACGTGAAAATTTTCGTGTTTGGGAGTTGAAGGAGGCAAAAATCATTAATATAAATCAGAAATAAACTAGGGCCTAATATGCTACCTTGTGGTATTCCGTAGGTTAATATTTCAGCGTCACTTATGAATTCGTCAATTTTGACATGTTGTTTTCGATTTGTTAGGTAGTCTTTAAAAATAGCGAGCATAGAACCACGAACACCGATGTGTTCGAGTTTATTCAGAAGGATGGGAACAGAGACTGTGTCAAAAGCTTTGGAAAGATCAAGGAAAAGACCAAGACATTTAAGTCTTTCATCTAGCTTCCTAGCAATCACTTCAGTTAGATCTAGGACTGCGTCCTGAGTTGAGATTCCTGACCTAAATCCGTATTGGTTGTCTGCTATGATTTTGCGTTTCCTGAGGAATCCCTTTAAGTTGTTGTTAAGGATTTTTTCTAATATTTTAGATAAGGCTGGTAGAACAGAAATAGGGCGATAGTTATTGACACAATCTCTGTCTCCACCCTTATGAACTGGGTGAACAATAGCTTTTTTAAAGGCATTTGGAAAAGTCCTGTGAGTAATAGGCCCTCCTATTACCAAAATATGGCGGCATAATTTTAAGAGTTTTGGTGATATTCCGTCCCATCCAGTTGAGGAAACATCACGTAGTTGAAGAACCAGGGAATCTACATCACGCTTATCCACCTCCAACATAACAAGTGAGTGAAGGTTTGAGGGAAAAGCGTGCTTAGGAGTGGATGAAGATGAAACAATTTGTGCAACAGGTTGGTTTTGATTAGATAGATAGATAGATAGACAATTCTTTATTGCGCACAAACAAACAGATACAAAAAGAATAAGACACAAATTAATAAAAAATGCAACAATGGGCGGCCTTATCGCTAAAAGCGATCTCTTCCAGGCAACCTTTGGATGGAGAGGAAAATAAAGAAGTTACAAAGAGCAGAGGGTGCGCGCACTCGACATGAATAGGTAACATTAACACAAAGACACATAAAAACACATATGTTGTAAACTATAATATATATTCATATGAGTATAATATATAAACATACATCAAATAATACTATTATAAACATACATAAATCAGTACGTATTAATATAACAAGAAAATTACACAAATACCGATTAACTTATTCCGCCAAATAAAACTTCTTCACTAGATCTTTGAAAATTGGCAGTGACGAAGCACATAGGGAGGGCCTATTGGCAGTGATTAGATATTTCAATTAATTTGTTAGCCAGGTCGTTGCCAACATTTGCAAAGAATTTACAGACTGAATCAACAGATAATTTAGGATCGTCATACATGCTAAGCAATTCACTAGGAGAGGTACGAACTCTTTGTGTATTGGTTATTTCCTTTATAGCATTCCAAAGGGCCTTAGGATTGTTCTTTGATTTTTCAAGCTGTGTTTTTTCATAGATCCTTTTTAGTTTACGTAATAAGGAATTACAGAAGTTCCTGTAGCGAGTGTAAGTTATAGTTAGAGTCATATTGTTTGGCGATTTCCTAGCCTTATTATGCAATTTATCTCTATGTTTATGCATCTGATCAACCCGGGCGTGATCCACGGTTTTAAATTTCATTCCCGTCTGGGAGGTTTTCTTTTGCATGTGTGTTTGGAAATCACAATCAATCATTCACAATCACAATCATTTGATACAATAGAGATAAACCTATATGTAGCAACATTAGGATCTATGGCGTCAAAAACTTCAGCAAAATTTGTGGATTCCAAATTTTGTGTTCCAATCTTATGGCATTGTAATCGATACTACATATAAGATGATGTTGGTTTTTAGGCGTATTGATATATTGAAGAGAAAGTAGGATGGGCATATGGTCTGTTATATGAGAGTCTAAAATCAGTACGGTAGCTGGTTTTTTTGTTTTTAGAAACACATGATCTAAGCAGTTATTGTTTCTAGTAGGGAAAAGGTGGGCTGGCAGAAGGCCATGTGATGCGTTTAAAGTGAGGTATTCAGTGCTGCGATCCTCGGTGTTATTAAGCTTAATATCTATATTTAAGTCGCCTATAAGAGCGATTAGGAACTTTAGCGAGGGAAATGTAAACACTGTTTAAACTGTTTATAAAATTATTAAAATGTTCCTTAGTTTTATAAGAAGGTGACCGATATATTGCTAGAACTGCAAACTTATCTTCTATTAGGCACACTAGACAGTTTGCACCAACAAAAGGTGGTTCATATAAACGGTATTTAATCGTATTTCTAATATAAATTGCAACACCCTCATTTTGAATGGAATTGTTTTTGGTGAAGTGTGAGTTGTACCCTGCTAACTTTGGTGAATTGGACATTTTACTCAGCCAGCATTCCGTCAAAACTATAACATCGTATTGTAAATTTGTAGTATTTATCAATATATTTAATTCATGGAAATTTTTATTTATGCTGCGAATGTTAAGGTGAAGGATTTTTATTGAATTTGATAAATTATTTAGATGTCTTCTACAGTCTTCTGGAGATACCACAAATGAGTGAGCAATTTGTAGGGAATCCAGTTCTAGATTAATATCGGTTATGTCAGCCATTGGAAAAATAAAAGGTAATTTCTAGCCATTTGTCTAGAGAAGGTCCTTTGGTACATATTTTTAAACAGAAGGAATAGTGTGGATTCAATAAATTATAGTATGTAGTGGTTTTTAAGGAAATATCTATACTTATAATAATAATAAGTGCGGCACCGACGGGACCAAACCATCTGCTGCGTCCGGCTGTCCCGGCGACGCTGCTGTATGTGTCCAGATTGCACTGCTCTACAAAGGTCGAGGAGATTGTAGTCTACGTGCGGATCAAGACCAAACTCAACCTGAAGGTCGAACGGTTGGAGTCTCGCCACAGTGTGAATTTCAATTCTTTTGTGGTGAGGGTGCCGACCGAGCAGCTGTCGACCTTCACAAATGAAGAATTTTGGCCGAGGGGTGTTGTGTTCCGGCGATTCCGAGGATGGATACCCAACACCGCGCGCGACATGTCAGCGGTTTCACGTGTCTTTTAATGTTTATCATATAATAATATGTATGTTAGTTTATAAGGTATGTTAGCACCCCAGCCAGTGTGCCTATATAAACGCGGTGCAAGCTGAGACAAGTACATTAATACAGCGGTCACGGGACAGTCAAAGGTCTACCCTCGTCAGGATATTTTCATGGTTACAGTATGTTACAGTAACACGTTAAGGCACTACTATATTTGTGTTTGTCTATCCTTTGATATAATTTTGATATATTTGACCGTGTTAAATTTAAAGTTAATACAGAAAGTGAATAATTAAGTGCTTAATGAAGGAATCACTACTACTACTACCCACATCTGGTAGATATCTAATAATCGTAATTGTTTGTGATACGGAAACTGTGAGTATTCGTAACTGCAAATATACGTACCGCATGTTGTAGTGATGTATCCACGTAATTTCTATAATTAATTATTGTTTAAATAATTGAAGTGCTTTAAAATTAACCTGGTAATTTGTCATGATAAAAAGAAAATTATAAAGTTTGCAGGTAGAAAGCAAATTGTGTTGAAAATATTTACGTTTGAACTAGAAAAGAATGGTTCTTCGTGGTAATATTTATATTATGTGCATTTTCGTCAAATATCTACCTACTAGTTTTACGAAATGGTATAATAACTTGTATAATGACGGCACCTACCTTTACCATTATAAAATACTTTACTGGTTATGTTTAGGGGACGGCCGAACGGTTGATAGTGGTAATAGTTTTCAATTATAACTAAAAGTTATTAATGATAATAAATAAGAATCTCAGTAGAGTTAAATCCTTGTTAATTTTATTAATTAAGAGTTTTTAATATTTTGTGGATATAAGTATATATATATTGTTACATTTCATTAAGACAATGTAGTCGTGTATCTGCATTGCAAGTGGGAGCGCAATGGCGGAGAAGGCTATAGTGTCTTGGTGATATATACTGTAACATCCCATCGGGACAGTGTAGTGTATGTCTGTATTGCGACAATGTGTAAGCGCAATAGCAGGGATAGCTACAGTGTCTTGGTGATATATAGGTACTGCAACATTTCATTAAGACAATGTAGTCGCGTATCTGCATTGCAAGCGCAATGGCGGAGAATGCTATAGTGTCTTGGTGACGTGTGCTGTCATTTAAGACAATGTAGTTGTGTATCTGCATTACAAGTGGGAGCGTAATGGCGGAGAATGCTATAGTGTCTTGGTGACATATACTGTGTCATTTGATTAGGGCATGTAGTCTTGTAGCTACATTGTGACAATGTGAGCACAATGGCTAAAGGAAACTACAGTGTCCTAGTAATGTCTGGATAATGTTGTAATGCAAAATTATGTTTTACAGAAAGTTGATATGCACTGTATCTGGCTCACTCAAGCTCATGGTGCCTAAGGGCAGGCACCTGTGCAGGAGGGCCGTGTTAGCACCCCAGCCAGTGTGCCTATATAAACGCGGTGCAAGCTGAGACAAGTATATACATTAATACAGCGGTCACGGGACAGTCAAAGGTCTACCCTCGTCAGGATATTTTCATGGTTTGAAGAATTAAACTTGTAAGTGATTATTTATTATACTCTTTACTGTCTAGTTATGGTGATCTTTTACTTTGTGTATTTGACGATATGATATAATATTATGCAAAGGATTTAAATAATCGTCGTGCCTCTTACAGGTATTTGTTGATTTTATACTTATGTATGTTAGTTTATAAGGTATTTATTCTATGGGCCTATGTCGCCTGACAATGAAGAAATTATTATTATCTATACTTATAATAAAACTGTAACAGGTCCAATTCTGTACATTGAAGATATTTTGAAAATTATATTTGGAGGGCATTCTATAACCGATACTGAGGCCGAAAATGTATTATTTTTAATTTTTGTCTGTCTGTCTGTCTGTATCACGGCTGAGCATCACGCCGAAACTACTGAATGGATTCAAATGAAACTTGACATGATTTGAGATCTTACTACGAGGTAGGACATAGGATACTTTTTATCCCATAATCTAGCACGGTTCTTTTGGGAGAGGGGATTAAAGTCAAAATGGGTACTTGGTTATACCCTTGCTCCGATTTTATCAATTTTTCTTAATAATATAATAAATATTAGTAAGGGAACACTCATAGAGAGTTGTTATCAAGGTTTTGTAATCGATCGGGTTAAGCAACGTTAGGTAAGGTCATTAAATAGATGGGTGACCGTTTAACGCCATTTGAACTAAACGGGTCCGTGCTTCGGAGAGCAAGTAAAAAGTGGGTCCCAGTTTTTAACCGACTATAAAGAAGGAGGTTATGTATTCGATGCGAATGTCTGCTATTAAAAGTTTAGTTAACGTAAAAATAGCGCAGGTGGAGCTGCGTGGGTCAGCTAGTTGTTAATAACTGTAAATAGTGTAAAGTTTGTGCATAGGTTGTGTGTAGTGTAATAAAAATATAAGAAACAAAGAAATATTATTCTAAGTTTAAACAATAATAACTTAAATGTAGCAAAACAAAAAGGTGTACATATCCATAGAACACAGAATGAATAGTGCAAAATGAGTCACATATTATTTTGTAAGTTTTGAAGTGATTGCTCCGAATAAATCATTATGTGTTTATCACGTTCATTCTTACGAAGAAAAATTGCACCATTAGAAGTCCAGCAGAATTTAAATTCATGTTTTTTAGCGAAATCCCTGGCAAGATAGAACAGCTTTTTAGTGCTAGGCGGCAGGTGTTCCGTGACATAGATGGGTTGTTTCGTTCCCTGTATTCCGATTTGTTCAGAATTCAGCTTATCTTCCGGTCTTTTAGTCCTGTCATCAAAACTTATTATAAGCCACCAATGAAGATTAGTCAATATTTACCACCTATCAAATGCCACATACCTTTACAAGATGCAGGAGTTTATAAACTCGACTGTGACTGTGGGCTCTCCTACATTGAGCAAACAAAGCGTGCAATAAAAACTCGCCTTAAAGAGCACGTAGCTGATGTGAAACACCGACGCTGTACAAAATCTGCAGTTTGTGAACACGTTCAGGATCGCACCCGCCATTATATCAGATTTGATAAACCACAAATCCTCGCAAAAGAACACCGTTTCCAACCAAGGATGATTCGTGAGGCTATTGAAATCAAAAAACATCCTAATTTCAATAGAGAAGATGGTTGGGTGTTACCACCAGCTTGGGATCCGTGATTGTGATAAATATAATTAAATCCAAAACCAGACAAAACACTGCACGGCGTCAAGGTACTGTAAGCTCTTACTGCGTAGGTCGGACCAACAACAATAATAACCAATAAGAATTGAGGGTACATCAATAAAAACAACAACAATAACTGAGGGTACACCGAAAATTATGACAGTATAAATAGAGCGCAGGGACGATCAACATCTCAGTGCATTCCAATTTCAAGTTAGATCCCCTTCGTAAGTTCTTCAAAGAAGCGTCGAAACGCTACTTTGAATCCGCGTCCCGTCACGCGAACAGTTTAATCCGCGCCGCCGCCGATTACGCCCCTAGTCCTTCCGACTCGCGCCGCAGACCACGGCACGTACTGCTCGACCCTCCTGACCCCATGACGGTCCGGGACCGGGATGCGCCGAACTCTCCCCGACAACCGTATGCTACACTAGCTATCAGACACCGGTCTCGCCGGCGAGGCCGAAGGGTCGTACGTATGCGACCTCAACGACGTGCATCACCCCACTGAGTTTCTTGCCGGTTCTTCTCAGTGGGGGCGCGTTGTGAACCGGTGGTAAACTCAGCCCTCTCTTAAGCGACAGCCCAAGCCATCAAGCAAGCAAAAACAACATCTCAGTCCGCCCGTGACCATGGGTGCTGCAAAGCATTCGAAACGTCGGGAAAATTAAAATAAATCGCGATATAATCCGTAAGAATAGATAAATTAAAATGTAAAATTCCATTTCGAACTTATAATCATTGTCATTTTAGGTTCTTTATAATGTTCTTTAGTAGCACATTAATAAAAAAATATAGTAATTGTCGGTCAATGTATTTGAAATCTATCGATATTGTTGTCAATGTATAAGTAGTTGAGCAAATAAAACATTATTTTATTCTTGATTAGAAAGTATTTCTACGAAACAATTTCATCTACTTTAAAAATGTTCCTTACACGGCATAATTACTGTAAAAGCACCCCAAAAACTTTTTTTACGATTTGTTTACATTTGATTTTTTATATGACCAATCCTTTAAAAAATGCCCGGTAGGGTATGAAACAGCAACACCAGATCGATATAAGAACAGGTTGGTCTTGCATCACCACCACAGCGGCCAATTTTTTACAAGATCAGCTGTTTTCGCGGGAGTTATCATAGTACATAAGTTCACTCTTTCTTTCTTTACTCTCTCAATCCGATGGGACGGAAGGAAGACCCACACGACTGGAGATGAGATCAAGCGCAGGACCGACTTTTTTCATGCCCATCTTACTTTCCAGGTAATAAGGTAATTGGCCTGCATTGTTCTAGTCAGTAATGATCAACTACACCAAGTTGTTTCACCCCGCGGGATTTGAACCAGCTAACTCCAGCTTACAAGCCCACTGCGCCACGAAGGCAACAAATAAACTTTTATTGTACCTCTACTTACAAAATGTAACTTTTATTTTTTTATAATCTTTTTTTTTGGAACTTATTAGCAGTGTAATATTTATTTTTTACTTACTTTAGTAAAAGTTATAGACTTGGATGAATGTAGTTTATGGACAGCCACGTCTGTGAGGCGAGAAGGCGATTGTGTTCCTGAATTGTCGTCTGTGTCCTTAATTTTGATAGCCATAAGGGGATTTTGCTCGTGATCTGTAGAGTGTATAATATAATACTTAAAGGATCGAAGTGTTCAAGGATGTCCATATATGTACATACCTACTATAAATAATTAACGCCCAGATAAAAAGGAAACAGATATGGTATTTGTACTTGATGGGAATGGAATCACAGACCTTACAGACAACATACGATATAACGTAATGGTCCTTCGAGCCGCATGTGAATCATAGATGCATGTATACGGGCCCTTGTGTTTAGTATACTTACTGAATATTGTTTTGGTATATAATTTGGTTGATTATGACCTGGGAAAGCACGACGCAGGTATAAAAAATTGTGTATAGAAACAATATTTTTATTTGTAGATGCTTTTGTGTAGACAAAACGTACATTATAGACTTGGATTTACAGGCGATGAAGCTCTAAACGCTAAGTAGTTATAAGTAGAAGTAATCGTGGGCAGGTTTTGATAGCTACCCAGGTTATTTACGGTGTCACTGTCTTGGTCTCCCAAATCTACGTCAGAGTTGGAGTCCATGACCGCAAGCACGTCAGACTTGATCCGCAGGTCGATGTTGCTGGGGGTGGTGTGTACGACGCGCGCCCTCTGTTTGGTTGACGGCATGTCATCGGGCAACCGCAGCAGTGTCACCGCTAGGTCGTATTCGAATGCTAACCTGTAAACACATCTGACAGAATGATCGCGTACGACGGGTGTGAAGCGGGTTCAGATGAAGAGCTCCGCCAAAGGCAAAGCACTGAGGGGTACCTGGTACAGATCCCACCGAAGAAGGGTAGTGGCCATATTTCTAAAATATCAAGTGACGAGCGGTAGTGCGATCCAACTGTCTAGCAATAGTCGCTTCCAGTACTCACATAACGGATCTTTGTATGCCAACCCATCTGAAGTTGGGTTTGGCGAACTGTTGCGCAACTAAAGTTTGTGATTTGTCAATACAAAAACACAAAAATAGCTACTGCGCAGCGTCTTGCAGCCAACTTCAGACGCTCAAAGATCCGTTGTGACTACTGTTCCATCAGACGAACATCTAATCTAATTGATTATAACCATCTGCATATAAGATACTCACTGTATAATTTGAAAGTACATCAGCAGGTCGTCGTAAGGGCACTTGAGCCAGCTGTACTTGTATCCGAGCAGCATGATGTTGGGCGCCACGTGGCCGAGCCCCGCGCCTTGCAGTAGTGCGGTGACCGCCTGCATCGGCGTGAACCCATGCATCAGCTTGAAGAACCCTCGGTCCTTGCGTATGCGGATCCAATCCTCACCCGCCTTTTGGCGCTGTACTCTTTCAGAGTGTGACAACTTGGGCTATAAGAAAACCACAATCGAATCCCAGTTCGGGCCCAAAATCAAACCCAAAGGTATGACGCACAAAGTAACATAAACAAAATTATAACACTCCTCCTTTTTGGGTATGAGTTAAAAATACCTAATGAAAAAAGTTACATATACTTAGTAACGTTAAGTTTATTAAAATCAAATAAATTTATTGATTTCTGATATTTACGTGAAAATTAAACATTGAAATTAAACTAATTTAACAGATTACTTATATCATACCAAAATAAGCATCAATATATTTTTTTTAAATGTGTGAAAACAGTTCAGAATATCTCAAAAACTTATGGATAGTCGCCTAGGAACGTTTTTCTGTAAGTATAATGATTAAGATACCTGCCTTAATGTCCCGTCTCAAAAATACATCACAGGGTGTATACAGATACATATTTTTCTATGATCTCGGTGCTCCTGTGACCACGAATACCTACTGTTAAGTGTTCGAAACGCTGGGACTTAAAATGAAGATATTTATTAACAAAAGCTAAAATCTATCTAGTATCTTACCAAACGTATATCTGCTACAATCATAAAAGATCCAATCCTGGTTATTTGGCGTCCGATGTCAAGGAGTGCAGTTCTGTAGTAAGGCCTTCCAGCCAGCACGAGCAGCTGGGGGTGATACGCCTTGACGGTTTCAGAACGCTGAGATATTTGCAATATCGATGCAATAGTCTCGTTGTAACGCTGCGCGTCTGTGCTGCTGCCCCAATTGGCGTCTAAAGGAAGTATGAATTTTATCATTATTAGCATCACGACGTCCACTGCTGAACATAGACCTCCCCCTCAGGCGCGGTCGCAGCCAACGATTTGGGGGGGGGGCTCATATTTGACGGTCCCGTTGGTCTCGTGCTTAGACACCCTAGCCGCTACCCAATTTTGCCGTGTATGAGTATGGATGATTTTGGGGGGGGGGGGGGTCATGACCCCTACGACCCCCCCTCTCGGACCGCCACTGCTCCCCTTGATGGGTTTGGTTGCCATAATACCCACGCTTGCTAGGCGTCTTTGCGATCGCAGTATGTGTGAGTCAGAAGACGCTGCTGCCCCTCTTTTGGTTATTCCTTAGTCGCCTCTTACGACACTCGACTTGGGCGGTGCTATTCATTCTTACGTTCTTACCCTAGCACCCCACGGTTATGAATTATTACAACTGCAAAAAACCCTGTCTGAAATAGACTCAAATTTTAACTATGGCTGGCAGTGGCTTATTAAAAGCCACTTATTGTAACCTTGAATACGGAAATCTAACTCAGGAAATCTATTCCAGTTTTTAGCTGTAGGGTGTATTCAAAATGACGAAGCAAATCACGTAGACTGGACTGGAGGGAAGCTCACAGCGTATCTTAGGGTAGTTTCCGTGCGTTTTAGTCCGATAATAGAAAGGATAATGTGAAATCAAGTCATATAATTCCTACTTGCAGCTATTTCATTCAACCATAATTGAACTGAACAAACTGAACCGTATTAAAATTAAACTAATTTTACGGATTATATCGCGGTTTATTTTTGATTTTAATTTCCCGACGTTTCGAATACTTTACAGCATTCATGGTCACGGGCGGACTGAGGTGGTAGCTGTCCATATGTCATAATTGTCTTAGGGTACCCTCAGGTCTTCTAATTATTATTGTTAGTCCGATCTTCGCAGAAAGAGCTAACAGTATCTGGAGGTCTTGCAGTGGAATGCTTGTCGTTGGGTTTGACTATATTCATCACGGGATCCCAAGCTGGTGGTAGCACCCAGCCATCTCATCTATTGAAATTTGGATGCTTTTTAATTTCAATAGCCTCACGAATCATCCTTGGTAGGTAGCGCTGTTCTTTTGCGAGGATTTGTGGTTTGTCTAATCTAATATAATGGCGGGTGCAATCCTGAACATGTTCACAGACTGCAGACTTCGTATAGCGTCGATGTTTAACGTCGGTTTTTACCGATCGTTTTGTTTGCCCGATGTATGAGAGCCCACAGTCACAATCCAGTTTGTATACTCCTGCATCTTGTAGAGGTATATGGCACTTGACTGATGGTAAAAACTGACTAATCTTCTTTGGTGCCTTGAAAAATGTTTTAATTGAAGCTCGCTTTAAGATATAGCCAATCTTGTCTGTTATAATATTCGCGTAAATATCAGAAATCATTAAACTGAACCGTACTTATTGTAATGATTTCTGATATTTACGCGAATATTACACATTGAAATGAAACTAATTTTAATAGAGAAGATGGCGCGACCACCAGCTTGGGATCCCGTGATAAATATAATCAAATCCAAAAAGGCAAGCATTCCACTGCAAGACCTCCCACTGTATGCTCTTTCTGCGTAGACCGGACTAACAATAATAATTAGAAGACCTGATACCCTATGCTGGTACCCTAAGACAACTATGACGTATGAACAGATACCTCAGTCCGCCCGTGCCCATGAATGGCTGTAAGTATTTGAAACGTCAGGTAAAAATCTATCTATACTATAATAAAACTCAAAGAGAACTTTTTCTGTACATTGAATATTTTTCCAAAATTTCTATGTGGCGATACTATACTATCGACATAGAGGCCAAAACAATTTTTTTTGGAATTATTGTCTGCCTGTCTGTCTGTCTGTCGTTCTGTTCGTCCAGGTATCATTTGAAAACCCGTGGATGGATTTTGATAGGACTTTCACTGATGTGTTGTGTAGAAGTCAAGGTGTAAGTTGGTATATAAAACATCACACTATGTTTCATAGGGGCTAAGCAGTGAAACATTACTTGCACATATTACCACGTAATTTCCTTTGTATGAGAATAGGGTAATTATAGACTGATCAGTTAATTATTAAGATATGTATTATTACGCTATATACAATGGGGTCTGAGCAGACATTTAGTTTGCATAAGATATGGCATTGGCGAAGGGTCAATTTTTGTAAGGGGTAAGCCGGTCCGGTACACCCAGGACATTTTCATTAGATTTCTGTATTGTTCTAAGTACTTTGCTGATAGCAATATGACATTATATCTTTGAAAAGTTAAAATCTGTAAATCCCGAGCGGATCCAAACTAGATTATGTATGCATTACAGTCGCAACAATAAAAAGATGCGGAAAACTTAAAATTTTCATTATCGAATATCATTAGACAGTAATTTACGACGTTAGCGTGATTTACATTATGAACAGCGCCATCTATCGGTGAAATTGAACATACAATAACTATAGAACTTTAATCTATTTATTATATCAAAGAAAGTCGTGTTAGTTACACTATTTATAACTCAAGAACGGCCTAACCGATTTGGCTGAAAATTGGTGGGGAGGTAGCTTAGAACCAGTAAACGGACATAGGATACTTTTTATCCCGGTAGGTTAAGGTTAAGCAACGTTAGGTAAGGTCATTAAATAGATGGGTGAACCGATTTGTATGAAAGTGTGCATATCGGGTAGGTCTGAGAATAGGTCATACAGTATATTTCATACCGCTAGGTTAAGGTTAAGCTACATAAGGCAAGGTCATTAAATAGATGGGTGAACCGACATGAATGAAATTATGTGTGCATATCGGGGAGGTCTGAGAATAGGTCATAAAGTATATTTAATGCCGCTGATACCATGATTGACGAGGATATATAGAACGAGAGGAGGGTGCACGAGAGGAGAAAGAGGGAGAGGGATTCGAGAAGGGGGCGATGGGGTGAGGGATCGGGGGAGTTAGGTGGAGTAAGGGGGGAGTGAGAAAGAGCCAGTTCGTAGAAGAGAGAGGGGAGAGGGTTCAGAGAGGGGATAACAGGGTAGGAAGAGGGGGAGTGTGACGGAAACCGAAGCGGGAGGGGAAAGAGAGAGGAGAGAAAGAGCATATAATTAGATTTTTTTTATAAGAGAGAGAGATATGGAGAGAGATAAATCTAGGGAGGAGGGAGAAAAGGGGAGCAAAATGTAATAAAAGCGCGGGCGGAGCTGCACGGGTCAGCTAGTAATAAATAAACCGCGATATAATCCGTAAGATTAGTTTCATTTCAACGTACTGATTTTATTACTATGCAGTGCACAATATTTTATTACCCGGTTTCTTGTACACCACTAGCAGGTAGAAGATGAGGAAGATGAAGGTAGTGATTAACGCCATGACCCAGCTTATGATCATCATAATTGCCACGCACAGCACGCAGCCAATCAGTGACAACCACCAGTTGTAGTACTGTAAATAAGTTTAAAGTGTTGAAAATATCCTCTAGTAGCAGTAGTCCGGTTGTCAGTCCGGTTGACGGGATATTAGGCTGTTGGCCTTTTAGAGAAGCTCAGAGTCACACAACGAGCTATGGAGAGAGCTATGCTCGGAATTTCTCTGCGCGATAAAATCCGGAATGAGGAGATTCGCCGAGAAACTAAAGTCACCGACATAGCTCTCAGAATCTGCAATCAACTTGCAGATTCTGAGAGCTATGTCGGTGACTTTAGTTTCTCGTAGCAATGGGCAGGCCACATCGCTCGAAGAACCGATAACTGATGGGGAAGAATGGTTCTCGGGTGGCGACCACGAACAGGCCTCCCACTATAGATAGATAGACGACATTGTGCGCGTCGCAGGTATCCGGTGGATGCAAGTAGCCAATTGTCGTTCATTGTGACGTTTCAAGGGGGAGGCCTATGTTCAGCAGTGGACGTCTTCCGGCTGATGATGATGATGTTGAAAAGATAAATGCCAAGCGTTCTCTGTATATAACCTATATGTATGGACAAATTACATGTAAGTACTCGTAGTCTGTCAGTTTTTTTTTGTTCTCGGGGGGAAACCTTCAAAAGCGTCCCTGGGACCCTGTGGGGTATGCATGGCTCAAGCGTGGTATGTGGAATTCTTGCCCATCAACACCCCAGCGGATGTCGGATCAGCACATGACTGGGCCTGAGTTCTCTGGTGGGAGCTACACCAGGTATATCTTAGCGCCTTGCCTTTGAGCTCGCCACCGGGGAACCTGCCATGGTGCCCACGGGTCGCAACTCCTCCGCCACGCCGTCCTTCACGGAGTCGCCGCCGTACTTGATGGATGTCTTGGGCCCATACCCTAAATCTCTAGTGACTCCGATGAATGTCAGTAGGTCTAAGGCCAGCATGACCAACTCTGATAATAATATCAGGTTTGCTACTATCTATACGATAAAAAGCAATCTCTTCTATAAGTTTGAACCCACCTGAAAACTTGGACGCCAGCTGATAGCGTGCACGAAGCCCGCGTGAAATGTACAGAAATTGATGAGAGCATACGAAGCCAAGTAGAAGTTGGCGATCAGTGGCGCTACTGTGTTTAAGTCAGCTGAAATTATAATTAAATGGATGTACAATGAGGAAAACATGGCATCCCTTATTATTATTATAATAATAATAACAATAAATACACTTTATTGTACACCAAAAGTTACATGTAAATTGAACAATACGTTGAAGTTCATTGTAAATTGGAATTCTTAAACCACAACATAGTAGTCTAACTGCCGCACCTACAGACGTCAATTATAGTTAATTGTGATTAAGTCATATTTTGTAAATGGATTATTTCGACTTTAGAAGCCAAATAATACTTAATACACGGATAGCGAGTAGATATATCAATAATTTCGTAATTAATACTAAAAGATAATCTTTGGAGACTCGGAGAGTCGAAATAAATACATAACAAAAAATGACTTAATTGCGATTAACGTTAATTGATGTCTGTGAGTGCGGCCGTAAATACCTAATGTTACTATATTATATTCAATGCCTTATATAGTCAATGCTGCAGCAACTATGAAAATAAAATGTTCACCTTGTTTTTCTTGTCAAGATCAAAATCGGAACACAAAATGTATGAACACAGGAGGTCTGCAGAAAATGAGAATTGTCTTTGTCGGTCTTTTAAAGAAAACCAGGGTATACTCCTACATTGGCACATACCTATTAGTAGAAATGACAGTGACACGAGGAACGTAAGCACATAACCCCGATAGGGTTCTCCTCGCTTCCCAAACGGTTTCGAGAAGTAAATAAGTCCGGGGTAGATGCGGTCGATGCCAAGCGCCTGGATTAGCCGGGGGACCGACAGCAGGTTGGTGAGCGCAGTTGACAGCGTCGCCGCCCAGCACCCGCCGTAGATTAGAGGACCCCACAACGCCATCAAGTGCATTATCTGCGGCGTCAAAATTCATAATAGACTACTTCAGTTACGTTCAGCGTCTTTACCTACAGTGCAGGGTATGTATTGCACCCGGGCGCAGGGTCCATTATCCATTTTTCCTGTTACATGGGCTAGAGCCGGTGCTCTACATCAGTCAACTACCTTATCATCGTATTATACATACAGGGTGTAAGAAGGGATATCGTACCGAAAAAAAATTTATAAGACGTCAAATAATGTCCGTAACAACATTACAGTAACCATTTATATGGTAAATGACAAATGACTAACTTATTAATTTTCGAGCATGTAATGAATATATGCGGAATAATGCTTATTTTTCAAATTACATTGCTAATTTTCTAAAATAATAATAGTTAATTGCCTATTAATTAATTGCCTATGCACTGTTTTTGTGAATAAAGAATAAATAAATAAATAAAAATAAAATAAAAACATAAATAATTAATTAATTGTTTTTAAATTAAAATTAGGCTTTATTATTATACCAGTATTGTAATATGTTATACTAATTTTATTTAAAAAAAGTGTTTTTTTTTTTTTGGAAATTCATGAAAAAGCCGATGTAAAATTTCAACACTAGGATGTTCAGAATTGTGTTCTGGATCCCTGGTATCGGTTTTCGGTACGATGTCCCTTACACCCGTTATATTGCATCGATATAATATAGTATATCGATGATATATCGGTATAATGCGGTGAAGACAAACAGACGTCATCGTAAAGGGATGAACTGAAATTTTTTACACGAATATTTATCATCCAAATATGTATATCCAAACTCAACGACTGATTGGTAAGTTTGTGTTATCAGAGCTTTTGTTTCTCATGTAAGTACTTGCTTATATTTAATCTGTGCCTTTTTTTGGGAATGATAGTCGATGTGGCTGCAAATGGCCATTATAGCTTCACGGGGCAAGAGGTGGAGAGCGCTTATAGCACTCCAGCCTTAAGGGCACGGTGTAACTAACAGCTCTCTTTAAGATCTTGTCCCTTCTAAAATCATTGTAAGTTTAACTGCTGCGTGCATCGATATAATATATGAACTAGATAAACATTTACGAACAAAATGATATCTAAAATGTGGTCGCGGTGGTTGCAAACTTATCTGTGCTGGTGGCGGAAACGTGAACTAACGGGTTTATTATGACAACGACGTGTAGTTTTATAGTTTCATATAGACAGTAGCGACACTCCTATCGGCAAAAATAATTTTGTCTGGCTGTGGCTTGTAAAGAAATAGCGACACAAGGGCGCTATTTCTCGCTACCACTTTCTGGACCGTGACACCAAATCTAGTTTAAATATTATATCGATGGCTGCGTGCGATTAAAACCGTGTGAACACAGTTTATTAGAAATTGAAGCAACAAGAATGAATTCGCAAAAGTTTTCTACAAACTTTTTCGACTTTCTAACAAAAGATAATTAACTGAAATCAACTCCTTTGAACCCGCTATAATTATAGAATAGTATAAAAAAATTACACATTCTAAACAAGTAAATGGGAAAATATTCGCCGCATGGTTATTTTTTCAGGAAATTTAACAACGCACCTCGTAATTATGATGAAGACCGTATTTGCAGTTTGGCTTGCAGCTAGCAATGGTACCGGCGGCGAGGTCCGCAACGTTGCCTGTGGCATCGCGAAGTGAACCCAAACCTGACAGCAATGCCATCGTGAAGTAGCTCGATATTGATATAGCCAGCGCCAGCAGAGTGCCCTTTGGGATAGCCGTCGCTGGATCCTGGCAGGTACGAATAAGATATGATAAAAAACCCCGGTCAAGGCAAGTCAGGCTCACGCACCGAGGGTTATATACATTCTTTGCACGAATTAAAGTTATTTTACACCTTGAAATTAAACTACTTTTACGGATTTTATCGCTATTATTTTTGAGGCTATTGAAATCAAAAAACATCCTAATTTCAATAGAGAAGATGGTTGGGTGTTACCACCGGCTTGGGATCCTGTGATAAATATAATTAAATCCAAAATCAATCAAAACAATGCACGGCCTCAAAATACTGTAAGCTCTTACTGCGTAGATCGGACCAACAATAATAACTAAGAAGACCTGAGGGTACACCGGCATAATTGTGACATAAGGACGTTCAACATCTCAGTCCTCCCATGACCATGGGTGCTGCAAAGCATTCGAAACGTCGGGATAGTAAAATCAATAAATAAACCGCGATAAAATCCGTAAAAGTACTTTAATTTCAATGTGTAATATTCGCGTAAGTAAAAGACAACATTATTTTACACCGCAGATAGCAAAGAAAATCGCAAAGCTAAGTTTGTTTGTCGAGGTTTTTAAGGATTACTAAAAAGCTGTACTACATAGGCCCAAATGCGCCGACAAAAAAAAACGCCCGTTTATTTCAACAAAGAATCGATTATCTGTTTTTCACCACCACCATAACACTTAACAGTCCATTATCTTAACCTAGCTCGACACCCCCGGTCACCGTTAAGGACTGTTAAGTAGTTAAATAGATTATCGATATATATAATAGAGTGTATCTTTGCAATATGTAAGTGCCTAATATGCGTAATAAAGAGATATTTTGACTTTTTGACTTTTGCTAAAATAAACTGACGTCTTTTTATCGGCGCACTTGGGCCTTAGAAATATAATTTTATTATTCCTGTAAAATATAAATAGACATTTACTAAGTACATATTTATTTTTTATGAGGGTCGAAATGGGTTATTATATCGAGTAGGGTATCATATAAAAGAGATTCATATGCACATTTCAAAACCGATTTTTATTTTGGTTAAAGTCACGCGTAGTCTTTAGCTTAGAATAAAAAATGACAAAAAAATACAGTCTCCCTTATTTCCGAATTTTGTGGAAGGAAAAACTGAAATAATTATGGTTAAAACATGTATATCTATATTTTACTGAAAAAATAAATTTTCTTGGTAGTAAGTAAGTAGTTTTTAGTAATCCTAAAAAAACCTCTACAAACAAACTTAGTTTTGCGGTTTGATTTTCTTGCTATCTGACGTGTTAGTTACATGAAGTAAAATAACTGTAATACGTTCACAGATGGTATGGGACCTTAGAATATTAATCAGTACAAGTACTATAGAATACTTAATTCAAGTAAGAAGATGTGGTGTACCTGATGTACACGAAAATAGGTACTATACCGTCAGCTGTATTTATCGACATTTGCGCTTGTGACTTACATATCACTTACATATCAATATAACTCTTATAACTTTAAATAGCTCAATTCACCTTCCTCTTAGAGGAAAATCTGTTTAAGGGGACCATAGACAAACGCGTACTCTATTCTTAATATATAAACACATTTTAATTCTCTAAGTATCAACTCTATGTATGGAACCCTCGGTGCGCGAGTTCGGCTCTCACTACTACTACTCTACTTTTCCCTATATAACAATACAGGTGCGATTAGCTAGTGTGGCCTTCTACTTCGCATCAAAAACAATCTTACACGGTACCTAGTACACCGTCTTACCCTAAGATCTCCGCAGATGTTCGCGCCGGCTTGCACCCCCGTCACAGCTGGGAAGTACATCGCGAAAACGCTGAAGAAGTCGTGTTGTCTACCCTCGCTATATCGAAAATCCGGATACCAGTTTTGTTTTGCCACTTCCCCTGCCCAAAGTAAACGTATACAGATTTAATCATTATTCAAGCGTTTGAAACAATGTTTCTGTACAAAAAAATCACTTACAACTTATTCCTGCAAAACCCTGCGCTCTTGCGAGGTCAGATCTTGGACCGAACAGAGCACCGACAATGTAAGTAGTTATTGCCAATACTATAACAATTATCAGAAAATTCTGTAAAAATACAACCAAGTCAGTTACATCAACTTTTTAACTCGACACAGACTTATTAACCGGCTTCAAAAAGAAGGTTCTCTATTCGACGCGTATGTATGTAATATTAATAAAAATGCGTAATATTAATATATGTTAGTCTATGTGGGCTTCTAAAAAAAAATACCAAATTTTATGAGTGTATGTATGTATGTATATATGTATGTATGTATATATGTACGTATGTATATATGTATGTATGTAGGTTTGTCCGCGGATTTCTCAGAAACTACAGGTCCAATTTCAAAAATTCTTTTTGCCATAGTTAGAGTATTTTTCAACTTAGGGTAGAGTACAAGTTTCATCAAAATCGGTCCAGTAGTTTAAGAGATATAAACTTTTTATGGTTTCAGTAAGTTACTGTAACGTAGACGTTCGAGTTGCGTGATAGGGCTGATACCTATTTTGCTAAAATAAAAATCACTAAAAAGTGTTAAATAAACTGTGGGCTCACTACTTTCCATTTATTATATCCACATATATTATACTGAAATATCTTATTATATAAATATATGCACACTTACATAATAATTTCTATTAATATATAAATACATATTATATCATTCACGTATATATTTCCTATTCTAAACTTTCCTTTTCCTACATATCTCCTAAGAAAATTATCAATATAATATTTATTATTTCATTTCCCGCACACGACATTATTTTTTTTTTTTTTTTTTTTTTGTTTATTTGGTCCACAACTCGAAATATACACTTGATTATCTCTTATGGCTTACATTAATATCGTGTGTCGTGCGAATAGGGTGCAACGGAACCGCGTTCGTGAACGAGTTTTTAATACTTGGTCGCACGCGCAGGGTAGACGCAATAACATTGCTCTGACACCTACCGCTCACGGCTAAGTAACATTACCGATATATCGTCCCGTTGATCCGCTGCGCAAATTATTTTATTTACCTACGTGCCTAATATTATTGTGTTGTATTTGTAATATTTAACGTTTTACTTTTCGTCACGCTATCTCTGTTTTTCTCCTTCAATTCTACTTCTTGTCCGTGAACTATATTTGTGTTTGTGATTGTGAATATACTTTCCTGGACTGTGAACTTTGTGTTTACTTATTTGTGTCGTCACTCAAAGGACCTACCAGGTACAAACATTTATTCCATACAGACTTCATCTAGACCAAATATAACACTAAATCTGGTGACCCTCGTTTAGAACACTATTAAAACAATGAGTGATAGCAGTGACTCGATAAAAACCGCCGGGTCTAGGGGCGAAAACGTTACTACGCGTCAGCCTAGAAAAATGTGCGGTCCACTGAGCGGCACGATACGTCATCTGGCCGACGGCGGCAACTTAAGCTGAAGATACCTACATTTTCTGTTGAGGATCCGGAACTGTGGTTTGCGCTCCTAGAGAGCCAATTTGATTGCCTCGGAATAACAGAAGACTTTGTAAAATTTACCAGTGTAACTATTAATCTCGACATGCAGCATGCAAAGACGGTTAAAGATATTATATTGCATCCGCCTATCAATAACCGGTACGAGAAGATTAAATCCGAGCTTCATCGTCGTCTGTCAGCCTCTCACGAGATGAAGGTGAAGCAACTGCTTACGCAAGAAAAACTGGGTGATCTTAAGCCTTCGCAATTTTTGCGCCACCTTCAGGACTTAGCTGGATCGTCTGCTGCTCATGACATTGTTAAGCAGATCTGGAGCAACCAACTACCTATTGGCACCCAGACGGTGCTGGCATCCCAGCCCTCGCACTCCCTGGAACAGCTAGCTGATCTGGTGGACCGCATCCAGGAGTTAATTTCACCACCTGTAGTCGCATCAACATCTGCGGTTGCTCCTGCCAATAACAGCTCACCTAGCGAAATCACTGAACTACGGAAGATGGTGGAGCATCTCGCACTGAAGATCGACGAGCAGTCGCGTACGTCTAACCGTCCACGGTATCGATCCAGGCCTCAACGACGTCGATCACCTTCACGTCGCAGGTCCCGATCGAACTCCAGCTACCGCAAGTACCCCATCTGTTGGTACCATTCCAGATTTGGGTCTAAAGCTCGTGACTGCATAGCTCCGTGTGACTACGGCAAGTCGGGAAATGCCACAGGCAGTCGCTAATGGCGGTTGACGACTGCCCGACATCTGCAAGCCGCCTCTTCGTCTCCGACCGCAACACGGACACTCAGTTCCTGGTAGACACTGGAAGTGACTTGTGTGTCTTCCCTCGTTCTGCACTTCGCGAGCGACGTACTAGGACCGAATTCCAGTTATGTGCGGCCAATGGAACCTCGATAGACACTTTTGGTAGCATAGAATTAAATTTAAACTTAGGATTAAGACGTAATTTTCCATGGCGATTCACAGTTGCTAATGTTACCAAAGCTATAATTGGTGTCGACTTTCTTAGTCATTACAATCTTATTGTAGATGTTCGAAACAAACGCCTTATTGAAAATACAACTACTTTGTTTTCTAGCGCTAGTATAGCTAAGACCAATGTATGTTCAGTAAAGGTAGCAACGGGCAATACCAGGTATCATGTTTTGTTGAGTAAGTACCCTGAAATTACTCGTCCATCAGGTACTCCGTGGACTCCGAAGCACAACACCGTACATCATATTCGCACCACGCCAGGCACTCCTATATTTTGTACTCCCCGCAGGCTCGCCCCTGATAAACTCCAGATAGCTAGAAAGGAATTCGAACTCATGCTTAGTAACGGTACAGCTCGACCTTCTGAAAGCTCCTGGGCTTCTCCCTTACATCTAGCTCCCAAGAAGGATAACAGCTGGCGACCTTGCGGAGATTACCGGATGCTTAATGCACGAACTATCCTAGACCGTTATCCCATTAGGCATATCCATGACTTTGCTCATAGCATAGCTGGTTGTAAAGTCTTTAGCACCATAGATCTGGTAAAAGCTTACAACCAGATCCCGGTCTTTGAGGAAGATATACAGAAGACGGCCATCACCACACCCTTTGGCTTGTACGAATTCCCCTGTATGACCTTTGGTTTGAGGAACGCAGGTCAAACGTTTCAAAGATTCGTCGATGAAATGACCAGAGGACTTGATTTTGTGTATCCCTATTGCGATGATTTCCTTTGCTTCTCACAAGACGAAGACCAACATGAACGTCACCTCGAGCAGTTGTTCGAGCGCATGAAACAGTACGGTGTCCTTATCAACACTGCAAAATGCGTTTTCGGAGCCAAAGAGGTAACTTTTCTTGGATACCATATATCCGAATTTGGCACCAAACCTCTCGACTCTAAGGTCAACGCCATCATTGACTTCCCAGCCCCAAAGACTGTTAGGCAACTGAGGCGCTTCTTGGGCATGCTGAATTTTTATAGGCGATTTTTGCCGAACGCAGCTTTAATCCAAGCTCCTCTCAATGCCTTACTCGTTGGTTCCCTTAAAGGCTCCCAACCTGTTAATTTGACTGGCGAGGCACTTCTTGCCTTCGACCAATGTAAGCAAAGCCTTGCTAATGCTGCACTACTCGCACACCCAGACACTAATGCTAAACTGGCGCTAGTAACTGACGCGTCTGACTTAGCAATGGGTGCAGTTTTGCAGCAACTCAAGGATGGCAATTGGCAACCACTCGCGTTTTTCTCACGCAAGTTTAGCCCTAGCCAACAAAAATATTCGCCCTACGATCGCGAATTGCTGGCGATATACGAAGGCATAAAATACTTTCGACATATGTTGGAGGCCAGGCACTTCGTTGTATACACTGACCACAAGCCGATTACTTATGCATTTCATGAAAGAAAGGCTAATTGTTCGCCTCGTCAGTATCGACACTTGGACTACATCTCGCAGTTCACGACCGACATCCGACACATATCTGGCAAAGATAACGTCGTAGCCGATACATTGTCGCGAGTCGATGAACTGCAGATGCCAATAGACCTTGATCAACTAGCGGAGTCCCAAGCTAACGATCAAGAACTTCTCCAATTTACCAGCGGTGAATTTTCACTCCACCTCGTGAAGCTCAAAATTCCTGGTAGCAGTAAGGAACTTTACTGTGATGTGAGCACATCACGACCTCGTCCTTTCGTAACCAAGCCACTTAGAAAGCCACTATTCGACAGCCTTCATAACCTCAGCCATCCAGGCGCTATGGCAACCACAAAATTGGTAGCTGAGCGGTTCGTCTGGCCTGGCATGCGCAAAGACTGTCGGGAGTGGTCTCGTAAGTGCTTTGCTTGCCAACGAGCTAAGGTAAATCGCCACGTATCTGCACCCTTGGGTACATTCGATTTACCTCGCGCTCGCTTCGCATTTATCCATGTGGATATCGTTGGCCCCCTTCCTCCATCTCAAGGCTATCGCTACTGCCTAACTGTGGTGGACCGTTTCACCCGTTGGCCAGAAGTCACGCCGATGATGGACATAACAGCAGAAACCGTAGGCAAGGCGCTAATATCCTGGATATCCAGATATGGATGTCCTACGGATATTGTCACAGACCGCGGTCGGCAGTTTGAATCCACACTCTTCCAATACCTTGGAAGAATGATAGGATTCAAACATCGCCGTACAACCGCGTACCATCCGGCGTGCAACGGCTTGGTGGAACGGTTCCACCGTCAGCTAAAAGCAGCCATCATGTGCCATGCGGACTGCAATTGGATTGACCACTTACCACTTGTACTATTAGGTATTAGATCATCCTATAAAGGGAACCGCTTCGTCTACCTGGTGAGTTCTTCCAGACTACTGTCCCAGATTCTACGGATTTGTCAGATTTCACTACTCGCCTACGCAATTTTGCCCATAAGTTGCGTCCAGCTCCAGCTTCTCGCCACAGTAAAGATAAAATCTTCATTTACAAAGATTTAACTTCCTCGAGCCATGTATTTTTAAGGGTCGATGCATCGCGAGGTTCCTTACAACCTCCTTACTCCGGCCCATACGAAGTGCTCGAGCGTGGGGATAAAACCTTTAAGATTCTTGTCAAGGGTAAGGTCGTTACAGTATCCATAGACCGCCTCAAGCCAGCCTATATACTTGTTGACTCCTCCCCTAACACTATACCTTCTCCAATTCCCACTCCCACTTCTATTCCAGTTTCTGAACCTACTTCCAATCCTGCCCCTAATCCTAGCCAGGCTAATATTCCAGCTCAGTCGAATGCCAGATCAACCCGTTCCGGCCGCAGAGTTCGATTTCCTGACTACTATCGACCGTAGGGACGGTCTCTGGGGGGGAGTGATGTGGGCTCACTACTTTCCATTTATTATATCCACATATATTATACTGAAATATCTTATTATATAAATATATGCACACTTACATAATAATTTCTATTAATATATAAATACATATTATATCATTCACGTGTATATTTCCTATTCTAAACTTTCCTTTTCTTACATATCTCCTAAGAAAATTATCAATATAATATTTATTATTTCATTTCCCGCACACGACATTAATATCGTGTGTCGTGCGAATAGGGTGCAACGGAACCGCGTTCGTGAACGAGTTTTTAATACTTGGTCGCACGCGCAGGGTAGACGCAATAACATTGCTCTGACACCTACCGCTCACGGCTAAGTAACATTACCGATATATCGTCCCGTTGATCCGCTGCGCAAATTATTTTATTTACCTACGTGCCTAATATTATTGTGTTGTATTTGTAATATTTAACGTTTTACTTTTCGTCACGCTATCTCTGTTTTTCTCCTTCAATTCTACTTCTTGTCTGTGAACTATATTTGTGTTTGTGATTGTGAATATACTTTCCTTGACTGTGAACTTTGTGTTTACTTATTTGTGTCGTCACTCAAAGGACCTACCAGGTACAAACATTTATTCCATACAGACTTCATCTAGACCAAATATAACACTAAAAAACTATTTTAAAAAAAATAATAACCGACTTCAAAGTAAATTATCTAAAAAGCATAAAATAACGAAAATATATTGAAGTCGGTGTCAGCTCGTGCTAGTCTAAGTTAACATAATGATAATTTACTTTGAAGTCGGTTATTATTTTATTAAAAATTGTTTATTTTATTTATTTTATTTGCCGGTGCCAGCTGGCGCTGGTTTTATAGTTAAAACACTCTGCATCGACTTCATTATATCTGCCCGACTGCCCCAGACGGAGGGTTATGTTTTTCGAGAGCATGTACGTATGTATGCATGTATGTTCCGTTTATTTCTTTGGCATGACCTACAATCTAAAGGGCTTGATGGATTTTGTCTTATGTCTTTTGATTCGTCTCAGGTGTGGGAGTGATATAGGCTAGATATTTTAAAAAAAGTTATTATAATAATAATAAATACACTTTATTGTATACCAAAAGTTACAAGTAAATTGAACAATACGTTGAAGATATACTTATGTATATTATGGCGGCCGCCAGTCACCATTCTTTATTTTTTAACCGGCTTCAAAAAGAATGTTCTCTATTCAACGCGTATGTATGTATGTAATATTAAAAACTAATTAAAAAAAATAAAAACCGACTTCAAAGTAAATTACTTACTTATCTAAAAAGCATAAAATAACGAAAATATATTGAAGTCGGTGCTAGCACATCATATAGCTAAGACTAGCACGAGCTGACACCGACTTCAATATATTTTCGTTGTTTATGCTTTTTAGATAAGTAATTTACTTTGAAGTCGGTTTTTGTATAGTTTATTTAACACTTTTTAGTGACTTTTATTTTAGCAAGATAGGTATCCGCACTATCACGCAACCCCAACGTCTACGTTACAGTAACTTACTGAAAACATAAAAAGTTTATATCTCACTACTGGACCGATTTGGATGAAACTTGTACTCTACCCTAAGTTGAAAAATATTCTAACTATTACAAAAAGAATTTTCGAAATCGGACTTGTAGTTTCTGAGAAATCCGCGGACAAACCTACATACATACATACACTCATAAAATTTGGTAAATTAATATTACGCATTTTTACATACGCGTCGAATAGAGAACCTTCTTTTTGAAGCCGGTTAATAAAAATGCGTAATATTAATATATGTTAGTCTATGTGAGCTTCTAAACAAATTTACCAAATTTTATGAGTGTATGTATGTGACTTCAGTATATTTTCGTTATTTTATGCATTTTAGATAATTTACTTTAAAGTCGGTTTTTTTTAATAGTTTATTTACTTTCCAAAACATCAATATGGGTATCAAATGAAAGGTCTTAACGAGGCGAGTTCAAATAATCATGTATATATAATAGTGTATAGTGAAATTGAAGTCCATTTTGTTTGTTCGCAGTCGGGTTATTTAACTGGCTTCATTCTCTATTCGACGCGTATGTATGTAATATTAATAAAAATGCGTAATATTCATATATGTTATTCTATGTGGGCTTCTAAACAAATTTACCAAATTTTACGAGTGTATGTATATAGGTTTATCCGCGGATTTCTCAGAAATTACATGTCCGATTTTGAAAATTCTTTTTGTAATAGATAGAGTATTTTTCAACTTAGGGAAGAGTAAAAGTTTCATCAAAATCGGGCCAGTAGTTTAAGAGATATAGAGTTTTTCTGTTTTCAGTAAGTTACTGTAACGTAGACGTTCGAGTTGCGTGATAGCGCTGATACCTATTTTGGTAAAATAAATCACTAAAAAGTGTTAAATAAACTATTTTTAACTCTACCCTAAGTTGAAAAATACTCTAACTATTGCAAAAAGAATTTTCGAAAACGGACCTGTAGTTTCTGAGAAATCCGCGGACAAACCTACAGACCTAATCTACATACATACACTCATAAAATTTGGTAAATTTGTTTAGAAGCATATATATAGACTAACATATATGAATATTACGCATTTTTATTAATATTACATACATACACGTCGAATAGAGAACCTTCTTTTTGAAGCCGGTTAAAAAAAAACTTCAAAGTAAATTATCCAAAAAGGATAAAATAACGGAAATATATTGAATTCGGTGTCAGCTCGTGCTAGTCTTAGTTTAACATGATGTGCTAGCACCGACTTCAATATATTTTCGTTATTTTATTCTTTTTAGATAATTTACTATGAAGACAGTTTTAATTTTTTTTTAAATACTTAGTTTATTTGTAAAACTATTTTATTGAACACTTTTTTACTGACAAGATAAGATAATCAATGACTGTATCAAAGCAAATCAATTCATATGAAATATGTATAAAAACATTTCCCTAAACCCTTTCTGGGAATATGGTCGTTAAATTAAAAACTGTGAGTCATTATTAGTCACCATTCATTATAACTCTCCGAATGCTTGCGAAACTATCACGCAACACGAGCGTCTACACTTACTGAAAAAATAACAATTTCATATCTCTTAAACTACTGGACCGATTTTGATGAAACTTGTAATTTTCCCTAAATTGAAAAGGAATTTTCGAAATAGGACATGTAGTTTCTGAGAAATCCGCGGACAAACCTACATACATACAAACACTCGTAAAATTTGGTACATTTGTTTAGAAGCCTAGAATCTATATCTATACTTATAATAAAACTGTAACATGTCCATTTCTGTACATTGAAGATATTTTGAAAATTATATTTGGAGGGCATTCTTTAACTGTCTTTAATTGATACTAAAGCCGAATCTGTATTTTTTTTCATTTTTGTCTGTCTGTCTGTATCACGGTTGCGCAGCAAGGCGAAACTACTGGATGGATTTGAACGAAACTTGGCATGATTGGAGCTAATACCACGAGGAAGGACATAGGATATTTTTTATCCCATAATCCAGCACGGTTCCCTTGGGAGAAGAGATTAAAGTCATAATGGTACTTGGTTATACGCGTGGTCTGAGTTTATCCCTTTTTTACTATATAAAAAATAATAATGAGACAGTGTCTCTTCTTAGACAGCTGTTGTTGTTGTTATTAATGTTTGACAATCAGGTAATCAGGTTAAGCAACGTTAGGCAAAGTCATTTTATAGATGGGTGACCGTTTAATGATAATTGAACTGAGCGTTTACGTGCGTCGGAGGGCACGTAAAAAGTGAGATGCAGTTTTTAACCGACTTAAAAAAAGGTGGTTATGTATTCGACAAATGTATCTAATACTATAAAAAAATAAGGAGACACTCATAGGCAGTATCAATATGTAGCAATCGATCAGGTTAAGCAACGGTAGGCAAGGTCAATACATAGATGGGTGACAGTTTAATGCCATTGGAATTAAGTTCGTCTCCGTGCTTCGGAGGGCAAGTAAAAAGTGGGCCCCAGTTTTTAACCGACTTTAAACAAAGGTTATGTATTAAAGGCAAATGGATGCTATTAAAAATTTTGCTAACGTAAGAAGAGCGCGAGCGGAGCCGCGCGGGTCGGCTAGTAACATATATAAATATTACGCATTTTTATTAATATTACATACATACGCGTCGAATAGAGAACCTTCTTTTTGAAGCCGGTTAATAACCGCAAAACTTCACTACAGAAGAGACACTGAAAGAAGAAGAAACCTACCTGCGTCCTGGTCTCCCAGTCCATTCCGACGGCGCAAATGAAGCACATGACGAACAGGGCGATCGCGCCCACTATCCTGATGTCGTTGACGCCGTTGTCAATAATCTTCAGATTGTAGGACTTGAGCAATTCGTTGAGGGACTCGCAGAAGCCAATGGTGTTCATGCTAGCGGCCACCGCGTTCGCGAACGCGAATATGATGCCTACTGATGCACCGAGCTCAGCACCCAGAGATCTTGACACGAGGTAGTAGACACCGCCTTTATATACATACAAGTATCTATTGAAATGTTACAGTAGGTGGAGTGTAACATCCTTCGGAGTCGCTGGACGTTCGGGGTGTGGGCCGCAGGACGTCATTGAGTACGGCGGCGACTTCGAGGAGAACGACGGCGGGATTGCGACCCCCGTCCCCGTGAGCACCGTGACAGGTTCCCGGGGGGCTACAATGCGCCCTCCGGCGGAGGGTCCGAAGGCAAGGCGCTGAGTGGCTCCTGGTGCAGATCCCACTGGAGAGCCCGGGTGTCCCATGTGACGATGCGACAGCCGCGGGGATACGAATACCATATAAATACCCCAGTCGAGCCCCACAGCTCACGGGGACAGGACGTTTAAAATCTCAGTCCGCCCGTGACCATGGGTGCTGCAAAGCATTCGAAACGTTGGGAAAGTAAAACCTAAAATAAACCGCGATATATTCCGTAAAAGTTCAGATTCAGATTCTGTAATTGTAACCACAGGTAATTTGTACATGGTGTTATTCCAACAATGAACTCTGTAGTTTACCCATATTGGATGTACAAAATATCCCACATAAAAAGATAAATCACACAATTCAATAATAATAATTCAATTCAATAGCAATAATTCGATTCAATAACAATAATTTTATTCAATGTTCAATAATAATATAAATCAATAATAACATTAAACAAATAGTAGAGCAAAAATTGTAGTAATCAAACATAGATATTTCAATTATAAGTCATAACAAATTTTTATCATTTAAATAATCAGTAACGCTATAATATGCTTTTTCAATTAACAAGTTTCTTATAAAAGTCAGTATTATATCAATATGTAAAGTCTTGTTACCTCCTTGGATATGACCATTGGTGCATATAGCGCTCAGCGAGAGAGTGGTGATAACACACACCACGCTGGACAGCATTATGATGGCTATAGTGAGGCCGATGCCCGCCTGCGCCACGATCCACGCGATGCGCAGGAACAGCATCACACCCCAGATGTTGAGCAGGCATGGTATCAGCACACCCTGACATAATGAAATATTATAGTAAATATTAATAATAATGACTTCCAGAACGATACAGCCACCGCGGCTAATGTTTTACAAAATCAGCCATCTGCCTACACGGGAGATGCACAAGTGCTTCCTTTAGGCTAGCCGCACACGGTCAATAAACAAGTATAAATTTAAAAATTTTAAACCCCCGGCGGCGTAGGTAAACGAACTCTTAACATGGCTTTCCTGTACTATTATCAGACCCTGATCAGTTAGATAAGATAGATAAGATAAGATAAACTTTATTTGTAAAAAACATGAGTAGACATATAAATATGTTGGTGGTAAATTAAAATAGTGAGATCGGTCATGTTTAGCCGCTTAGGCGTACAAATATTTACAGAACGTAACTTAAAAATATAATACAATATTCCAAAATCAGAAGTAAGATATACTAGTTACTAAGCTATTTTATCATCTAAAAATTCCCTTATATTATAATAAGCTGTATCTGTTAAAAACTTTTTTAATATTGTTCTAAAGGATTTTATTTCCATCTAAAGGATTTTATTTCCATCTAAAGGATTTTATTTCCAGTATCTACACGTCAAGATTTAATAATAGATTTATAATTCGGTGGGTCCTGCATTTAATGGAGCTGAGTTCGTGTTGCCACTTTCCTGCTTGCTCCCATCACCAGATTCTGATCAACATTTTTCTACCTACTACTCGCAGCATCCTATCCAACGAATCCAAACTGGGTGGGACTACGTTTATTGGTGCAGAGATCCCGTGATCACCTTCCAGCTCCATCATCAGACCCTGATTATCATTTTTCTAGCAACTGCTCGTCGAGACCTACCTATCGAGCCCAAACTCGGTGGGTCTACGTTCATTGGTGAAGAGATCCCGTGACCACCTTTCTGCTCCGTCATCAGACCCTGGTCTCCATTTTTCTAGCAACTGCTCGTCGAGACCTACCTAACGAGCCCAAACTCGGTGGGTCTACGTTCATTGGTGAAGGGATCCCGTGACCACCTTCCTGCTCCATCATCAGACCCTGATCACCATTTTTCTGGTAACTACTTGTCGAGACCTATCCAACGAGCCCAAACTCGATGGGTCTACGTTTATTGGAACCGAGATCCTGTTACCACCTTATTGTTGATCATCATCAGACCCTGGTGAAGATTACCATTTTATTTAGTATCATCGGATTTACATATGTTCTAAATTTTAGATCCTTCGGACTACTAGAAGTAATGAAAATGTCTATTTTATACAAAATATCCCTACCTCGACTCGGAAAAGAGCTGATGGTCTTCAAACGGCTGGACCGATTTTCATTAAACATAGCTAAGAACCATCTCGCTTAAACTAGCTTTCAAATAAAAAAACCCGCATTTAAATCCGTTCACTGTCTCGTCACTGTCTGTCTGTGGCATCGTAGCGGTCCAACCACCGCTACGATGCCACAGACAGACATACATACAGTCAGACAGACAGACAGACTTCCGGACATAGGCGTCAAACTTATAACTCCCCTGGTTTTTAGTCGGGGGTTAAAAAAGGACCTAAATACTGACACAACGATCGTTTTCTTTATGTCAATCAGCCTGTAGGTACCTACTTCTCAAACTAGTACTTATTCTGGAAAAAACGATTCCAATATAATCAAGTTTTTCCCCTTCTGGGAATATTGAACAGTGTTGGATACACTTTAAAAATTCAAAATTATTTATTTTAAATAGGCTCACTTTTGAACAGTGGATTTTTTTAAAAGCTACCAAACTGCTACTACAGACGGCTATGCTCTACTCAGCTCTCGTCTACTCGCTCGGCTCTGTGGGGGTTGCCCCACAGAGACCGGGAGACATTTGAGAGCAAAAAAAAAGGTACAAGATAGCAGAAGAAAAACGGTCATTTATTTATTAACATACCTCGATCCATCCTAGTTTGATTCCAAAAGTAGATAGCTCTGGCGTTGGGTCGGTATGTGACGTATCCTTGTACGCTTGAATAGTCGGGTCCTGTGGACAAGATCCACGGAAATATTTGTAAGAGAATGTACCACAGGGCATCCGGAAATCTATGTTATGTAGGTAACTATCACCTGTTCCAGCCGTAGCGACTTGGAGCGCACTGTCCTTTGGCGTTCATTAGTATCAACACCGTTTTTTCGCTGTCGCAATACTGCAATTTATTATGGTATTAGGCTGTTTAGATGACTGTGTTTAGTGCTATCTAATCTAAGATACAATACAACACAAGGATAAGACAAAAAACATATGCTTAGATATGTTCTTGCACCCAAATGTTTGTCATCATCAGTCCACTGCTGGACATAAGCTTCCCCTAAGACACACCACTGAGCCTGTTCTTCGGCTCTCCTCATTCAGTTACTGCCAACCGCTCTGCGAATATCGTCGCTCCACCCGGTCACAGGGTATCCCACACTACGCTTCCCGATTCGCGGTCTCCGCTCCAGAACTAGTTTACCCCAACGGTCATCGGTTCTGTGGCAAATAATTGTTTGTCCTGGATGGGAATTGCACCCACCACCTTTTAGAAAGCAGCCAAGGTATCTAACCACTATCCGAACAGCAGGGCTATTGCGTATCTTTAGCCACCCAAGTGACTATCAAGCTTTCAGTGGTCCACCGAAGTTTGATGTCAACTAAATGTGTTTTAGTATTGGTATTTATTGGTCACTCAAGTTACCGAATGAATCATTTGACAGTTAGGCAGTTATTTGATGGTCACTTGCTTTAGTGATCATCACTTTAGTTGTCAAACGAGATACGTAATACGGGTGGTTTAGGTTACTGGCAATCCCAGTAGTTTAACTAGTTTAGATAAGTTCTACTGTCTTGATTGATTGAAACTTGGCATGATTTGAGTTAATACTACGAGGTAGGACATAGGATACACTTTTTATCCCGTAATTCAGCACGGTTCCCTTGGGAGGGGATTAAAATCAAAATATTACTTGGATATACGCGTGGTCCAATTTTATCCATTAGTTACTGTTGTTATCAATGTTTGGCAATCGATCAGGTTAAGCAGCGTCATTACATAGATGGGTAACCATTTAATAACATTCGAATTAAGCGTCTCCGTGCTTCGGAGGGCAAGTAAAAAGTGGATCCCAGTTTTAACAGACTTTAAACAAAGGATGTTAAGTATTCAACGCAAATGTATGCTATTAAAAATAGATGCGCGCGTCAGCTAATCTATAATGAGATCCTATCTAACTTGAGCTTATTATTTTATCAACTTGCCCTAGATGCAATTATAAAAAATAATTGACGCCCGGGCCTATTTTTTTTGCGCGGTTTTTTCTTGTTACGATTCGAGCCAACGGGCTCCGAGTTAATGCAGGTACCTAACACAATAAACTCTCATTGTTCTCTGTCCGATCGATTCATTTCAAAAATTTCTTAGAGATTATTAGATCTTTGGTTTCTTACGTACTTACGTACTTTAGCTAGCATTAGTTGCATTTAGATTAGCGTTACTTTGAATATGTACATAATGAACAATGATTAATTACTTACTTTATGATTTCCTTTCATAATTTCACAGAAAATGGATGGTACTGCCACTTAACTATTATGTAAACAAACCAATTGTTTTCTTACATACATGAGAAACTTTTAAACTAACAATCTTAATGAAATTAGCGAAACGCGGACCCGACTGCTACATACGCCACCGTTGTAGCTCTCTGTATGTACTGCGTTATACTGGTTAAACAATGCAACACAGTGATCCCTCTCGAGTTTTTTTTACTACGAAAAGCAGTATTGACGGTTAAAACTAACTAAGTACGGCTCGCATTTCCGTGGAAATGTTATGGATACGAATCGATAATTTGTGGAACTGTTAAAACGACTACTATGTTTGTTATTTCTAAAAGGAACCCTTATGGTGTAACTTCGTCTGTCTGTCTGTCACACCTATATATTTCAGGGACCACGGATGCTATCGATTTGAAACTTGGAATAGTTTTAGAACTTACAAACTTAAACTAAAAAAAAATTTTTGTTTTTATTTTCTTTTAAATGGTCGTAATTATCATCATCATCAGCTGTAAGACGTCCACTGCTGAACAAAGGCCTCCCCCTTAGAAGGGAGGGGTTGCCATAATCCCCACTCTTGGCAGGCGGTTTGGGGATCAAAGTATGTATAGGTGGTAGTTAATCCAATTGGAAGACGCTGCTGCCCGTCTTCTTGTTTTTCCTTAGTCGCCTCTTACGGACACTCAACGGGAAGAGATGGGATGGTATTCCGAATATGCCGAGTACCCGTGGAGTGTCCGGGTAAGAACCCGGACACTCCACGGGTACTCGGCATATTCGGGTATTGGATATTGTAATGGCAAAAAAAAATTAAAAGTGAGACTTCTATATCGAGTAGGGTATCATATGAAAGGGCTTCATTTAAACATTTCTAAACCGATTTCTTTTTTGGTTTATGTTTTTGGCTTTTAAGAAAATATGTCAAAAAAAAAATACCTTCCTCCCCTTATGTCTGAAGTGTGTAGAGGGAAAAACATGGAATAGTTACAGGTAATACATGTCTATCTATATTTTATAGGAACAATAAAGTTTTTTAACCCCCGACCAAAAAGGAGGGGAGTTATAAGTTTGACGCCTATGTCCGGAAGTCTGTCTGTCTGTCTGGTTGTCTGTCTGTATGTATGTCTGTCTGTGGCATCGTAGCCGTCCAACCAGTGAACGGATTTGAATGCGGTTTTTTTTATTTGAAAGCTAGTTTAAGCGAAATGGTTCTTAGCTATAAGAGAGAGAGATGGAGAGAGCAAAATATAATAAAAGCGCGGGCGGAGCTGCGCGGGTCAGCTAGTGTAGAAATATAATTTTAGTTTTCCTGTAATATGTACTGTGTGTTTCATCGACCGAGACTATATATTCAGGCTTTTGAACCTGGTTATTTTACAAGGCATTGGGCCTTGGGATCACCGAGATTTATTGCATAGAGATAGTTTATACGCCGAAGAAGGCAGTGGCGTGCACACACCTTTACTAGGTGATAGGTCTCTTGTACAAGGAATCGTCCAGGTACCACCGCAGGGTGTAAGCATTGCTGTATTCAGCGCGAAGGGCACTGTAGCTAGTGTAATTACCGGACACAAGACTTGATATCTAATGTCCTAAGAGTCAGCAACGCGCTAGTGATTCTTCTGGTGTTGCTAGCGTCTATAGGCTGCGGTGACTGCTTACTATTAGGCGGGCCACACGCTTGCATGCCACCATAGACAACCCCGCCTTGCAGTTCATAGTTCCTCTCCATCCAAAGGTTGCCTGGTAGAGATCACTTTTAGTGATAAGGCCGCCCATTGTTTCATTCTATTTACTGTTTTTTTTTTGTATTTTTGTGCTTTTCTATAATGGTGGAACAAAAAAGTATTATCTATCTATCATAGAAGTATTAAAAAAAACAGATTAAACTAGTAAAGTCAGTGGACGGGATGGGACGGCGACGCGACCTGGAGTTGTAATGTATTAGTTTTTAGCGATGCGACGGCGGCAGTGCTAAAGGGAGGATCCTCCGATCGAGCGAGGTGTGATGCTCGGTCAGGGCCGAAGCCCCCAACAGTTGTTGTCGGGATGTTGTATATATTCTCCGAGTTGGAGAAACTTCGCTTGCACGATTCAGAAATCGGTGGCGCCATCTGTCTTGTAGTATGTGGCACTTCGCTTCATCGCAACGCTACCACATGTGGCGTCATCTCGTGTCGAGTCGCCACAAGTTAATATAGATTATGTCACACAGAGCCTCCGGGGGCGACCGCATCACGTCGCCGCCGCTTCCAACAGGAATACAATAGGCACGTCGCGTCCGAGATGACGCCAGTGTTGCTTAATGGACGTGGAAAAATGGAAAATTGATAGTTCATGCACCGTTTACGCCGTTTTTTACGCAAACGAAAGTCGCACAGTTTCCACGTCTGAATAGCTTGACATTTTTCGAAATGCTCGACAAATCGCACCCAGTGCGACGGGTCGGCCGACGCCATGGTAGCGGGGTAACCACGCCCATAGTGTGACATCCACGCCTCGTGCTAGCTAGCGTCGCGGTCTGCTGAACCTTTACCAAATCCGCCTTCGTTAGGGAGTTACGATGCCACAGAAAGACCTACAGGCATAGACTTCAAACTTATACCAAGGAATTGGCATAATAATATAACTTATACCCAATACTTGAAAATACCTCTTTGTTACGTCAAGTTTGTCGTAGATAAGTATATTGAATTCTCTTTGTTCGTTCTTTCCTAGATGGTAATAGCAGTTTAGTAGATGGAAATGGACATTTATATGGTAACTGTGCAATGATAGTATAAGTAAAAACTTATGTATTATCGGGTATTGTGTCGTTGTATATATATAGATCTTAAAAACGGTACCGTTATATCCACTAGACACCATTTTCTTCATTTTGCCAAGCTGATTTTTTATTAATATTCTTGATAAGAAACAGTAATACAATTTTAGAATTACATAAATATAAATAATAAAATAAATAAAACTCGCGGTCACGATGATAGATTCCACAGGGAGGATTTATCTATGGAGAGGATGCCATCATAGATAATATACACTGAGAAAATTAAAATAAAAAAGTTTTTAAAACAAGCTTTTATTTAAATGCGCTAAAGAATAAAATAAACTTTTCCTTTAAAACTTTTAATATCAATTTATAACGTCATTACACAATTTATATGATATAAAATCTTGTCGCGAGTTTAACGTACTCGTACTTACTTACATGGAATGTTTTAATTAAAGTCAATAAAATCAAATTACTTATTAATTTTCTTGTTTAAATTCTTATAAGTAAATCTCGCGACAAGCGACAATAAAAGCTTGTTTTTAAAAGTTTTTTATTTTAATTTATTTTTTACTTTTTAGATATTTATTTTACTTCTTAGGTTTTCCTGGACCTAATTTAATTAAATGATGAGTGTTTATTTTCGCTAACCATTCCAGGGTCCCGTCACCTACCTTCCAATTGCATCATCAGATCCTCATTGTTAGGCAATGTGAATAGAACTCTTTAAGACGAATTAAATGAGCCTAAACTCGATGTGTTTACTAGTAACCATTCCAGGGTCCCGTCACCTGCCTTCCAATTCCATCATCAGGTCCTCGTTATTAGGCAAAGTGAATAGAACTGTTTAAGACGAATCAAAGTAGCCTAAACTCGATGTGTTTACTAGTAACCATTCCAGGGTCCCGTCACCTACCTTCCAATTCCATCATCAGGTCCTCGTTATTAGGCAAAGTGAATAGAACTGTTTAAGACGAATCAAAGTAGCCTAAACTCGATGTGTTTACTAGTAACCATTCCAGGGTCCCGTCACCTACCTTCCAATTCCATCATCAGGTCCTCGTTATTAGGCAAAGTGAATAGAACTGTTTAAGACGAATCAAAGTAGCCTAAACTCGATGTGTTTACTAGTAGCCATTCCAGGGTCCTGTCACCTACCTTCCAATTCCATCATCAGGTCCTTTAATTATGAGGCAATGTGAATAGAACTCTTTAGGACGAATTAAATGAGCCTAAACTCGATGTGTTTACTAGTAACCATTCCAGGGCCCCGTCACATACCTTCCAAGTCTATCATCAGGTCCTCATTATTAGGCAATGTGAATAGAACTCTTTAAGACGAATCAAATGAGCCTAAAATCGATGTGTTTACTAGTAGCCATCCAAGGGTTCTCTTATCTGCCTTCGAGCTCCATCATTAGATCAGCTCGATGATACTATATTATTGTATTGTCACGGGTCCTTGACACATGTGCAAAATTTCAAACGATTTGAACGTGTAGAAGTGGGTGAAAATTGAGTTGCAAGATTCCACCCGAACAAATTACATACATACATACATTGCAAGTTAAATAAAAGCTTTTAAAAATCTAAAGCCTTAGACTACTTAGTGAGAACTAGAATAACGTTTCTAAAGCTGAAAACACCTTAATGACCAAACGTAATAGGAACTAAAATAATTTTCTATAATTCTGATTTCTTTTTCTAGCTAAACAGTCGGCGCAATGCGGTGATCGAATAGGACCGACATTGGGTCCTGGAGGGACGAGCAATACATGCCGTGGTCGGCGGCGCGAGTCTGAAGGACTGGGGTCATAGTCGGCGGCGGCGGCGCCGATTGATGGATTCGGGTGCTGGGACGTGCTTTCAAAGTAGCGTTTCGAAGCTTCTTTGAAGAACTTACGAAGGGGATCTAACTTGAAGTCGGAATGTAAGTCTACATTCCGCATGTACGACGGGGCACCGATGGCAGATCGGAGAAAACAATTCTGGATTTAACCAAGAGACCAAAAGGCAAATTTCTTAGATTATTTAGTACATTTTCATCATTTTATGGAGTCTTAGGGTAGGCAATGTCTTTTTGCCTCTATGCACGCCACTGTTGGAGGCTATCGATACGAGTGCGGGCGGCGTGCACGAACATTGCACTCGCGTAAAGACATGATGGGGCAAATGCAGGCTTTGTAAATATAATGTCAACTTATTCCTAAGCGACACTTAACTCCGCTTGCAGAGAAGGGGATACAGGCGACCTAGAACGAAAGCTAGCGTTTTCTGGGCTAAAGGCTTCCAGCGGAAAACATATTGGCGGACCATCGGGAGTCTTTTTCGGGTTTACCTCTACGCGCCGCTTACAAAACCAATCGCCGAAGGCGTTGACTGCGACTCGAAGAATACGTGTCAAATAGGACATATTCCTATGTGAATAGTAGAGAGCGGTGTCATCCGCGTAAAAGACAAGTTAGACTCTGTTCGAACGAGGAATGTCGTTCGTGAACAGACCGAACAGAAGGGGAGAGAGCACAGAGCCCTGGGGGACTCCGGCCTGAAAATAATAGGAAAAAGAATACGTACCTTCGACCCGGTATCTAGAAGTACGTTTCGAGACAAAGTCTTATATAATGAGTACGAGTCTATCGGGTACACCTAGCTGGAAGACCTTGTAGATCAAGACATTGTGCCAGACCTTGTCGAAGGCCTTGGCAACATCGAAATATAGAGCCCCTGTGTAGATGGGCTCGGGCTGGTTGTCCGGTCAGAATGAGCTCCGTGATGCGGTGCACCTGGTGGACGCAAGAGTGTCTGCCACGAAAGCCAAACTGCTCGTCAATGGGGAGATTATTGGAAGTGACAAACTCTCTGAGTCTCGCTGGTAGCACGCACTCGTAAAGTTTGCCGAGAGATTTGAAGATACCGATAAGGCAGGTACGCAGCTCGTAGTAGGGCTGCTACGAGGCTTACCCGGCTTATGGATACCGATAACGTCGGCATCTTTCCACTCGGCAGGAAAGATGCAGTGGGACATGGCAGCGTTGAAGATAGAAACTTCGCTTGCGCGATTCAGGATTGGTAGAATCCTTATAAAACGGAGGTCAACAAGATGTTATCAGTAAAAACGACTTATTGAAGAAGAAGTTCACTGCTGAACAAAGGCCTCCCCCTGGAAGGGAGGAGTTGCCATAATCCCCACGCTTGACAGGCGTCTTGGGGAGTGCAGGTGGTAGGTAATCCAATAGAAAGACGTCTTCTGGTTTTCCCTTAGTCTCCGCACCGACATCAATATATTTTCGTTATTTAATGCATTTTAAATCATCAGATACTGATGAGATCATCAGGGGGTTCAAGAGGAAGGCATGCATCTTGGAAGTCGGTTTTTTTGTTCTGATAATATTTTATCTTATTTTCTCTTCTTTCCATTCTCCTCTCACAGGTCTGCTGGAAGAGATTTAATTAGAAATAAGCACCACCTTTGTACTTTCTTTATTAGTTTTATGTATTTTTGTTTTCTGCTGTATACATAGGTTGTAAAATAAAATAAATAGAAAGTACCTACAAAAACGTGAACTAATTGAGGCTAATTAAGGCGAGGAAGGAAGTTGCTATATCTGCGACACGCTATGATGGCTATTTTGAAATTTGTCTTATCTTCATCGTTTTGTGGGAGTTGGCAACGACCAACTACTTACAGATAGCGCGCGAGTTGAATGCAGTCGGGGTCTGAGGTAAAGAGCGGGAGCATCTCCCCCCGCTATCCGCACGCCCCAACTCACGCGCCTGCAGTGTAGTGCTGTGCCATCCTTGTCAACTATCGTACGTTTGCCGTGTTATTGTGTTAATACTGAAGTTCCCGTGTTATTTTTTTTTATTTTAATAATGACTGATCCATCAAGTTCCGTTACAAAAAAACGAGCTTTTATTCATCGCCAAGCACGAGAAATGGCGAAAAATGTTTTAGACATGTGTGTTGAAGAAAGGCAGAACAAAAATTTGACATTTAATTTGAATAATGCTTTCGACCGAGCAAGCCGTTATACCGGACTTTCCAAAAGAACATTGGCTGCAATTCAAAATGAGTCTAAGAAAGGGCCTCTTTGTTCTCCTTCTAAAAAGAAAAGGCCATGTATTAAAAAGAAAAATTTAAATGTCGATGATTTTGATCGAAGTGTTATACACAGAACCATTGAAGAATTTTATATAACTAAAAAAATTGTTCCGACCTGCATTAAACTCCTTGCAGCTATTCGTGAAAAAATCGAGTTTCCATGGGGAGTGACTAGTTTAAGAAAATTGTTAAAAGACATGGGATATAAATGGCTTAAATGTCATAATAAACGCAGAATTCTGGTGGAAAGGCCTGCTGTTGTATATGCACGGTCAAATTATTTGCGGAAAATTCGTCAATACAGGCAAGACGATCGAAATATTTTTTTTCTAGATGAAACATGGATAGATAATAACCTCACTTTTAAAAAATGTTGGCGAAATGAAATGATCGACGCCGTGTTGACAGACACAAGCTCCACAAACAGGCTTATTCTTGTTCACGCGGGATCAAGAGGAGGGTTTTTAAATGGGGCAAAACTACTTTTTAAAGCTGGTACTACCTCAGGTGATTATCACGGACAGATGAACAGTGTTAATTTTGAAAAGTGGGCCACTGGTATGTTAATCCCTAATCTACCGCAAAACAGCGTTGTTGTGATGGACAACGCGCCGTATCACAGTGTGCAAGAAAATAAAGTCCCAACAAAGTCCAGCACCAAACCTATAATGTTAGAATGGCTAACAAAGAATAATGTGGAAGCTTCAATCACGATGAGAAAAGATGAGCTCTTCCATTTGGTTCAGTTACATAAACCAATAGAAAAATCATTTAAAATCGATGAATTCATCAGGAGTCATGGCCATGTCGTAGGAAGACTACCACCGTACATGTGCGACCTCAATCCGATTGAGTTGGCTTGGGCAAAAGTGAAAAGAATAGTACGGCATCACAATGTTACTTCAGATTTATCCCTAAAAAGGTTAAAAGAAGTTACGGAGCTGGCGATTTCTCAGGTTACAGAGGAAGATTGGCGTGGCTTCGATGATCACGTCAAAATTTTAGAAGAAAATTATTGGCAAAGAGATGGATTAATTGAAGATACCATAGATCGATTCGTCATTGAGGTCAGCGACGGCGAGGATAGTGACACCGATTCAACCATATCTGCCATTTCTGAATCTGATTAAATTTTTTTTATTCCGTTTTGAAATGATTATTAAAAACATGTGATAATTATGATATTGTTTTTTTTTTCATCATGTTAACCTAGTGTAAAAAATAAAATTAAACTTATAACATTTAAATTTATCGACATTCATTACTTATTGTGGTCATCAATAGGTCACAGCACTACCGCATTCCTTAGCTCTGCATTCAACTCGCGCGCTAACTGTACCTGCAACTACATACGTAACCTAGTTGTCAGTTTTTGCTAAACCTGGAGGAGAAAGGAACAACACTGTCGTTGTGTGGCCATCATCGGTTGCCGCTGTTATAGCTTAAATTCTTTGATTATATATACGTCTAGATACCTATTAGTCTTGTAACGTTACGTTAATAAGCATAACAACCTCATTATTCATGTGTGCGTGCTGGCCTCGTTGTACACTCGCGTCACCTGTGGTTGTGTGCGTGTTTGGGGATCTCCAGTTATAAATATTTTTCCCATAAATAGCCATAGCGTTATCGAAATAAAATAAAATAAAATAGAATAGAATGGAATGGAATGGAATGGAATAGAATATAATAAAATATAAAAAAATAATAATAATAATAAAATAGAAATATATAATATTATTTAATATTATTATATAATATTTAATAAAATATTTTTAAAATATAGATAAATTTATATATGTAATATTTTATTTTATTTTATTTCATTTTATTTTATTTCATTTCATTTCATTTCATTTCATTTCATATTATTTTATTTTATTTGAAAAGAATTGAATTGAATTGAATTGAAATTAAATTAAATTAAATGGCGTGTCCCTTACCATCAGGTGAACGTCTTATTTGCCTCATGACCAGTGGCGGGTTTAAAATATGGCTAGAAGCCAAGAAATTGCGGTTTTAATATTTTTTAATTGTGGACTGTATGAGGTGTATTAATTAGTAGGTATTGAACGCTACTCGACGCTGTAATACGCAGGTAAAAGTCATTGGAAAAAGGTAGGAAACAGCTAGCCCCACTCACCTGATGATTAGCTGGTACCAGGCACAATGTGTCGACACAAAAGTTCACAAAACTTCACAGTTATAGGCAACAGAAGCACTCTCGCGAACGGTGGCGGCGCGCTGTAGGTCTCGTGGTTAAACGGTAACTAAGCGGATATAGGCTACTCAAGGAAGAACGGGATTGGTTGATTTGGAAATACGTCATTTACGTCACAAGAGAGCGTTCAGAAATGCATGATTAATTTAAATACCAAACAACCTCCCGGCTTTGAGGTAACCTCAAAAACAAAATAAAAATAAACCCAAAAAGGGGGAAAACATATATAAGAACATCACCATTAAATTAGGTGTATGCGTGCGGTAATATAATCTAATAATGCGGAATATAAACTAAGTCATAAGGACAAAAACTAGAGCGAAGGATAGTGCTTATATTAATACTAATTGTAACTTAAACTAGCGATAATATAAAGAAAACTACTGCGTTGGTAGCGGACAAAGTCGCACTACAGGACGCTGCAGAATGCCACTTTTGGTTTTCACTTCAGCAACTCGAATTACACCGTCTTTGCCGGGAAACAATTTAGTGATAACCCCAAGCGGCCAACGTAATGTCGGACAGTTCTCTACATTGATGAGAACTACTGTACCTACAGTTACAGGATTTGCAGGTGTGTTCCACTTTTCTCGCGACTGCAGATTATGTAAATATTCAGTGCGGAATCTCTTCCGAAACGATTGGACTAATGAGTCCATTAACGAAAAGCGCGTTTGAAGACCTCTACGCGATAAAAATCTTTTAAAAGCGTCTAAAAAGGTAGCTGATGTTAAATCAGAAGCAAGCTCAAGATGAACTGCCTTGGTTACTAGGCATACAAAAATGCATAAGTATGCCCTTTGACTACGGACACCTCGTCTTCTAGTATGAGTTATATACAACGGTCCAGCGTAGTCTACGCCCGTATGCGTAAAAGCTTTACAAGGTTCTACACGGCACGACGGCAAAGCGGACATCATAGGAAAAGTAGCTTTTGGTTTTAACCTAAAACATGCGTTACATTTATGTATGCGGGAACGAACAATACGGCGGGCGGATAAAATCCAAAAACGTTGTCTCAGTATTGAAAGTAGTAGTTGCGGACCAGCGTGAAAGTTTTTCTTATGATAAAAGTCAATTATCAAATTAATTATGTGACCATTTTTCGGCAACAATATGGGATGTTTATGTAATTTTTCTAATGATGCGTTATCTAACCGACCTCCTGTTACGTTGTAACAACGTAAAATCATTAAAATTGTAAAATAAAAAATTTACGAACAAATAACTACAATAAATATTTTTATTATCGTACGGAACCGCGCGACGCAACTAGTATTCGCGCTCACTGCAGAAAATTTCCAGAAACCGAATCATCGAACTTTATTATCTCGACATTCCAGTCTTTTCGAGAGTTGCTCCTTCTCGCTCGGAAGCATTAGTGTTTTTTATATTCGTATCTCTGTCGCACTTGTTTTGTTGGCGGAAAGAAGGGATGGTTTGGAATTCCATTCTAGATCGCGTCGCGACCGCCGTAGGTTCGTCGGGATATATATAATTGAGTAGCTGACCCGAGAAGCGGTCATTATCATGTTTATTCATTGTTCAGTGTAGTGCTGCAAAAAATATATAAAAATGTAATCTAATTGTGATAGTGTTGTGATTAGGCGGTTGGAACCCCCTGGATTGGGGGTTCACCGTACCCATCGTTCACCGTACCCATCGTTCACCGTACCCATTGGAGTGCACCGCTAGGGTTGCTCCGCTAGGGGTTCACCGTTCCCCGTTGGAATTCACTGTTGGGACTGCGCCGTGCCCGCTTGGAGTTCCCCGTTACACCGATTGGGACTCCACCGTTCATCGTACAGATTGACTGTACAAGCGGCGACGCTTCAGGCTGCACTGTAACACCCGAGCCACCGGTGTCCTTCAAGTTACCGAGTGTCAGCTGAAGGCACTACCGAAGACCCCCAAGCGTCGAGGACTAGGACGGCCAAAAGTTAAGCCCCAGCACCTTTTTATTATTCCGACCAGATAACTTCCCTGTGCCGTGAATCCACACCCGTGTGTTTTTGACTTAATTTTTAGAGACCTTAGAGATTGGTTCTAGTGCTAATTTTAGAGACTATAGAGTTTTAATTTTATTAGTGAAAATTTAATTCCTGCCGGGTTAACGCATATGTTTTTATTTTCGATTCAATAAACAACTTGTAATTTTACTTGTTGTTTTTATTCTTGTACCTAGCCGTCAGGCGAACGTAACAGTAACGTCCAACGTACGGTCCACGTAACAGTGGCACACAACGTAACACTCCGACATATAGAATGCCGTCATTCATGTATGGCGTTAATTTGCGAAGAGCTGAGGAACAACCTTTTCCTTTTTCTATAAGTTTAATATCATCAGCGAATGAAGCGTGTTGAACGGCCTTAATTATAAAAAGTTCAGCAGCGTCTAAATCTTGCGCGGTTATTACATTATTGCGGGGCAATTTTCTTAGAAATCTTAACACATACACTACAGTGCGAAGTAACTTATTCCACGAGGATACTCTATAACTTAATGTCAGAAGTAAATGCTCAGTTTGCGCGGCGGCGGCGTCGCAAGCGACGTGAGATAATGTTTTTTCTTCAGGTAAACATGAGCTTTGCGGTGAAAATTGCTGAATTGGCCATTCACTAATAGGAAAAGACATCCAAGATGGGCCTTGGAACCAGAGATTATTCTCTATTAAGCGTGAGGGAAGCAGCCCGCGAGATACACAATCCGCGGGGTTTTCTACTCCTGCGACGTGATAAAAATGATCACTTGGCAATAAAGATTGACATTGCGAAATTCTATTGGCGACGAAAGTATTAAATCTGTGTGGGGAAGAGTGAACCCAGCACAGAGCGACTTCAGAGTCAGAAAATGCGTAAATATTATTTATTGGGTGTCTTATTGACAATGTATTGACCACTGAACGCACTAACTTAGCGAGCAGTGTTAAGGCGCAAAGTTCAAGTCTCGCTAAAGTCACGGTCTTTACCGGAGAAACGCGGGATTTTGAACAAACTAACGTGACTATAGGGGGAGAACCTTCATTAGCTACGTGAAGGTATATAACGCAGCCAAAACCTTTTTCGCTAGCATCAGCGAAAGCGATTAGCGAAACGACAGAAGAGTCCTTAATACCCATATGGCGCGGGAATTGAAGACCCGAGATTAGCGGTAACTCTGAAATATATTGTTGCCACAACTTGACAACAGAAGAAGGCGGAGACTCGTCCCAATCAATTTTGAGGAGCCATAATTGTTTAATTAATAATTTAGCGAATAGCGTTATGGGACCGACAAGACCCAATACATCATAAAGTTGTGCGGTAGCGGATAGCATAGAACGCTTTGTACAAATAGCGGGCGGTTGAGATACAGTAAAAGTAAAATTATCAGTAGCGGGATGCCAGCGAAGGCCTAAAATCTTATGAGTGTCATTATCGTTAAAAGAAATATACTCTTGTTGACGATGACTTGCGGGTATGTGTTCCAACAATTCGTGGGAATTACTCGTCCATTTAACTAGATCAAAACCACCGGCTTTGAAAAGTTGGATTAATTGTGTTGCTGTCGCTACAGCTTCATCTAGCGTTGAAGCTGTGGAAGCAAGGTCATCCATGTATATATCGAGCTGTCTTTCAATAAGACTAGCTGCGAGAGGATAGTTAGCTCCTTCATCTTTTGCTAACTCACGCATGACGCGAAGAGAGAGAAATGGTGAGGAACGAAGACCAAAAGTGACACGAGTAAATTCATACGTTTGCAAGGGTTCGTCATCAGAAAAGCGAAATAAAATTCGTTGGAACTTGCGGTGCGAATCTTGTACATGTATGCAAAAATACATTTTACGAACATCAGCGAAAAAAGCAATAGAATATATTCGTACATTGAGTAAAATATTGAAAATGTCAGTTTGTAAGTTTTCACCGGTATGCAAAATATCATTAAGTGATAAACCGTTATCTGACTTACAACTGCCGTCTATTACTACACGGAGCGGTGTGGATGATTTATCCTCCCGAATAACCGGGTGGTGAGGTAGGTAAAAGCAAGGCACATCAAACCTTATCATTTCTTGCGGAACAAGTGTTAAGAACCCTTTATCTAAATATTCCCTAATGACGTCATTGTAACGCGCGCGAAGTTCAGGATTTCTACTAAATCTTCTTTCAAGAAGAGAAAATCTTTTTTCAGCGATTTGAAGCGAATTACTTAATTTTTCTGGCGGATCCTTAAATGGCAAAGCGACAACGTAACTGCCATCAGGATTGCGAGCGGTATTAGAGGTAAAAATATTTTCACACTCATTATCTTGCGGACTGATATACTTGGTAGAAGGCAATTCTTCCATTATCCAAAATTTTTGAAGCATCTCATTAAGCGGTTCTTGATTAATTAAATGAAAAGAATGCGATTTATGAGTAGGGGACTCCACATAAGCGTCGCCCATTATTACATAACCTAGCGTTGTTTCTAGCGCCATAGGCGCGTGCGGCGTAATTATTTTATTTGACAGTAATATTTTACAATAGGTATTTACCCCCAAAAGTAAGGAAATTTCCCCAGGTACAAAGAACTGGTCATCAGATAAACGTATCGAAGATATATAATTAATCTTATTTAAATCAATCTTAACGTCCGGTAATTTCCCGGTAATGTGAGGCACTACTAACGGTTCGACTTCATATACGAATTCATTATCGAAGCGAGATGTGAATTTAACGTGAGTAACGCCTAATATTTTTTGCGATGAACCACCAATGCCATGAACTTCGGTAAAGCGGTTTTTTCCCGATATGGGTAAAGATAAACGTTTGCAACAATCAAGCGAAATATAGTCACTTTGTGACCCTGGATCTATTAAACATCTTACATAATATTCACGTCCATAATTATTTATTACTTTTATTTTTGCGGTCGCTAATAAAGCAGCGGTTTGAGTGTGATTAATATCATTGTTAAGGTTTGTTATACTGAACGACAAAATCGTAGTAGACTCCAAGCCCTGAGTGCATACACTATCACCCGAGTTGGACTGCGGATTAATTTCGATCTTATTCGTAGAAAGATTAGAGGTTAAATTACAGTGAGCATTACGAATACCCGAGACGGCCGGCTGGGAAACCGGTTTTTGATTTAGCGCTTGCGCTTCATATTTAATTGTAAAATGTAATAAGGAATGGTGGCGTTGATTGCAATGTAAACATGTACGTTGCGAATTACAAAAACTGGACTTATGTTTATTACTTAAACAATTCGTACAAAAACCATTTTGTTTTATGTAGTTATACCTTTCCTTAGGCGTTAATTTAGAAAAGCGCGGACAATTAAACAAGTGTGTGTGTGTCTTATCTTGACACATAACGCACGGTTGATTGTTGTCAGTATTAATAAAAGTTCTAGTAGGACCACTGTTAGGTCTAGGTATATTATGTTTTTTATTATTATTAGAAAGTTTGTTTGCGGTAGGTTCAAATTGTTTTTGTATATTATTAAGTATCTTACTTTGCTCTTGGACGAAACTGATAAGACTCTGATATGTAGGTATATCAGTTTGACGTTGCGACAATTCAAAGGCTTTAACAGTATCTGCATCTAATCTCTGCAATGCTAATTGCAAGCACATAAAGTCTGTTAAGTCATTTAATTTTAACTGTTTTAGCGCTTTAATTGAGGAATCAAAATTATTAATAAATGATTCTAGATTTGCGGCGGAGCTAGAAGTAAGCGGTTTAAATCTTAACATATGATTAAAATAAGAGACAGCGAGTGAACGAGTATCGTTATATTTTTGTATAAGATTATTCCAAATTATGGGATAGTTTTCTGGCGTAGCGGACAGCCCAGCGCAAATTGCTTTGGCTTTATCAGTAAGTTTACCAACTAAATAATATACGCGTTCAGTATCCGTTAAATTCGGATTATCATGAATAATACTTTTAAATTGTTGATGAAACATAGGCCAATGACGAATATCGCCATCAAACGATTGTAATTCAATAGGCGGCAACTTATTGTGGTAAGAAGAAGGCTTGGATTCAGTCTTTATCGGAATATTAGAGTCTTTCTGTAACTTAGAAAGAACCCCCTTTATATGACAGTATAACTCTTCAAATGCGATCCAGGTTTGATAATCAACGGAACTGGTGGGGTTGGCTTGTAAGTAGACATTATTATAATCATCAACAACCTTTTCGAAATCAGTACGTAACGTATCTACATTACTAGCGTTTAACAAGAATGTATCACGCTGTTGTTCATCAGCGATAGCCGATCGCGACAATTCGTAAATTTTTTGCAAACGCGAGAACATTGCTTCTCGTTTTGCTCGAAGAATGACAACCTTTGGGTCCTCCCGGCATGGCGACCGTTCTTCACCCCTAGATTTACTCATTATTCAGCGGATTAATTTAATAAAAGCAGGCGATAATAAATAAAGTATGCGTTTGTTGGTTTTAATAGCTTAAAAACCAATTGCTATTAAATTAAAGCGGTACCTAAGTATTTATAAACGATTAAGTACAACTAAGCGAATGAGTTACCCTAACTACCGAGATATGCACCTATGAAATTACTTAATTAGCTTTAATAACCTATAACCAATTAAATAATTAGCGAGCGTAAAATATAATATTATTAATAACTTAGCGTATTGTGAAGTGAAAATGAGCGCGTTAAGTAGGTAGGTGGCACGTATTAACTGCGACGCGAGCCAAGCGGGGCACAGAATGCTACCTGCATACAGCGTATGATTTTAAAGAAAATAATTTTAAGTACGTAATTACGATTATCAATCTATAAGCACTGTCCTTCAATACAAATAAATGCCTGCGAATTAGATTGCAGAAATCTAGAAGCGATTGAATATACTTATGACTTATGTATATTATCAAAGCGGGCGGGAATAATTTATAATTAAATAGGCTTTTAATTGTTATTTCACAGACAGCTAGATAATTATAGCGATTAGATAATCGAATAATGAAACTATTGGATGGGACCAAAAAAGGTATCAAATCCGGTGAGATGGACCAAAAAAGAGTGGCGGATTTAAAATATGGCTAGAAGCCAAGAAATTGCGGTTTTAATATTTTTTAATTGTGGACTGTATGAGGTGTATTAATTAGTAGGTATTGAACGCTACTCGACGCTGTAATACGCAGGTAAAAGTCATTGGAAAAAGGTAGGAAACAGCTAGCCCCACTCACCTGATGATTAGCTGGTACCAGGCACAATGTGTCGACACAAAAGTTCACAAAACTTCACAGTTATAGGCAACAGAAGCACTCTCGCGAACGGTGGCGGCGCGCTGTAGGTCTCGTGGTTAAACGGTAACTAAGCGGATATAGGCTACTCAAGGAAGAACGGGATTGGTTGATTTGGAAATACGTCATTTACGTCACAAGAGAGCGTTCAGAAATGCATGATTAATTTAAATACCAAACAACCAGGAAGAAAAAATACTTCTAAGTACTTACCTATATAAAAGTAATTAATTTATCAAAAAAATAAATTAAAATTATTATAATTGATTTATTTCATGTTTTGGTCACTAACTACGTATTAAGTTTCATTGAATTCATTTTTGTCAAAAGAAAAATTACCCCAGACTTAAGATATATTCCCCCATTATTACCTAGCCACACCAGTCTAGTCGGACAATGTACAAATTGTCGTAAAAAACAATCGAGTTTTTATAATAATCCCTCACAGAATCTTAAGACTTATGAATGGAAAATTAAGTTAGGATCTTTATTAATTTTACTTAGTTAATATTTTCACGATTTGATTACACAATTCGGCATAATGTTTTTTTTTGCGAGCACAAACCATCGGTACAGTTCAAGTGACACTAAACAACCAAGTCGACCAATTTGATGTTTTGGTGTACTTGATATTGTCAAGTGTTTGAACATCGAACACGCTATCTAGACGTATATATAATCAAAGCTTAAATTGTTCGTTTTCTCGTTGAAATAAAATGTTACTAGTGTATTGTTATAATTGTATTTATTGTTTGTACAAAATAGTTGCGTCTTCTACATAATATCTAAGAAAATTAGAGGAGTGTATATATATTATATTATCTTTCCAACCTACTCACAAAGTAGCATGTGGCCGGAGTGTGACTCACTTATACAGCAGAGGGCTCGAAACTATACTTTACCCTTGGATAGCCTAGATACCTACATAAAATACTTGATAGTTATCAGCGATTTAAACCCTTAATTGATGGCTCGGTTATTATTATTTTTGATAAAAAATATACAAAAATACATTAAGATTTTTTTTAATTACAAGTTATTAATGATCTAATATAATTACACAATGTTTAACGAAATAAAAACCAAAATAAAACTTAATAAGTAGGTAAGTATGTAAAAATAAAAGAGGTAAGTAAGTACATTTCAATGTAATGAAAATACTTTGTCATTATAAAAAAAAACAATATCACAACTAATAAAACGTTATTTAATAATAAAAGTAATTACGGTTGAAATAAATAATAATTACATAATCATTAATAACATCTTAGATTAAGCCAATATTTCAATTAGCCTAAAATATAATATCAATCAACTATTTAATTTTATAAGTTTAATAATGATTATTTTGGAGAATTTTTAAACTTAATTATTACTTTTAACATTGTAATTAAATAGTTATTCAGATCGAATAGTTCAATAATTTATTTCGGCCTTTATAATTATGTACTAATGTATACCCTGTTTTCTTTATAAGATCAAAATCGTAGCAATACATGGAATTTAATGTTTGGCCAGCCATCACTTTTGTATTCATACATTTTTTGCTACGATTTTGCTCTTGTAAAGTTAAGTTAAGTAAGTCATATTAGACTACCATTGATTCGTCTTATAGACGTTTATTTCTGTAACATAATAATACTATATTGTGCTTTGGTATGATTTGTTCACAGTGAACTAACGTTACTTAAATATTAATACATTTATGTTTTAATCTTAGGTCTGTAGCTAAAATACAAAAGTCTCAGTAACTGCAATATAAACTTAGAATATGTATAAGTACAATTACTATAGAATGCTTATTTCCAAGTAAGAACCGTAGGCACAAGTAAGAACATCGAAAAGTGCAATATCGTACACGCCAATAGGTACTCTACCGTCAGCTGTATTTATCGATATTTGCGCTTGTGACAGATCAAACCCGTCACTACTTGTCACTTACATATCAATTTAGTTAACTTTATATACCTTACTGTTCACCTGCCTCCTGGAGGAAGGACTATAGAAACCTGCCTAGGCTGCCTACGATTTGTTTACAGGGACCATAGACAAACGCGTACTCTATTCTTAATGTGTAAACTCTATGAATAAAAAACATAATAAGTGAAGTATGTACCCTAGATATTAAACATTTATTTACCTACTACAAAATGTTAACCGTTTTCATCTTATCCTATTTATTATTTATAATCATAATAAAAGGCTAGTTACAAAAATATGGTAATAATTCCTTCTTACTCTGTCTCTGTAATCTAGGAAGGTAGGTAGGTAAACTTAAGTTGGTTGGTTTTAAATTACATAATATTATTATTTTGTATCGTTATGTCACTTTCGCCTAAAACAAATTCAATATTAGGAAGCTGTGTACCTACCTATTGTATCTACTAGCCGTTATAGCGTGACCTTACCTGCATAGCTATTCATAAATGTCGGGAACGTTCCGTTTCGGATCGGAAAGTCAGATGACATGTCGAATTATGATCCGACGAATTGTCAAACGCTATTTACAGTTCCTATCGGAAAGGGAGTTTACGAATTCGATACGAGTGTATTTACGGAGAATGTTATAAAATGGTAGAAAAAGAGATTATAGTGGTAGAAAGTTTTAAAGTGGTTAAATAAATGTTTATTATTGAAGTTTTTATGTATTTTGTAACATCATATAGGCAATAACATAATTTATATATTGTGGCTTATTTAGTAATTTTTTAGAATGTGTTTTATTGACATAACATTTTAGCGAATTTTCTTCTAAACTTGCGTCGTAAACGCTTAGTCAGTTTTTCCTTTAGTGCCGTGTACACACACATCCTCTTTGGTACACACCTTGGAGGAAGGAATGTACACACCGGGCACACGGACGGGATTCGTTGGTTTTATAAGGATGTTTCAGCGAAAGCTAACCATTGATTACTGCTTTTCTATGTATAGATTACCAAACAAACCCGGCTAATGTGTTCCTTTGCCTCTATTGATCTTATTTGAATGTTTAGTAAATGAGTAGTTTGTTGGCGTAGTGTGAATGCACCATAATAAAATTTACAATTTAATTTTACTAGTTACGCGACTCGCGAATATTCTCTAAATAAGTGAGTGTCTATAATTATTGCTTTTGTAGTCTTTTTTAAACTGTAGTTGTATAAAAATATAATATTCTTGTTAAAATATTAACCTTCCCGACAGCAAAAGGCTCGCGGAATAGTTTCCGTGAATTATCGTCTTGTTAACGAATCGAAATGTCAAAACTTTTCGATTACGGATTTGTGAATAGTGTTTGAAGGACAACCTCGGAAACTTTTCTATCGGATTCGGATACGGGACTTTCCGACGGTTCTGAATAGCTCTGCTGATGAGTATCTGTAACTAAAAATCTTAGATTCGTGAGTCTAGTATTAGAATTCAACGAGATGCGGACCGCCAGTTTCTGTGTCTCTTACCCCATTTGGGCGTATTATGGATCCATCGCTCCCTAATCCCATTTTGGGTTATATATAGCTCCATACTTTAGGGTGTACCCGTGGGGAGTCGGGTTAAGAATAGCATTCTCCATCCATCTCCTCCCATAGGGTGATCGTAAGAGGCGACTAAGGGAAAACAGGAAGACGGGCAGCAGCGTCTTTCTATTTGATTATCTACCACCTATACTGCGATCCCCAAGCCGCCTGCCAAGCGTGGGGATTATGGCAACCCCTCCCTTCTAAGGGGAGGCCTTTGGCTGCTGATGATACTTTAGAGATGATTTTAAAAGTAGAACAGCCAAGGGAAAATAAAAGGTTACTAGTTTTTCGGTATTGCATCTGGCAATCCTCTCTCGCGTGAATAACCCTCAAACAACGGCATGCTATTTCCATATTTTTCATTCATACTGTGTTACATCTCAAAACGAATACTGCAGGCAGTGTACTCACCAGCTCATTAGATTAATACCTACTTATGATAATCTTCAGCAAATAAACTGGATATTATTAAAAATAATATGTACTCAATAATAATCACTGGGCTAATAGAAATAAAACTATTTTATTTAACGTTTGTTGTTTTCCTTACTAGCCACTTCGATAACTTATAAATGTATCATAAAAAACTTAACAATTTACTTAAATTTCTACTGTATTTAATAATTTTCTTAAAAAAAAAACACGTAAGAGAAATGGATCTATTTTGCTGCTTCACCCCTTCTCTCCCAATGAATATTTTACAGAACTTTTGCGTTTTACAAAAGTTTTTAACGTTATCCAGCTTGGGGTTGTAGCTAAGAGTAGAAGGTGAGGACCGAAGTGTGGTTCCCCCTGATGAAGAGCATCGGTGGTAGGTCTCGGCTCAACATCTCCAGCCAAGCCATATATAGCGGCGCCGATACGGAACCCTGAATACATGGACTATATTAGAAAATTTAGCAGATTTCCGTCTGCTATTTCTAACCCAAATTTTTAAAATTAGTAATATAATATACACACATCAAAAGTGTCTAGGGATCAAGCATTTTTAAGCGGATTTCTTGAGATTGAGATGTGGCTTTGTAATAAATTTATGATTTTATAAATTTATATGGATCCTTTTTGGTGCATTTCATAATTTGAATCAGGAACTGTGAATCAAATTCGAGTAAAAGATGAAAATCAGCTGTCAATATTTTCCCTATAAAAACATACAACGCATTGAAGACATTATTAGTGCTACTGTTTCCCTACTACTGATTAAAACCAACGTTATTATGGAGCGGCGACGTCATTTAAGCAGGGAAGAAATGCTCAGAGCCGTGGGAATGATAGAAGCTGGTTCCCGGCAACGTACTGTGGCTTTAGCTCTGAATACAAGTCAGAGTGTTATCAGTCGACTTTGGACACGTTACCGAAGCACTGGTACCGTGGCTGAGCGCCATGGAGGACGGTATCGCTGCACCACACGGAGACAAGACCGATATATTCAAATCTTAACTCGAAGAGCTCCAACAATAACTGCCATGATGTTAGCCGTGAGGCTTCATCACTCTTCAGGGAACTTAATTAGCGACCAAACAGTCAGAAACCGCTTGCATGAAGTGAACCTTCATTCCCGAAGACCGCTACGGGTACCACCTATAGCAATGCACAATCGTAGGATTCGATATCAATGGGCTCTTGAACACAGAAATTGGGCAGAAGAACAATGGCGTTTCGTGTGCTTTTCTGATGAGTCTCGTTTTGGTATGAGACCGGATACAAGACGTATACGACACTGGAGAACCCCTGGACGCCAACAGCGATTAAAATCCTGCCAGGAAGTCCATCCTTATAGTGGTGGAACCATCATGGTATGGGCGGGTATTTGGATCGGCGGAAGAACTGAGTTGATTTGGATCAGAGGCAACCTCAACGCTCAAATTTATGCTGAGACGATTGTATCAGACGTCATCGTTCCTCTACAAGTGCAAATCGGTCCCTTATTTCAGTTAATGCATGATAATGCACGACCGCACACCGCAAGAGTTGTAAGACAGACTCTCGCCGCAGCTAACATCAATGTCCTGCCCTGGCCTGCTCAGTCGCCAGACTTGAACCCGATTGAGCATGCATGGGATATGCTACAGAGAAGAGCTCTGCCGAATATGGAGGGTATCCAGTCGCAAGAAGACCTTTTTTTGTTGTTGCAACGAACATGGGCGGCCATTCCACAGCGTGATTTGGATGAACTCATTTTGAGTATGCCAAACCGATGTTCTTGTGTTGTTAGTGTTCGCGGTAGAAACACGGATTATTAATTGTTTAAGTTACCCAATAAAATTTTAAAGAAAACTGTTATTTCAGTCTTTTTTTCGAACTTTTGTGTTAGTGGTTCAAATGTCAAAAATCCCTTTATTAGGAAAATGGCAAATTTCTTTATTAATGCAAAGGTGACTTGGTTTATCGTTACTGTGACAAACGAAAACACTTTATTTGATGAATCCTTAAAGAAAATTTTAATTAATATCAATCAGGAGAAAAGTTATTGCAAAAATATATGTTGATCCCTAGACACTTTTGATGTGTGTATTATACTCATAAGGCTAAGTTAACATGATCGCACGTTACCGCGCTAACGTCTCAGCGTGGCGCACATAACTCAAACCCGTGGCGTGCAGACAGTTTTCTGACAGGGATACCAAAATAGTAGTTTATGCACCAAGGGGATAAAGTAGTGTCTTATGTCGCGGGCGTTAAATTGAATCGCGAGCATAGCGAAGGATTCTAGCAACTCCCGGGCGCAGCGAGGGAGTGTAGAGTTAACTCCCGAGCGTAGCCAGAGAGTTAATACTAGAATCCTGAATACAGCCAGGGATTTAAGCTCGCCCAAAACAAAGACACCTTTATCCACGAGGAGAATACACTACTTTTCACACCTACTGCGAGGTATAAAATCTTTAAAAAAAAATTGAAACGACTTCAATATCACTGAAAATTATAAAATAATTTAAATATTATAGAAGTTAGTGTTATCGTACCTGTTGTGTATATTTTGCACCAACTTCAATAATATTGCCCAAGACAAAGACACCTTTATCCACGAGGAGAATACACTACTTTTCACACCTACTGCGAGGTATAAAATCTTTTTAAAAAATAAATTGAACCGACTTCAATATCACTGAAAAGTATAAAATAATTTAATTATTATTGAAGTTGGTGCAAAATATAAACAACAGGTACGCTAACACCAACTTCTATAATATTTAAATTATTTTATAATTTTCAGTGATACTGAAGTCGGCTCAATTCTTTTTTAAAAAGATTTTATTTTAAACTTTTTAGTGATATTTTCATAAATAAAAATTGAACCATCGAAGACAGAAAAAATATCTAGATAGCTTATGATCACATTATTGTCTACATAGTTTTACATAATTCATTCGCTTCAGAAAAAAAAATATCCGGTCGTAATGAAATTTGCATGGAATCATCATAGTAGTTTACTCTCTAAAATTAAAAAAAGAATCATCGACATCGGTTCGTATTTGTCAGAGTAATGTAATGTAGAACATCAGTTTTATGGTTTTTACCGGATAAATTCCTCCACATCGATCATGGAGGACTCCAGGAAGTTCTTATCCAGTTGTCATAAAATTCATACAGATTCAAAACAGTGGTTTCTTCTTTATAATAAAAAAGAATCATCAAAATCGGTATATATTTGCCAGAGTTATGACCATTTTTGTCCTTAAAAAGCGACATAAAGTCATCTTTTAAGCTTTCCTGCAGTTGTCCTGCGCAGTCACCATTCTTGTTTTTTAAGGAACTACTTATTCGTAAGCGATAATTTTTTTATGGGACCCAATCAATGGATTGAAGAATGGATGGAAGAAAGATTTTTTCAAATCGGTTCTTAATTGGCAGAGTTATGCGCGAACATACATAAAAAAATATATATTATTATATATACATACAGACGAATTGAGAACCTCCTCTTTTTTGAAGTCGGTTAATAAAATACAAAAATTGCTAGAATTTAAATAATAATAATATCTTGGGACAATCCACACACGGTCATCTGATTCCAAACTAGGCAGAGCCTGTACTATGGAAACCAGACAACTGATAAGTATGTTAGGTACCTATATGACGGCGAGCTCTTAAGCTATATATTGTACCTCCTCAAATATCCATCAATAATATTATATATACAGACGTCAATATACACTGATATTACATAAGTACATCAATTGCGTTTTTAAAACCCAAATTTTATACTCTGATTATTTATATTGTAATAATTTAAAGAGGGTAGGTAGGCAAAGTATTTGCCTATACACCCTGTTTTTCTTTACAAGATCAAAATCGTAGCAATAAATGTATGAATATAAGGGTTGAATATAACTTATTGAACCCCATCAACCGTATTTGACTGGCCACCGATCACCCAAAGACATCACTCCTGTGTTCATACATTTAATGCTACGATTTTGACTAATCAGGGTATAGGTATGTGCTGCACGCCACTGTATCTAACATGACCCGCCAGCGCTCGCTAGGCCATCGCGCTGCGCCGCCGTCCGTATTAGATACAATATAAAAAGATTTGACGCGCGTCTCCGCGTGTGCGATACTGCGCGGTCATGTGAACCGAACCTTAAACTTTTTTATAAAATTATCTAACACATTTTCTTTGACTTTACGCTTTGTTATCCTACTACAATCACTTACTATGCAAAGCGACGATGCTATCAACTGTTTTTTCTTCATTCTAGTGAATTAGTTCATACTTAAAGTTTTGTTTTCAATAGACTTACCTTCCTTGGCATCGGCAGTGACATGACCACCAGACGAGCGTCCTTGGAGTTCGCTAACAGCAGCTCACGCAGACGCAGCTGCCGGTTGGTTTTCTCTGACAGCGTAAGCAGTTCTGTTTCACTGATTCTGCAATCTGGTACAACGCTTTCACATTAATGGCCATAATTTACCAGATTTGTTGTGCATGCTGGAAGGAGCGTACATTTTCTGCTCCCTCTCGGGTATGCTTGAGCGCTGGAGAATCTGGCGAGGTCTAACAGAATGTTCAGCCCCTCTACAATGTCAATGAAAGCCACCGGGGTGAATTTAGTGGAAAAAGTCCCATACTACGCATCTACGGAAACAGCTAGCTACAGCTAGAACCATTGAAATGTATCTTCCCTGAGAGCAAACAAAGGTTCTTTGTATAAGAGACCAACGCAATGTCATAATAGGCTGTATGTACTCTCGGGGTCACAAGCGGTGTATCTTTAGGACGACAATCGCTTGCTCGTGCTGGCTCAAAATACGTGCGGGCGGGGCAAGCGCGCGTAACGTAGTCAAACGATTTTGATTGATAACTACACTATTAGGTGTATTAGGTTGGTTCGTGTCCGCGATAGTACGTACACGAATTTTTGTCCCAAGCCATCGATATAAGTATATCGATGTCCCAAGTATTGGTTTTGCGTGATATGTGAGAGCTTTTCGTCATTTCTAAAATATCTTGCATGAATATTACTTAATGCTAACTAAATATATAAGGCAGACTAACCAGGGCTAGCTGTCTCATCCACGAACTTCTTGGTAATGTCTTCGAAGAGCTTTTTGGTATCCGGTTGCGGCGGCTCGGTGATGTCCTGCACCATCGTTAACGACGAATAGTCTATCCGGAATTTCGCCAACAGATTTGCCATGCTGCAATCAAAGTAGAACGAAAAAAAAAATTAAAATAAAATTCTAGTCAAGTGTACTTACTTAAGTCAAACTCGCGCACCGAGAGTTCTGTACCTTCTTTGGACGTATAAAACTACCTGGTTTATCTAGGTGGTAGTTTCCTTGTGCTAGAAACCATGCAGGTAGGTACCACCGCAGTGTCAGTTATTCTACCACTAAGCAGCTGTGTGTAAACATGCTGTGTTCCAGTGTGAAGGGCACTGTAGCTGGTGAAATTACCGGACACAAAAGACTAATATCTAATGTCTTAAGGGCAGGGGCGTAGCTACCGCCGTATCAATGATACGGGGCCCCCGGGCTACAGGGGCCCCGAACATGTGTAAACAACAATTCGTAAAATCCATGTTCTCACATAATCTCCTAGGCCGTACTCAGAGTAATTAGAATGGAGTTAGTATCGCGTCGATTCCCCCAACAAATTTTTCGTGGCACTTTTGCGGGGTGCGGGAGGCGAAGTAAACACACACAGATACAATTTCACGCATACCCACACTATAATAAACTCGCAACACATTCAAAAAGATACGCACACAAATAAAGAATGACCTGAACATATGAACAAAAATTTGGCAGAGGGGTTAGCGCATCATGCTCTCTCCAGTGGTATCTCCTCTAAGAGGCCGTACCATCATTTGGGGCCCCCAACAAATTTTGATACGGGGCCCATCTAAAGCAAGCTACGCCACTGCTTAAGGGTCGGCGATGCACTTGTGATTTTGGTGTTGCTAGCGTCTACTATCTTACCACCACGCCGGCCGCATGCATGCAGTGCACCTTGGTAGTAAGTATATAACAAAAAGTTAGTTTGCTATCCATCTATCACCTCAGAAGAAGTATATTATTATTGTTGCTGGTAAAATTACTGGAAACGCAATGGCTATGTATTAGTTCGTTTATTCCAAGTAATCCGATTAGTTGTTCACTGCAGCTGACCACACAAGTCGGGAAACAAGTCCCTTATCATCTGGGGAACCGAATGTATTGCCTGTCATATCATTGAGTTATTAAAAAGCATCGTTTAAGGTTACACACTTTCTTTCCTCGAGGTCCAATTCGTGCATTCGGTTGGCGAGCGCGAATATTCGTAGTTTGCAGTTGGTCCACGCGGATCGCTGCGAGATGATGTACGGTAGCAGGATCGTCAGGCCGCCGTCGTCGTACAACCACCACACGTCCAAGGTTCCCGCTTCCTAATAACATACACTAATAGTCAGACGGGAGTCTTGTGTATGAAGCCTTGAGCTGTGTTCACACAGCTTTACACTGCACGTTTTTGGCAGGAACAGATCATAAGGGGTCCTTCATTAATCACGTGATGTCTTTAGCAACTTTTTAACCCCTCCCCCCTCCCCCCTACTGGTGATATGTGGTGAGGTTTTAAACTAACCCCCCAAAAAATCACGTGTATTTTTTTTGTACAAACTACTTATATAGAAATTTTAGGAATATTATGTTTAAATACAGGTAGGTAACTGATTAAATGTTGACGGGGAAGTCGTTGCCGGCATCGGTGAGTCAAGGCCACGTGGGTGCCGCTGTTTGGTTTAGAAATAGTGCCTTCAACGAAAAATAAATACACGTGATGTCTCATTATACCCCTCCCCCCTCCTGGTGCTATTTCGTGATTTTTCGGAAGCCCTCCCCCCGTGATTAATGGACGACCCCTAATCAGATTTACTAGGTGGTAGCTTTCTTCTGCAAGGAAGCGTCCAGGTTGGTACCACCGCAGTGTCAGATATTCTGCCGCCAAGCAGCAGTGTGTAAGCATTGCTGTGTTCCGGCGTAAAGGGCACTGTGGCTGGTGAAATTACCGAACACAAAGGCTTAAAATCTTATGTCTTAAGGGTCAGCAACGTGCTAGTGATCCTTCGGGTGTTGCTAGCGTCTATAGGCTGCGGTGACTGCTTACCATCAGGTGGGCCGCACGCTTGCTTCCCACCTTGCTAGTATACACAAATAATAATTATAATCAAAATAATTTATTCACAAGAAACACAATAGGTAAAAAAGTGCGTAGATCTATTTCACAACAAAATTAAATTCGGAACAGCCACAGTTTTGTATCATAAATACAGATAATATCCGGCTCGAAGGACCATTTAATATGTACGATTTCTTGCTAACCCGTACAATATTAAAGTTTTGGAAATTATAAACTTAGTTAAGAAGTTCGAACGGCAGGACACAATATCGCTAATGTCGATTCATTTGTAACAAAACAATGTTTAAAAAAAAAAATTAAAAAATGACAAGCCCGCTGAGTTTCTTGCCGGATCTTCTCAGTTGAGGCCGCGTTGTGATCCGGTGGTAGCTTCTAAAAAATGACGATTCAAAAGTGCTAGCGTTAAGCCTATTTGAAATAAAGATTTTTGAGTTTGAGTTTGATAACAACAAAGATACTTTTTATTACCTATAAATAAAATAAGTAGGCGCAGTTACGTTGTTCTTATAAAGAGCCTAAGGCTTATAAGGTTCACACGTCCCTAACAACGTACACCGCTAAATATGGACCGGACTTACCGAACTAACCGAATAAACTTATACTTAGGTACCGAAAGCCCGGATATGAGGATCATCTCATAAAATATTTACAGAAAGATGACAAAAAAAATGTTATTTACTTGTCAACTGTTAGATCGCCTACCTGTTTCCTCTGGAATATGGTCATCTGCGTCAATTGGTCCTTCGATATCTCGAGGCCGGTGGACGTGTTGTACACAATCTGTCGGTGCATGTCGAGCTTCTTGTCTTTCTTCTTCTTATCTTTCGTGTCTTTCGTCTCAGATAGTGTGAATGACCGTGAAGTAGTCAATGTCAATAAATCTGCAGAAAACGTATCAAGGTTCACAAAATTGCAATTGGACTGATTTAGATTAGCTCGACAAACAAAGTAAGTTTTGCGGTTTGATTTTTTTGCTATCTTAGGTGTTAAACGAATAGTAAAATAACTTTAATAGGTCCAAAGAACGTATGGAACCCCCGGTGCATGAGTCCGACAAGCACTTGACCATTTATAAAATTGAATCTACAATAACAATAATGGCATTCCAGCTAAACACTAAGGATGCGCCAATTTTTGCATTATCGTAAACAGCAATCCAAACATCCTCTCGAGACATTAGTTATAAGGTCTTTGTGCTAATCACACCAAAGCAATGCCTACACACTGCTGCTTGACGGCATACTACCTGACTCTGTCCCACCATCTTTTTTTATACTACCAAGGTGGCAAGCGAGCATACAGCCCGCCTGATGGTAAGCAATCATCGCAGCCTATAGACGCTAGCAACACCAAAAGAATCACTTAGCTCGTTGTCAACCCTTAAGACATTAGATATTAAGTCTTTTGTGTAGTATCCTGTAATTTCACCAGCTACAGTGCCCTTCACGCGGGAACACAGCAATGTATACACACTGCTGCTTGGCGGCAGAATATCTGACACTGCGGCGGTATCTACCTGGACGATTCCTTGCACATGGAACCTACCACCTACAGCAGTACACGACAGGTCGACATGGCAATCGGGGAGATACCACCCCGCACCCCCGCATATAAACGGCGCTCGCGTAGTACGGCGCGGGCGATGCGCGAGTATGTGGGGTATCCTCCTCCCCGCGTCTCAACTCATACCCCGATTGCCATGTCGACCTGTCGCGTACTATAGTCTAGTGCATGGTATGGTATCTTAGATGAAATGGAAAAGCTAACCGGTGTAGTAGTACCCTCATGCGGTGTGTTTTGCAACTTTTCTCTGTTCGGCTTACTTTAGAAATGAAAATATGATAGTAGATCAGTATTATGCAACTGCTAACATAGGACTAATAGCGGTAATGATAAATAGGTTGGGGTTTAAATTAATACGAGTTCCAGGGTATCCCAGCCCGTATGGAATCTATTTTTATTTTATTTTATGCCTATATTACCTATGCATATACTATTGACGTCCGCGTGCTTTATATCGGATACAACATAGTTTTAGCTATATTTTTATTAAAAATGCCCGAGGCTATGAGTTTCAACACCGTCCGCTGCAGGCGCTGTATCGGGGGGCACGTTTTGACGTGGGAGTTACCCATTTCTAAGTAATATACTCTTATCTATGGTCTAGTACTAGAAATAATACTCACTGGCGATGTTGTGTCTGGGTGCGGTGGGTGTGGGAGCGCCGGCGATGTCGAGGTCGGAGTCCGCGTGCATGATGTGGTGTCTGCGCACGCGCAGCTCGTCGTGGCTGGCGCTGGACGCGGCGCCCAGCGAGCCGCCCGCCGCCGCCGGGCCCTCCGTGCTCGCCGCGCCGTAGTCCAGCCCGCCCGACACGCGGACTATGCCCACCGCTAGACGGTTCTCGAACGCAGTGCTGAGGGGGGTGCGAACGGTCACATACATACGGTACCACTGAGGGGAGAGTAGTGTCTTACTCCCGCACTCCCTTTTTTTAAAATCTATATATTTCGATGTCGAAAACTGGATAAATGATTAATTCAAAGTCAAAATAATTTATTTAAAATATGGTTTCAAAAAGTTATCGACCCTGGTCTAATAGGCTTAACGTTAGCACTTTTGAACGGTTAATTATTTTAAAAAAACTACCACCGGATCACAACGCGACCTCAACTGAGAAGATCCGGCAAGAAACTCAGCGGGCTTGTCATTTATTCACTTTTTTTTAACAGTGTTTTTCATGTTACAATTAGATCAGTATCAGCGACAACGTGTTTTGCTGTTCAAAAGAAAAACAAAAAACGACGAAAGTACAACAAACTAAAAGGCCAAAGGGATAGTGTTATTTAAGATTGTAACGCTTGTAAGTGAGGCAGTTAGAAATGGGTACGTTTACACAGTGCCTTATGACAAGGCAAACAAGACGTTCGGCTGGTGATGAGCTTCACGCCTGCTTATAGTCAGCTGCACTGCACTGCTGCAAGACAACAGTTTGCCTGCGTCGGTTTTCCCGCCCGATTATAATGTGGGTGTCTTTAAGACTAGAGTGAATAGGCTTTTAATAAGCTAGTGTGTTTTGCCATCCTCGATTGCGTCGCCGCTTTCCATCGGGTGGGACTGCAGTCAAGCACTAGCTTATAAGTGTTAAAAAAAAAAAAAAAAAAAAAACATCTTTTTTAGAATTTCCTTCCCAGGAATATTTTGGACATAACCCATAAAGATATATTTGTGACGGCTGGATCCTACATTCTATTATTTTGTGGGAGGATCCTCCAACCGAACGATGCTCGCCCGGGGCCGAAGCCCCCAAAGGTTGATGGGGGATATTATACTTCATGTACGATGAAACTTTACTAGTGCGATTCAGGATTGTTTGGGTGACATCTTTACTGTGGCGCCTTACGTAGTAATAATACGCAATGATATGTATAAAATAGAATATCATTGAGTACCTAGAAAGTCAACCTTTCGACTGGTTGCCAAATCTGATCAGTGAAAACAAAAAGTGGATACAATCAAGGCGACTTACTGCAACACGTTGAAGTAGGAGACGAGGTCTTCAGCGGGCGCGGTGGTCCAGTCCGCCTTGTACCCCATGAGCAGCACGTTGGGCGCGAGGCGGCCCACGCCCGCCGACTGCACGAGCGCGCGCGCGCCCAGCTCGAAGCTGAAGCCGTGCACGCGCGAGCAGAACGCGCGCACCTTGCGCCCGTGCAACCACTCGTCGTCGATGCGGGCGCGGGTTGCACGGTCCTTGTACGATAGTTTTTCCTGCGAAATGTTATATGTACTAGTCTCAGAGAAAGTACCAAAGGAGTAAGTATCGCGTCGATTCCCCGAACAAATTTTTCGTGGCATTTTTGCGGGGTGCGGGAGGCGAAGTAAACACACACATATACACTTTCACGCATACCCACACTATAGTAAACTCGCAACACATTCAAAAATACACGCACACAAATAAAGAATGACCTGACCATATGACCAAAAATTTGGCAGAGGGGGTTAGCGCATCATGCTCTCTCCAGTGGTATCTCCTCTAAGGTACTAGTAGGATGGCAAGCAAGCATGTGGCCCGCCTGGTAAGCAGTCAAGACGCTAGCAACACCAGAAGAAGTTTTGTGTCCCGTAATTTTACCAGCTACGGACACTAAAATAGGTTTTAGAAGTCTTTTGATTTACTTAAATTCATAAATTTTCACCAACTCCAAAAAGAAGGCGTCGTCGTCTCGTATGTATGTACCTACATTCTGAAAAAACTTATAGGTGGGACCAATGTGCAAGGGACCATCCAGTTAGTCGAACTACTAATCGGACTACTTGGAATAAACGGATAACACCGCAGTGTATAATAATAAATACCGCACAATATTGAAAATCCGTTATTATTTTGTTATTTTTATATGTGTTAAGTGTTGGGCAAATAAATGCTTTTCTTCTTCTTCTTCTTCTTCTTCTTCTTCTTCTTCTTCTTCAGTGTCGGATACTCTCCCGTTAAGCAACAATGTGCTATTTTCCGATATGAAGGGCACAATGATATTTTACTAAAGGGCACTATAGCTAAGCAGCAGTGCAATGCACCCATCTATAGACAGACGTATCGCTTTCCATCAGGCGAAGGTCTTGCTTGTCTCGTCACTAGGTGGAATAAAGTACCGCATCAAAACAGCATCGCATCCATGTGGAGTTTTGGAGAAATGAACGCTTTTGCCAGCGCCCTGGCTCACGGGATAGCCGTCGAATGTGGATAGGTGTAGAATAAACTTATTAAGAAACTGTTCCTAATACGAGTATTAAGGAACAGTTTCTTCAGATTCAGTTTCAGGTTCTTAGTAAGAAACTTTCTCTTTCCTTTACTAAAACTACTATTGGAACACTAACTCGATTGAAAATCGAATCGATCGCCATAAAAACTCTTGTGAAATTAGTCGATAAAGAAAAACTACCTGCGATATATCGGCGACGATCATCAAAGATCCTGACTTGGTGATGAGGTTGGCGAGGTCGACCAGCGCCGGCCTGGTCTGCGGCCGGCCAGCCAGCACCAGCAGCTGGGGGGAGTAGTTCTTCACGTGCTCCCCGGTGCGGGCCAGGTGGTACGCACTCGACAGCGCGGTCTTGTATATCTGCGCTTGGGTGCTGCTACCCCAGTTTACGTCTGCACCAACATATTTATATTTTATAAGTGACAAATCCCCCTACTGTGCCTCCTGGCCGCCAGAGTCTATTCTATATTGCTGCTCACCAGTGAAAACACCCTCGGAAACGTCCCGGGGAAACGCTAAATTGTCTTCGAACCCGCATCAAATTTAATTAGAAAAGTATTGGAAATAATATTCTGGGACAATCCACACACAGTCATCTGAACTCTTTTTTTTTTTTTTTTTCGGGAATGATAGACGCTGTTGACCGCAGATGGCCATTACAGCTTCACCGGACAATAGGAGGCGAGCGCTTAAAGCGCTCTAGCCTTTACGGCAGAAGTAGCGACGAGCTCAAGGGCACCTCAGGGAGGCACGGCCTCGGCTTGGGCTGTCGCTTAAGAGAGGGCTGAGTTTACCACCGGTTCACAACGCGCCCCCACTGAGAAGAATCGGCAAGAAACTCAGTGGGGGATCTGATCCCAAACTAGGCAGAGCCTGTTCTATGGAAACCAGAGAACTGATACTAATACTAATATACTTTTTTTTTGTAAATACATACTTATAAGTATAGATAAAACACCCAGACACGTGGTGGGAATCGAACCCACGACCCACTGGTCAGCGGCCAGGGTGTCTAAACACTAGAACAACAAGGCCGCCGCCGTTTTGGTAGCATTAAGGCTAAATTCATACCAAGATGGCAGCGGCCGGCAGCGCACTTTCAGTGTGAAAGAATTTAAAACTTTATCTACAATAGGTAACAGACCACTATAGCTTGAAAAGCGCGGCGCCGCTTGAAGGCGCTCGCGGCTTCCTGCGGCCGCCCACGCGCCTCATTTTTCAAGCGATACTGGTCTGATAAGTATTGTAGATAAAGTTTAAAATTCTTTCACACTGAAAGTGCGCTGCCGGCCGCTGCCATCTTAGTATGAATTGAGCCTAATGGTTACTGGCTGACTTAATAAAAGTTGGTTTCAATTCAATGTATATGTAGTCGTGTATCAGAAATCATTATTTCAACATATTTTTATTGAGCTAAGACTGTGTTATCTATTAATATCGAGGGGCCTAGCCTTGTACAAAACAACATCTACTTCGGTTCCACCTCAAAGGCAATGCTAACTGTACAAACAAAACGATAGGATTACTTTGGAACCAAAAGAAATTTCAATCGCCCAGCGATGTCCTGTAGGCAAAATATGACATTCCTTAAAACATATTGTAATTTTCAATCGAACGAATAACAGGCTTCAAACAAAGACATAAACCATTAGTTTTGTATACGAATACTTTATTCGTATTCAACATCCCATCAAAACACATCAGCGGTCTCTTTGATCAAATGCAGCGGAATGATTCACGCGAACCTAACGCGTGCCAATAAGCCAAAGCATTGGAATACATTCGGAAATCGGGGCGTAATATCGTATTATACAATTACAAGCCGCTACGGTTTGCCGAATTGCGTACCAAGTATGTATGGAGTAAGAAGCCAATGATGCAATAAATACAGTTCAAAACGGATTTAGCTCCGGTCAACAGTGGCTATTCTCATGCGGAACTCCAACGGTACCTACACTGAATGTGGAAACATTCTGCAATAAACTTTTTGAAGTCTGTTTCCATTCATTGCTCGTAAAATATCAGAACAAATCATATTGATAGCCTCTGTGGTGCAGCGGGAAACCGCTTGCTTTGCAAATTGAAGGACGTGGGTTCAAATCCCGCGGGGAGCATCAACTTAGTGTAATTGTTGGCTAGGACAATGCATGCCGGCAGTCTGAAAAGTAAGGTGATGATCCATGCCTCGAATGGGCATGTAAACTTCGATCCTGCACCTGAACTCTCTTCCGTCCTCTCTTCCGTGTCGGATTGCTTGAGTGAAGGAACCGAGAATGCCCTTGTGTGTACGCAAGCACTCGTGCGTGCGCTAAGATATCTCCTGAGTTGATGGCTAATTTTGTGAAATATTTACAGCTGCGGTAAACTATTATTATAGATTTTAATCATTTATATTAACAAAATCATCTAGGGCCGATTGTTCAGCCCAGCGCTCAGCAAACAAATTGTTGCACCATTCGAAAATTTTCTTTCGGGGGAGTTACGCTGAAAGAGACTTTTCTAATAGTAATAAAATATGTGAATTTTAATAAGAAAATATATTTTTATAAAAAAAAAAACAGAATAAATAATTTAATAACCTGGATCCCGATAATGCACGATGAGATAGAGCGTGAAGAAAACGGCGAACGTGACGAGTGACATCACCCAACTGATGAGCAGCATGATGGCCACGCAACTCAGGAAGCCCAACAAGGACACCCAAACGTTATAGTACTGAAACAAAAGATGTATCATTAGGAAACACATTTCTTTATTGCAGGTCTAAAAAGGCTGCCTTCGGTGAATCATATATCATATGCAGTAGCCTCACAGCCGTATTCGGCTACATCGACTGCTTCAGACGCTCCAGTTATTTGAGAGAGCTATTATGTGTTGCAGCTGTCTGGTGTACTCTCAGGTGACTAGCATACCCTATCTTTGCACTAAACGTGCGCCCTCAGAGAGCGCACGTCAGCACACCATTTAAATAATTATAATTTATGGCTGCTGGTGGCCGGGACTTGAGATCGTCTCTTTTCTTGTCCAAATTAGACTTTCGCTCTAGTTCAAATTCGTAAACTTTCTTTTGAACGAGGTTCCGCCACTCTGAGCGCTGTAGTAGTAAGGTACTGTTTGGATGCATTGACACCAAATATGCATCTGCTAATAAATGGATTTAGTATGATTCACCTAAAGTTTCAGTGGGTTTCAGTGGGTTTCAGTGGGTTTCAGTGGGTTTCAGTGGGTTTCAGTGGGTTTCAGTGGGTTTCAGTGGAGTTGAGTTGAGTTTGTGTGTGTGTGTGTGTGTGTGAGTGAGTGAGTGAGTGAGTGAGTGAGTGAGTGAGTGAGGGACCGACCGACCGACCGACCGATCGACTGAGCGAGAATGAAGTTTCACTTCTTCCGCGCGGAGGGACTCCACGCATGCACATTTTCTTTTTAACCGACTTCAAAAAAGGAGGAGGTTCTCAATTCGTCTGTATATATATTTTTTTTTTTTTATGTATGTTCGCGCATAACTCTGGCAATTATTAACCGATTTGAAAAAATCTTTCTTCCATCCATTCTTCAATCCATTGATTGGGTCCCATAAAAAAATTATTGCTTAGTAATAAGTAGTTCCTAAAAAAACAAGAATGGTGACTGCGCACTGAGAGTTGCAAGAAAGCCTATATAGATGACGTTTTAGTCGCTCGGACTCGCTCGGTCGGACAAAAATGGTCATAACTCTGGCAAATATTTACCAATTTCAATGATTCTTTTTTTATTCGAAAGAAGAAACCACTGTATTGAATCTGTATGAATTTTATTACAACCGGATAAGAACTTCCTGGAGGACCATGAACGATGTGGAGGAATTTATCTGGTAAAAACCATAAAACTGATGTTCTCCATTACATTGCTCTGACAATTATGAACCGATTTCGATGATTCTTTTTTTATTCGAGAGAGTAAACTACTATGATGTTTCCATGCAAATTTCATTACGACCGGATATTATTTTCTGAAGAAACATGAATTATGTAAAACTATGTAGACGATAATGTGATCATAACCTACCTAGATAATTTTTCGGTTTTCGATGGTTCAATCTTTATATATGAAAATATCACTAAAAAGGTTAAAATAAAATCTTTTTAAAAAAAAATTGAACCGACTTCAATATCACTGAAAAGTATAAAATAATTTAAATATTATTGAAGTTGGTGCCAAATATACACAGCAGGTACGCTAACACCAACTTCAATAATATTTAAATTATTTTATACTTTTCAGTGATATTGAAGTCGGTTCAATTTTTTTTTAAAAAGATTTTATTATTTTTACAGTATTGGATTTCTAGACATGACTTTACATACCCGGAATGTTGGTCGCCAGCCCAGCGGACGAACCAGCGCCGCGTGGAATGTACAGAAATTGATGAGAGCATACGATGCGAGGTAGAAGTTGGTGATCAGAGGTGCTATGGTGTTCAGGTCAGCTGCAAAGAACAATGTCGTATAAATAAGAAACTACAGGAACATTGTAACATAACCCTGTTGGATTGATGAGTGACTGGTGGGTGATGGCACTCCTGTGGCACATTTGTTGCTACGATCTTGTTCTTGTAAATAAAAACAGGGTACAAACATAAAAGAGTCTTGTGATTCTCATAGAAAAACATTCTTTAGGGCTTACCTACTGTTTTTTCGGGTCACAATTGAACAGATAATATAACAGATTCGCAAAAAAATCGCAGAATTAAAAATGGGTTTATTTTTTGTGTCTGTATTTTATTTTGTGATTTTATCAGTAAGTTGAGTGCATAAAAGGTGCGGAGTTAGACAGTGTACAAGTGAGGACACCGATGTAGTGGTCATGTACTAAGTAGTACGTAATTTCACGTTGTCGTTTCTTCTTTAGCCCTCAATCGAAGTGACACGTACACTTAGAGTATAAATTACTATGATCGAAGCACGCACAGTAGTCTCAGTGGATCTTTGTGTCTCTGAAGGATGATAGGCTTGGCGAATCATTGCGCAACTACAGTCGTGAGCTGTGAATACAAAAACACAAAAGAAGCCACTGCGCAGCGTCTTCCAGCCAACTTCAGACAGGCAAAGATCCGCTGTGACTACTGTACAGTCGTATGTATACAAAGAAGGCTTTAACTTTTTTAAATGACAACATATTTATTCACTAGAAAATATGCCACAATAAAAAAATCCAAACTTAGACAGCTAGTACTACACCAAACATAAAATACTGACCTATAAGCAGAAACACCGTTGACACGAGGAAGGTGAGCACATATCCGCGATACGGCTCGCCGTGCTTCCCGTACGGCTTTGAGAAGAATATAAGGCCAGGGTAGATTCGGTCCACACCTAGCGCTTGGATAAGCCGAGGTACGGACAATAGGTTCGTCAAAGCTGTCGACAGCGTCGCTGCCCAGCACCCGGCATATATGAACGGTCCCCACGCTGACATCAATTGCATCACCTGGGACCCAGAAAGGTAATCTTACAGTAGAATCAAACGTAAAAGTCAAAATATCTTATTATGTATAGGCCCCCATGGAGGCACGAAATCATTGTAATCAAACTACTAGCAGATCTTTATGCGGACAAATCGAGAAACAAGTTTTCTATCCTATGCTTTAGGAAGACAAAAAACTTCGTAGTCAGAAAATAAAGCTATTAATCAAGTGTAACGTGTGTGTATACGGTAACGTCTGCTGAATCTTACATATTAATATTGGTCCAACATGTATTAAATTTTTCAACCCCTTAAGATTTTTCTTTTGTGTTTTCCCGTTTCTGTCCTATTCTATGCTTTTAGCGAGCAATCTACTGCATGACCAATCTACCCACCTACCTGATGGTCGTCATGGTGCAGTAGACAAGGGAAGTAAAGGAAGATAGCAAAAAAGGACGAACTGTGGTCCCTCAATCACAGCACTCTTTATACAGCATTTGCAAATTTATTCACCCAGGAACACAATGCTAGTAAAGATGACGTTATTAGCGTAAGGTAAGGTAAGGTTGATCTCTAGCCAGGCTACTCGAATTATAAGCAAACGTCACTAGGGCACTCTACCACTTATTCTTCTTAAGGATACTAGCGAAGGAAAATCTTACCGAGTAACTCGTGTGCAGTCCGTATTTACAGGAGAAGTTGGCGTAAACGCAGTTGGAGACACCACTGAAGTCAATCACTGTTCCGTTCTCCATCACCAGGTCTATGACGTCACCGCTAGCATCGCGGAGCGCCGCCCCACCAGAGAACAACACCATGAGGGCGTAGCTTATCATGGAAATCAGTAAAGCGAGCAATGTGCCTTTGGGGATGGCGGATGCAGGGTCCTGTAATAAGTATGATAATATCGCAATAGTCTATATCTATACTTATAATAAAACTGTAACAGGTCCAATTCTGTACATTGAAGATATTTTGAAAATTATATTTGGAGGGCATTCTATAACCGATACTGAGGCCGAAAATGTAACTTTTTAAATTTTTGTCTGTCTGTCTGTCTGTCTGTCTGTCTGTCTGTCTGTCTGTCTGTCTGTATCTCGGCTGAGCATCACACCGAAACTACTGAATGGATTCAAATGAAACTTGGCATGATTTGAGATCTTACTACGAGGTAGGACATAGGATACTTTTTATCCCGTAATCTAGCACGGTTCTTTTGGGAGAGGGGATTAAAGTCAAAATGGGTACTTGGTTATACGCTTGGTCCGATTTTATCAATTTTTCTTCATTATTATAATAAATATTAGTAAGGGAGCACTCATAGAGAGTTGTTATCAAGGTTTTGTAATCGATCGGGTTAAGCAACGTTAGGTAAGGTCATTATATAGATGGGTGACCGTTTAACGCCATTTGAACTAAACGGGTCGTGCTTCGGAGAGCAAGTAAAAAGTGGGTCCCAGTTTTTAACCGACTATAAAAAAGGAAGGTTATGTATTCGATGCGAATGTCTGTTATTAAAAGTTTAGTTAACGTAAAAATAGCGCATGCGGAGCTGCGTGGGTCAGCTAGTACTTATAATAAAACTGTAACAGGTCCAATTCTGTACATTGAAGATATTTTGAAAATTATATTTGGAGGGCATTCTATAACCGATACTGAGGCCGAAAATGTATTTTTTATAATTTTTGTCTGTCTGTCTGTCTGTCTGTATCACGGCTGAGCATCACGCCGAAACTACTAAATGGATTCAAATGAAACTTGGCATGATTTGAGACCTTACTACGAGGTAGGACATAGGATACTTTTTATCCCGTAATCTAGCACGGTTCTTTTGGGAGAGGGGATTAAAGTCAAAATGGGTACTTGGTTATACGCTTGGTCCGATTTTATCAATTTTTCTTTATAATATAATAAATATTAGAAAGGGAACACTCATAGAGAGTTGTTATCAAGGTTTTGTAATCGATCGGGTTAAGCAACGTTAGGTAAGGTCAATAAATAGATGGGTGACAGTTTAACGCCATTTGAACTAAACGGGTCCGTGCTTCGGAGAGCAAGTAAAAAGTGGGTCCCAGTTTTTAACCGACTATAAAAAAGGAGGTTATGTATTCAATGCGAATATCTGTTATTAAAAGTTTAGTTAACGTAAAAATAGCGCAGACGGAGCTGCCTGGGTCAGCTAGTACTTAATAAAGTTGTACGTATAGTCTGTGGGTAGTCCGGGTAAGAACAGCACCCACCCATCTCCTCCCGTTGGGTGTTCGTAAGAGGTGACTAAGGGAAAACAAGAAGACGGGCAGCAGCGTCTTTCTGTTGGATTCATCATTAGCAGCCGATAGACGTCCACTGCTGAATAAAGGCCTCCCCCTTAGAAGGGAGGGGTTGCCATAATCCCCACGCTTGGCAAGCGGCTTGGAGATCGCAGTATAGGTGAAAATCCAAAAGAAAGACGCTGCTGCCCGTCTTCCCGTTCAGTCGCCGCTTACGACACCCAAAGAGAGGAGTTGGGGGATGCAATTCTAACCCGGCACCCCACGGGCTTAGCAATATGGCAATAGTACAGTATAATAAAGTAAAGGAAGGTAAATGTAGGCTAGCTAGGCTAGGCACAAAAAGGGAGTACCAAGGCAGTGACCACTTTGTGTGTTACTGTGTGGCCAGTTTGTCTTGGGTGGGAGTCGATTCCTCAACCTATAGGATTGCAGCCAGGGTGTCTAACTACCAGACCGACGAGTCGGTCAAAAATATACCATAGGCGGCGATTTGGTTCAGTCAGCCTGTAGCGCCCCTGTTTATGACAATTTCACTGATTTTTGAGTAAGCAACTCAATCAACTCTGAAACGTGAATGGTAGACGGCCGTTAGTATTCGCTTCATAATTATTAGATTACATTTATTTTTAATTTTTTCTAAACAGTGCCTATTTTTGGCCCACTGTTGGGCACGGGCCTCCCTTCAAGGTTAAGCCATAGTCCACCACGCTGGGCAGGTGCGAGTTGGCGGACTTCACACCTCATTCGAAAGCTAGTTAAGCTTTCTCAGACATGCCGGTTTCCTAACGATGTTCTCCTTCACCGAGATTAGAAATATTGTCTTTAAATTTACCATCTTGCTATCCACGGTCATCCGTGATGAATTTCTAATACACACTTCCTATCTTGGAATTCCAAGCAGTGTTGATTGTATGTTGTTTCTCTTAGTTTTATAGTTTACAAGAATAGCTGTGAGTCACTACGAAACTCGCATCAATTGGTTTTAATGAATCAATGAGCGTTGCGTCGTGGGACAAGATATTATCGAAAATTTACGGGGTTAAAAAAATTGACACCCATGGCTCGACTGTTGAGCCCGTTTCGTTCGCGTTGTACCACGCCAAATATTACAATTCAATTTAATACGCAAATAAATTTGGTACTTGGCATACCACCTCTTGACATTTGATTTGATTTGAGACGAATACTGACTTACTTCCAAAGTGAGTTCCGTCTCGTTAGATTCGATTGAAACAATCCAATAAAATAAAGGTTTGGAGAAGATTTATTATTTAGTGATTCCGCTGAATGCGATTGTTATTTCTAATATTTTAGTATTAGTACAGGTCTCATTAGTTGTGGTTTAATTTCAATTTTATGATCAAGTTTAATAACGGATCAGAAGTAAAGACGTTTTTAATCCTATCGGTATGTGTTTTCTGTTTATTCATATGCTTTATCTTTGCGTTAAGAATTATATATTATGTACTTACATAGTTACCTAGAAGGAACATTAACTCAGTTAAAATATTAGGTTGTAAGTAAATATTGTAGTGACTGATTTTTTATATTGACTGTTGACTGGTATTCTATAGAATCCTAAGTCCGCCAACCCGCACTTGGCCAGCGTGGTGGAATGGCCTAAGCCCATTCATCTTGATGGGAGGCCCGTGCTCAACAATGGGACATAAATGAAGGCTGGTATTATTACTATTAAACCACAGTACCGTTATTCGAAGCTTATAATGAGAGCGGCACTTCCGGTTTCCCGTCATATTTCTTCCTATTGGTCTACTTCACTGTGATTTGATCGGACGTGACGTCATATTGCCAGGCGGGTGGGGGGAGCTGTTGTAAAACACGCTCACTCCATTCGTGTTCATTGGCGTCTTGTTTCCCGTCACGGACACCCGTCCGAGGCTACAATATACAACTGTTTGTGGAATTTAAATAAAATTCTAAATCTAAATAATTCCAAAAGTATACAATGTTGAACAACAATATTTACTACAAATAGTTGAAGCCGAACAAAATGCACGTAAGTACAAAACATTTTAACGGTGTTTGCCGTTCGTTTTGTTTGTGTGTTCCTAATAAAATGTTTTATACTATTAAATAGTGTGTGGTTTGAATATAGTGCAAGTAAATTGGGCTATGTTGGTCATAAATTTGTAAATAATCAATTTTCATTTAGCCCACTGATAGTAATTCGTATATTTGAAAACTTTAAAAATTATTATTTAATACTTGTGCTGAATTGATATTTTTATTAAAGTTTAATGTGGGTAAGCTTTATGTACGAGTTTTCCAAGTGGATAAAAAGTAACGGACACATAAACATGTAATATTACAAATTCTAATCTACCTGCAGTTTAAAACATTTGCAGAACTATTTTGTAGCCAAGTCCTACGATAATATGGTACATCTACCTGCAGTTTTCAGCATTTGCAGAATTATTTTGTAGGCGAGTTCTACGATAATAATACGTATCTCTTACACTTAGTTCTAAGCTTTTTTTTTCAGAATGGATGGTCAATTTACAATAATACAATCTGAACAGTGAAACAGTGACATTAGTTGTACTTGAAGAAAAGGCGCTCAGGCGTTATCAATGTGGTGTGATAATTGGATAAATTCAGTAAACAAGTGAGTTTTGTTAATATATTACTTTTGATTGTGCGGTATCTGTAAGTTCACGTGTGCTGACAAGTAGAACTATACTCATAGGGTAACCTAGGATTGGGAATTAAAAGCCTAGATACAGTACAAATGGAGTATTTAAGTCTTATAATTGTGGCGGCCACCTCAATTTTACAGACAAACCATTTGCGACCATATTTTTTGTTATATCTAACAAAAAAATGATATTATATACAATATCATTGTATCATTGCTTGCATGACAATATTTCGTACTCTTCTTGTGTGGGCTATGTAGGTTAATTACTATTATAGTCTGTGAGCAGAAAGGTGGAAATATAACTGTTTCAAAGTTAATTGAAATACAATTACGGTTTTCTTTAAAATCTCTTAAAACTTTTTCAATAAGTTTGTGCGACGCAATATTGAGTATTGAGAAACGTAGAGATGCTATCATATTAACAAATCTGTTTGTCTTGGAGAAATCCAGTGCATGCGTACGCAACGCAGTAACTTTTAGTGTCTAATACACAAAATTCACGTATATATATGGCAAGCCTCGTAAGGTTACAATCAATATAAAGTACTATCTCATGACACAAGTTGCCATCCATCGTTGCAGGATGGGTGCACAAATCATATAGAGTATCATCGCGTGGTACGAGGTCTAATTTCTATTCTCCTTTGCATAACGTTTGCAAATATTATCGCCCACCCTCGCAGGATGGGTACACAAATAATTAAGCTGTCGCAGGATGGTATGTATCATCTCATGTATGTTGATCATGACCACGCACCTGATTCAGAATCAATTTTGACGATCTTATCAGTCTGACTGTTGTTGGCTGACTTCTACTTCACCATCAGCATTAAGTACCATCACGTGGCATATTTTCTAGATTCCATTTTAAATTGCATGGAGTTGCACAAACCACCACCCTCGCAGGGTGGTGCAGGGGCATATATGTATATATATATAAATATAAATAATAAACCTCCATCCCGTGATGGTACATATGTATATAAGTAGTTATTTATTTTATTTCTTAGTTGCTCATAAAAAGAGCATGTATCCGGTTCTTAAAATAAATTTTGATTTGTCAATTTGGAAGTGGTTTGGCTGAAGTCTATTTCACCATCAGTATATTGTCCTTCGCAAGGACTGCACATTTTATTACTCACCCTCGCAGGGTGGATACACAAAGATTTAACCTCCCTCGCAGGGACAGTAACATGTATAGCTCGTGGAGAGAGCACGTACAGTGTATCCGGTTTTTAGAATCAATTTTGATTATTGTTCAGTGTTTGTTCAGCATCCGCGAAGAACGGCTGCGTTGCCTTCGCCCTAGTCCGCACTCGGGTAAAGCGCTGACGCAGCAAAAACACTGTCGCGAGTAATCGTCACCGGTCGCCGCGATGACCCAGATTACTACAATAAGTGGTGAATCACAACAATGTGTTTAAATATAGTTAAGGCGAAGTTACATTTTAATATTTGATTTAAAATGGCTTTGCAAAATACAGTTAGGCTTCAAACAGAAACGGAACATCTTTTGTATGAACGTTTCGTTGAGGAACAAGCTGAATGTAAGAAACTTCAAAGTTTAGTGAAGGAATTACATTGCAAAATTGAAGCGCTCCAGCAACAACTGGAGCACTACCAAGAGAAGAACAATGTATCTCAAGCTAAAGATATCACGGCTACCGAGAAAACCTCCGAAGAAGTCCAATATGAGACCGATGAAGAGGAGCTAGCAAAAGAAACTGAGTGGATTCGTCAGCAGAGTCGGAAGAAAAGGAAGCTGAACCAATCACTATCACCACTGCAACAACAAGGAGCCAGCTCCAGCGAAAACGAAAAAAAGACACAGAAAGAGAAAAAGGCTCCCCAGCCACCTCCTATCATCGTGGAACAGGTTAAAAACTACCAAATGTTCTACGACTTTCTAACACCGACTATATCCAGTGACACATTTTTAATTAAAATGCAAAAAGGGGACAGCGTTAAAGTAAACGCAAATAACGAGGACACGTACAGGGCTATTACAAAGCTACTCTTAGAAAGCGAATGCCACTGGTATTCTTACGAGAATAAGCAGGATAGACCAGTCAGAGTGATGGTGAAAAACTTACACTTTTCTTGCGATCCCATCAGAATAATGGAAGACCTAACATCGAAAGGCTACAAGATCCAAGAGGTAACTAATAAACTTAATTGGAGGACTAAAGAACCTCTTAACATGTTTATGCTTTCATTCAGCAAAGGTGAAGACATTAACAAAATTTATACCATAAAGTCTATTCTCGGATGTAAAGTAGACATACAACCTATCAAAGCATCTAAATTGATACCTCAATGCAAAAGGTGTCAAGCGTACGGACACACTCAGAGGTATTGCTCTAGAGAGCCCAGGTGTGTGAAATGTACCGGAAAGCACCTGACAAAAGACTGCAAAAAACCTGCAGAAACTAAACCAAAATGTGTCCACTGTGGCGAAGCACACCCCGCTAGCTACCGCGGATGCATAGTAGCCAAGGAACTGCAGCAGTAAAAAAATAAAGCAGTAAACAAGCACAAAGCCCCTACTCATGAGGCCCCACGCATTAACACCGGCAGAAAGATACAGAGCAAACCTGTTACCAAAAATCTGTCTTTTGCTCAGATAACAAAAGGCACACAGGCCACACGGCCACAGCAACAGGCACAGACACAGCATACATCCCATTTAGATGAAAAACTAAACAAAATCTTAAACGTCATTACATCTTTCGACGAAAGGCTTAAAAAACTGGAACATAGCACCAAAGTTGCTATTACTAAACAAAAATGATGGATACCCATCTAAAAATTATGGCATGGAATGCTAACGGATTACGTCAGCATCAACATGAGTTAGAAGTCATCCTAAACACAAAAGATATCGATGTGTGCCTTATATCCGAGTCACACTTCACAAACGAAACCTATATACAAATAAAAGGATATAAAATCTATCACGCACTGCACCCGGACAATAAAGCTAGAGGAGGCAGCGCCGTCATAATAAAGGAAGGTATCTATCATTATGAGATGTATAAACACGAACAACGTGAAATTCAAGCTGTGGCCGTATGTGTCAAGACAAAACGGTATCCGGTCACCATATCATCTATATACTGTCCACCACGGTACTCAATAAAAGCAGCGCAGTATGAAAACCTTTTAAAACAACTTGGCAACAGGTTCGTCCTTGGAGGTGATTTCAATGCGAAGAATACCTATTGGGGATCAAGACTTACTACAACTAAAGGTAAAGAACTATTGCATGCAATTAGAAATAAGAAATGTGACACAATATCAACGGGGAAGCCAACCTACTGGCCTACAGATCTACAGAAAATTCCTGATTTAATCGATTTTTTCATTTATAAAAACATATCGTTAAACTATCTTTCTATTGAAGATGGTTACGATATGAGTTCAGACCATTCACCTATTATAGTAACTATTCATGAAAACATTATATATAGAGAAAACCATGTAACTTTAGTCAATAAATATACCGACTGGGAGAGTTTCAAGCACGATTTGGATTCCGCAGTGATCTTAAAAGTGCCCCTGAAAACGCCACAACAATTAGAATTAGAAGTAAAGAGTTTTGTAACAATATATATCCAACAGTGTGCTTGGAAAAACGCACCCACTTTAAAAAAGAAATCCGAAATCATAAATTACCCAATAGAAATCCGAAACCTTATAATTGAAAAGAGAAGACAAAGGCAGAGGTGGCAAAGGACTAGATATCCACTCGACAAAACAGTTTTAAACAAACTAACAAAGCAGTTAAGTAGGGAAATTCAGAAATTTCGTGATAAATCCACTCATAGTTACCTTACTCAGCTAACGAGTGATCGTACAACCGATTATTCACTGTGGAAAGCCACTAAAAGTTTAAAAAAACCCATCACGCATATTCCCCCAATTAAGGAAATGAACGGGCAGTGGGCTATAAATAATCAGCAAAAAGCAATTAGATTTGCAAATCATTTAGAAGAAATTTTTCAACCAAATCAGCCTGAAAATGAGATTACTCTTGATGCAATAATAGAAGACGATGATACTGATTTGAGACTCACTACACCAAAAGAAGTACACAAGGAAATTCAACTTCTAAACAAGAAAAAATCCCCAGGTTATGATCTCATCACCGGGGAAGTCCTCAGCAATCTTCCTCGTAAAGCAATAGTGAAACTCACAACACTTATAAATGCTTCGTTTAGATTAAAATACGTGCCCGATATGTGGAAAGTGGCTGAAGTTATTATGATACCAAAACCTGGTAAACCACCAAATGAAGCAACTTCATACAGGCCGATTTCGCTGTTGCCAATAATGTCAAAATTATTCGAAAAGCTATTATTGAGACGTTTAAAACCAATTATAGAAGAAAAACATCTTATTCCTGACTATCAGTTTGGCTTCAGGGCAAAGCACTCAACTATAGACCAAGTTCATAGAATTACTACCTAATATTATTGAAAAACGTTAGAAGAAAAAAGTTTGCTCTACAGTTTTCCTAGATGTAGCCCAAGCATTTGATAAGCTGTGGCATCAAGGTCTTATATATAAATTAAGAAAGATGTTACCAAAGAATTTCTCCGATATCTTGGAGTCTTACATATCAGAAAGAATGTTCAGAGTAAGACAGGAAGATTCTTATTCTGATCTTAAGCACATCAAAGCTGGAGTACCACAAGGAAGTGTGTTAGGTCCGGTCCTGTACTTACTATACACCTGTGATATTCCAACGCTAGAAAACAACACCATTGCAACCTTTGCTGATGACACGGCCATAATGGCCACAGGTGTTACACACGCGGAAGCAGTGGAAAATGTTCAAATTGCCGTAAACACCATATGTAACTGGACAAAAAAGTGGCGAATAAAACTCAATGAATCCAAGTCAGTTCATAATGATTTCACCAATAAAAAATCAATCTACCATCCGGTATACATAAACAATCGTGTTATACCCTATGAGAATACCGCCAAATACCTTGGCATGATACTCGATACAAAGCTTCGCTGGAAGGCTCATGTCAAAAAGAAACGCGAAGAGTTAGGCCTTCGCTACAAGAAAATGCACTGGCTTCTCGATAAACACTCCGTGCTGTCAGTGCAAAACAAAATACTCCTGTACAAACAAGTCCTAATGCCAGTATGGACTTATGGTATACAGCTGTGGGGCTGTACCAAACAAAGCAATGTAAATACAATACAACGGTTCCAGAATAAAGTACTCAGAGGAATTGTAAATGCGCCCTGGTACATAAGAACAAACGACCTCCATCGGGACCTCAAATTGGACTTCGTAGCCAAAGTTATCAAGGACTACGCTGAAGCTCATGAGCGTCGGCTTCATCATCATGTGAATGTCGAGGCTATCCAGCTCCTCGACAACACGGACATAGTGAGAAGACTGAAAAGAACAAAACCTTTTGAGTTAGTTTAAGTGTTAAATTAGTGCAGTATAGTGCAGTGTAGAACACAATAACAAAGTGTCTTCGCCTTAATAGAGACAATAAGAAAAGTGCCATTGGACACATTCTTAATCTAATATAATTTATTCGTTTAGGTTAAAGTAAAATTGCTAATTAGCCATTAAGCTAGATTGTAATTTATATGGTGTTACCACAAGGGAACACCATTAAAAAAAAAAAAAATGTTGATTTGTCAATTTGGAAGTGGTTGGCTGAAGTCTATTTCACCATCAGTATATTGTCCTTCGCAAGGACTGCACATTTTATTACTCACCCTCGCAGTGTGGATACACAAAAATTTAACCTCCCTCGCATGGACAGTAACATGTATAGCTCGTGGAGAGCACGTACCTAATTTTCAAAATAAATTTTGGCATTCTTGTCAGTCTGAAAGTTATTTTCTGAAGTCCATTTCATTATAATAATTTGACTGGCCCGTCGTTCTCATAGACACCCTGACTCCTACTCAGTGGTCGTGGGTTCGATTCCCACCAAATTTCTGTTACTATTTATCGATATAATAGTTGTATGGTTGCCGTTGTGCAGACTGTATCTGGTTTGGGATCGGATGGCCGTGTGTGGGTTGTCCCAGGCAGTGGCGTGCACTGAAAGCAGGCAAAAATATCTGCGAGTTGTTTATGCCTTATGATATTTGTTCGTGTTCCAGCACAAATATCCTTAAATTAACTAATATTACCAACATATCCATTTACATTAAAAAAAATTACGTTAATTCATGTCCAAACTAAGATTTTCTAAAATTAAGACTGTTTATAGAAATCCTAGGGTAGGCAAAGTATTTTTGTCAGTATGGAGCCGCTGAATAAACTTATTAATGTTTTCAAATGCAAATTAATATGTCTATAGAATTTGCTTTCATATGGATATTTGAAATAGTATAATAACATACTTAAAATAGGTGAAACAAGCCGAATACATTTTTTTGCCTACCCTCTGTGCACGCCACTGGTCCCAGGATATTATTATTATAAGCATAGTGGACATTGACAGGGTGTTTTTAGCAATTACGTACATCCGCAGGGTACCCCAACAAGTAACAGTTCCCTGCAGGAGTGGTAACTGCATATTGCTCTTCGAGAGAGCCTGTTTTTCTGTTAAATTCAGCAGAGATATTAAGACATTAACAGTGTGTGTGTGCCTGGCACATCGTCTTATTAATAACCTTTTTCTGGGGAGTTTGTTCTATCACGCGCTCTCGCGGGGAGAGAATACAGAGATTTACCTTTCAGAAGAAGGTTGCAGATGCTTTACAAAATTGCACGTACGTGATTCTATGAATCAATTATATATAAATATATAATTTTCATAACCCTGGCTTGCAGTCACGTCTTGGATCCTAATCATGGTCCCTTATTTTTACTGTTAATATCAGGACCAGTCGAGCGTAAACTGCTAATAGTTTATCAAAGTTTTGGATACAACATTTTAAGAAAGTTCTTCAAACAATGAATGGATATGATGTGGGGTCAACATGTCCTTCATTTGAAGACCACCATTACCTACTTTTTCTATACTATATCCCATTTCAAAGTTAAAAGGTATGTACTCTTATAATTGGGAATTCTGGGGATCCATAATGATGGAATCATTCACGAGTTTCTATAAAAATATCAAACTCAATTCTGTGGGTGTAACTGGGTGTAAGTAACCAAGCTATGGCAAAAATGCATCGCCTGCATTATTAGCCAAAAGTAATGCAGTCCTCATTCACAATTGCGGAGAACAGGCGTATAATTGTACGAACTGTAATTGTTCTAATGAGAATAAAGATTTTTAACCCCATAATTTAACTTCCGATCAATGTCGGGACTAAGAAAATATAAAGAAAGCAGTTGCATTGCAACCAAAAGCAATATTTGGTATCCTGCTTACTATCTCTTGTAATTTCGCATTTATTACAAAGTGACAACACAAGTTTCCTTTACAGAGGTAAGGGAAACTAGTATGCAGACAGGGGGTGGGACCAACCATTCACAGACGCTTATGAATATTATATTTTTCAATTAGTTCTTTAATACAAATCAAATTTCATTGATAATATTTTATACAATATCCTTCTAGAGACAGATAGTAGGATATATGGGGTACATAATGTCCATAAATATTTAAGGTACTTTGGAGCAGAAAGACTACAAATCATCCTCCATGTATGATTATTCGAGTATTCAGTGAACATATACTAACTCTTATTGGCTCTGAAGTATTCTGGTATAGATTAAATATATATTTAATCGTATTGGCCCTGAATTATTTCGGAGAGCAGACTCTGTTCTTGAACGAGTTTTGAGTCAACTATTCATATGACACAACTTTTAAAGAGTCCTAGTTTTCGCATACAGACAATATTCTTTCGTTCTGAAACTTAAAAATGTGAGTTTTGGTGATCCAGACTTGACCTTTCAAATCGAACCAAATATTACATTAAAAATTCACGAAGTAGTTTGGAATCATCATGAGCTGGTCTTGATTTTCTAAACTAAATAAAAATAACTCTAAATATTGCCACATTTTTTGCTAGTTTATAGCGGATTCAATCATTGTTGTTTGGTATTATTATTGCCTAACTCTGACAATGTACAATACTGATCAGTCCAGTTACTTGCTTGTCAATTCTTAGCAACATGTTCTTATATCGATTTTACTTATTAATCCTTTACTCGTCTATTTAGGATATGATTTAGTGAGCAATTTTCAAAGTAGCTTACTTCACACGTAGAACACATACTTGCATATATAGCAATGTAGACGATTTAACATTTATAAAAAGACCCTGACTAATGACTAGAGTAATGCCTTAATAGAGTTTAGATAAAAATCCCATATAATTTATCTTTTACTACACAGTGAAGTCTACCCTTTCCACTGTTGCTTGCTGGATGCTAAAGATTATCACACTGCATAATAATTAGAGGTAAACATTGTAACATCACCTAGTACTCTGTAAAGCACAGTCGTGTCCAAGAAGTGCGTTAAGCGGAAGGCCACGTACTGCAAAGTATACAACATCGCAGTACCTGGCGTTGTTTTAAAAACAAATTGTATATGTATTCAGTTATCTTTATTGATGGGTCAAAAAGACTAAAATCACGAACATAATTTAGCTTAATTAATTACCTATCAAGCGTCACAGGCGTAGTGGTTTTTAATAATAGCTAGAACATTGAAATTGGAGATTTTTAATACATTTTAAACTGTATTATAAAGGCGAAGTCAAAAACCGTTCGCACAAAAAAAAACAGTACTTTTGTACTGGATAGTTTAACAAAACGCAATGAATAATTGCCATAATATTGATTTTAATGGCTGATACAGTTCTATTCTCCTTCTCTTCTCTTTCTATACTAGTTTCTAAAAGAAATAATTAGCATATACAAATATATATATAAGAATGCAGTCTATTGAATTTTTATTTAAAATTCATACTTGGATATTTAAAATACATCCGTAAATCACATTGGCGTCATTAATCTACTGATATTACCAGGCGATAACAAACACGTCTCATTATAAGCTTCGAATAACGGTACTGTGGTTTAATAGCAGCGTTTTCCCTGAAAGAAAACGCATATTAAACTACTTACCTTATTCGAAGCTTACTTTTTAAACCTGCCTGGTATTTCTTCGACACAATGAACACGAATGGAGTGAGCGTGTTTTACAACAGCTCCCCCCACCCGCCTGGCAATATGACGTCACGTCCGATCAAATCACAGTGAAGTAGACCAATAGGAAGAAATATGACGGGGAACCGGAAGTGCCGCTCTCATTATAAGCTTCGAATAAGGTAAGTAGTTTAATATGCGTTTTCTTTCAGGGAAAACGCTGCTATTAATGGTATATTCCACAGTCAATTTACAGAGTTAGATACTTAAGATGCATCACTAAAATCTCAACGACATTCTACGCAGCGTAGATATTTTCCGATGGAAATTTCCGACGCGTAGCAGCACAGACGAGTTTACTTTGTCCGTGCGTAGCAGAGTAACCACTCTGCAAGAATAACCATTCTTTATGAAGATTTAACAAACTCGATAACTGAATCCGCAGTGAGATATCAAATTCGCTATACGAATGATATCTCACTGTGGATTCAGCTATCAAGGTTGTTAAATCTTCTTACAGAATACCAATACAGCACAGACGTATGAATTTGCCGTGTCTGTATGTAACAGCGACGAATAACGACGAACTAATGTAATATCTTTTTCATAGCACGATGCTGCTGCGCTGTCGTAAATATTTTGCGTTAAGTCGACGTAAAAACACGTAAAAACCGCAATGAGTAGTCATTCATGCGATCGTCGTTCACCGCAATTTAGTATGTATTGTATACACGTAGTAATATATGTATACCTATATTACTATCCCTTTGGCTTTTTAGTTTGTTGAAATTTTTGTCGTAATTTATTGTTTTCTTCTTTTCTCCCTTGCTTTATGTTTCGAACGGCAAAAGACAATATCGCTAATGTCGATTCATTTGTAACAAAACAATGTTTAAAAAAAAGTGAAAAAATGACAAGCCCGCTGAGTTTCTTGCCGGATCTTCTCAGTTGAGGCCGCGTTGTGATCCGGTGGTAGCTTTTAAAAAATGACCATTCAAAAGTGCTAGCGTTAAGCCTATTTGAAATAAAGATTTTTGAGTTTGAGTTTGAGTTTACTACGTAGTAGTATATATATCGCTGAGTATATAACCAATGATTCATTCACGTACACAAATACTAAAACCACGTTACGTACGCCCGTGACGATTCAGGATAGCATGACGTTATTCTTTGACGAATGCCTTGTAGTACGTAGGTATGTAGGTTCGGCGCGCGTGTACTCCCATTTAAATCATCGATATATGTATCGATTACATGACCACGTGGAACGATTTTGTTTTCACTTAGACGTATGGTGACTCACTCTTAGCTTCTCTATGCGAATCGAAAAACAAAACAAAAAGCCCTGATGAAGAAACTTTTTAAATATTTAGCCACTTGGCTATTGCATTCAAAGAATTTGCATATGTCTATTGCATTCAGCATAGAACAAATAAAAACAGGTTTATATATCTTTTGGGGCGTTCAATTTGGACATTTTAAAGTCTGTTCATCCAGTTTTGTCGTATCGTACATGGCGGCCCAGACAGAAGTATTTATTTTCTACGGTCAATATGAAGATATCATAGAGTACAAAAATATTGTACCTACATTTACATGGCATCGATATTTGTATTACAATTGTACACTATAGTACCTATGGGGCGTTACACTTTTCTCGGAGTCCTTCCGTAAGATTTACGTTGGTGTAGGAATTTTCAGTGAGACCAGCGCCTTCGAAATTTCCATACACGTTTAAGATAAAAATAAACAATCATTAGCCTTTATCCCACACAAAAGGAGGCACTTAGACTGACCACCATTTACGTTAAGATGTAAAGTAGACATAGTTATTATGGATAGGTTATATTATTATGTTTACCTTCAGATCCCCGGAAATATTAGCTCCCGCTTGAATGCCAGTGACGGAAGGGAAAAATATAGCGAACACGCTGAAGAAGTTTTGGACCAGACCCTCGCTGAGCCGGTAGTCTGGTTTAAAGTTTGCGGAAAATGTTGCGGCTAGAAAGAAAAAAAAACACTTCTAAAAAAAGTTTGAAATACTTATTGAAATCAAACTACTTACTTTTACGGAAAAGTAGTTTGATTTCAATGTGTAACATTCGCGTAAATAAAAGACAACATTGTTTAAAATACTTATCTATTTCAAACATTTATCTTTTTGGTGTTAAATATTACTACTAAATTTAAGGGAGGGTTTTGTTCAGCAGTGGACGTCTCTCGACTGGTGATGACTGAATTTAAAAAATAAAATAGTTAATAATACTTTAAGCTAATACAATTATACCAACAATGTGGTTACCACTTTGTGTAAATTGTAAATATTTTAAATTTGTATTATTGGAATGATTTAAGTACATGTTGTTATAGGAAAATGTATAGGATAATGGAAACTTGATCTTGTGTAATTATTATTGAAGGCCATTTTGAGGTGATTGTGGTAAACTGACAAGGTAATGTGTTCAGTCAACAGGTTTTAGGTAAGTTAGGTACAATAATTAAATCACAAATAAATTAAATTCAAAGCAAACTTGACTTGACAATTACTTAACACTCTCTCAGGGTTGTATTGTACCTAACGGCGCCACTAGGGTTACCAAATGGCTGGGAAATTATCCCGGAATATTTAGAACGATGGAGAAATGTTTTATTTATTTATTTTCTTTATTAGGATCGCCAACAAGTGATACACTTTGTAACGTTACGCGTGTGTACGCGCCTTAAAATATTAAACCGTTATAGTACTATATAGCTATAACCATACTATATGCGCCACGGCGAGCCATTTCGCCGCGAGCTCGCCAGTGCTTGTCTCACGATTGTGGAGTGCGCACGTATGTTACTATTTCAATAAGTAAAACCTTGTAAATTCAATTTGTGCTCTAAAACTACTTACGGGTGAGTGTGCTTGCTATCTGTCTTCTATCTATCTGTTCTCTTTCCTGTTTCTAGGCACTTTGTATTATCAACGGTCCTAAACCGTTGATAAAAGCATTTGGCGGTCAACGTACGCAAATTTGAATACTATAACGGAACCTGTAACCGACGCTATCCCTACTATTCTACAATATCATCTTTCTTGTATTTCTCTGTCCTTATTCTGCCTTATACTGTAATCTTACTGTTTCTTCTTTATCTGTCCGACCGATTAATGTAGCATAACCGTCTGCCAAGACCCTCGACTGGACTGAATAGGCTGAGGTGTCTTCTGTGGTCGGCGGACGGTTATGACACACGGGCTGGACCTGACGGTGTCTTTCCTTGGGTTCCAGGGTCCTATTTACGAGGTCCTACCTACGAGGTCCTACCTACGAGGTCCTACCTACGAGGTCCTACCTACGAGGTCCTACTTACGAGGTCCTACCTACGAGGTCCTACCGACGAGGTCCTACCTACGAGGTCCTATCTACGAGGTCCTATCTACGAGGTCCTACCTACGAGTTCCACTACGAACTCCCTTGCACGAGGCGTCGGACGCAAGCTGCTGTCGACCCCTACCGGTCGAGCTTGAGGACGGCTGCTGAGCCTGTCCACTGCCGGACCAGCTGCTAAGCTGGTCGACCTTGGAACTGCTGCGCCGTGCTGCGCCTGGTGCTGTCGCGCCGTGCCGTCACCGTGCTGCTTCTGCTACGACGACTCTGATAAGTTCACCTCACTTAGAAGGGGAACCTGACCGATTCTCAGTGCGCGTACCTCGGAAAAACCGTTAGCCTACTCACGACCCTTGCTCTCTAGCCTGTGCCTTCTTTGTAAATATAATTCTTTATTCTTAGTTCTTGTTTTCTTTATTTCGTAGGGCCACTATCCCCGCTACGCGACAGTGGCGCCTTAACGCGGTTATAACGGTTTTTCCTTCACATTTCTTTCTTTCCTTCTTTCTGTATTACTTCTGCTATCACTGAGTTCGCGGTCAGGTTTCGTCGCGGGTTTTTGGTGACGGTTCTTTTTGTACTTTCTTTTGTGTATTGTAACGGTCGCGGACAATTTTTTTCTTTTACACCTTGTACGGCTAGCACAACCACCCCGTAGTAGTTTCTTTTGTAGCAGTATCTCTATAATCTGGTTCCCCGTATGGTTCCCGGGTTAGAATAGGACCATCCCATCACATCCAGTGGGTCCCGTAAGAGGCGGTTGATGGAAAAAGTAGTACCACCATACCAACTTATTATCATCTCGTGTGCTACACTTACTACACATACATCTTACACTTATTACTACACAGTGTAATAGATTTGTAGTAAATCTACGTGCGTACTTGCGCTGGCAAGCGTACATATTTTTTTTATTTTTTTTATTATTTTTCTGTTACACTAAACTACCTTCAACTAAATTATAACTTAATAACTTTTAAATAAACTTTAGCGTCCTATATCTATATATCCTATCTAAGTATTTATTAAATTTAAACTATAAAAACTATGGACGGTTAACTTTAAACTTATTCATCTTGCATTTTTAATCACAATAATGGAATCTAATCCAATAATGTACACTCTCGTAAATAAACACAAACTATTGTATGTACTATTAATACGAGACGTAGAACCTATTTCTACAGTCCTTCTAAATACGTAACACCTTTACAAACTTTACTTTTTTTGTTGACATGCAAACATGTAACTAAAATTTATTTTTATTTTTTATTTGCTTGTCTAAAAGCCTTTACTGACACATTCTTCTTGGGTACTATTCTTTTTATTCTTCTGGAGCGGTTGTTATGAACTCCCACTACAAAAATAAGCCTAACATAACACACTTTTCTTGAACAGCGGGTCACGACTGAGAAAGCCTACGTGGAAAACTTCTATTTCCTCTTTTACATTCTTTTGGGGTTATCTATTTTACTAACAGTGTGTTCGTACCACTTAAAAAGTACGGTAGCGGCGGTCACTACTCAAATAAGCCATTGGCCATTGGATTTATTTATATATATTTTGGGTTTTCTCTGGGGATACTATCTTATACCAATGAAGAAGGTTTCATTAAATATTTCTATTAAAAAAAATAAAAATATATACTTGGCTACTAAACAAAATTAAATTTAACTTTTCTAAAATTATTACTATCTTTTGTTCAAAATAAATAACGTAACATTTAATTTACTTGACATTAAAATATAACTCACCACTACTGGTAAAAAGGCTGCACCCTTTTCCTGGTCCGTCGAAGCGGAAGGGTCCTTCCAGAAACTTAAAGAGTGCCTCGTTTCAGCACCAATACTTTCTTGTCCGGACTTCAACTTACCATTTGAAGTACATACCGACGCCAGCGATTATGGCGTTGGTGGTCTCCTCACGCAGACTAAAAATGGTGTGGAACACCCTATAGCTTATATGAGCAAAGCCTTATCACCCCAAGAAAAGAACTATAGTATCACTGAACGAGAAGCCTTAGCTGTCCTAGTAGCCATCGAACACTGGAGGTGTTACTTGGACAACGGCATGAAGTTCATCGTATACACGGATCACTCTGCTCTCAAATGGTTCCTTAACTTAAATAACCCTACAGGACGCTTGGCGCGTTGGGGTGTACGTTTATCTAGTTTCAATTTTGAAATAAAACATCGTCGCGGTAAAGACAATATAATCCCAGACTTATTATCACGTGCCGGTCAAATATCCGCTATCGATACTAGTCCTATAACCGCCACTACTACCGACCAATGGTACCTTAATATTTACCACGGATGCAAAAGCTCCCCAACATCTTTTCCTAACTATTTAATTAAAAACGATCGTCTATATAGATTCACGAAGGGCAAGTGCTCACTCACTAAGGAGTTCGAATGGAAGGAGGTCGTTCCTGCTGAGTTACGACACTCTGTAATTATTGAAAACCATTCAGACCCCACTGCTGGTCATTTTGGTATTTTTAAGACATTTAAACGACTAACATTAAAATACTTCTGGCCAGGAATGCATAAAGATGTGGTAAAATTAATCACTTCCTGTGACACCTGTATCGCTCATAAACATCAAAATCATGCTACGTTAGGCGAAATGGGAAGACCTAAGCAATGCTCTAGGCCTTTTCAAGTCTTAAGCGTCGATCTCGTTGGACCACTAACTTCAACAAGGAAACAAAACTGCTACATATTAGTAGTAACATGTTGTTTCAGTAAATACTGCCTGTTATTCCCTATAAGGCGTGCTACAGCCGAAATTGTCACTAAAATTCTCGAAGAAAATGTCTTCTTAGTACATGGTATTCCTTCCACAATTATCCTAGATAATGGCAAACAATTTATTAGTACAACACTAAAAAATATGTTATTAAGGTACAAAGTACCTAAACTACACTTTACACCAAAATATTCTCCTCATGTAAATACAGTTGAACGTTACAACAAAACTATAATGACTGCAATATCGAGTTTTATTCACGACGATCATCGCATTTGGGACACGCTAATACCAAAAATCCAGTTTGCTATTAACAACTCAGTTAATGAAGTAACACAACACACACCATCATTCCTAGTATACGGTCGGGAACTGGTTACTTGTGGTTCCCATTACATACATAACGATAGCGATTCGTCTGATGATATAATCTATCAACCACGTGACTCTTACGCTGATAACTTAGGGATATTATCATCGATTTTTGACAAGGTACAGTCATTATTAGTACAAGCTCACAGTCGGAATTGTAAAACGTATAACTTGCGACGGAGAAAAGCTGAATTTAACGTTGGTGATACAGTATGGAAACGAACGTTTTATCAAAGTGATAAGGATAAACATTTTAATAAGAAGCTAGCTCCTAAATTCATAAAGTGCAAGATAATATCTAAGAAGTCTCCACTTGTGTATGAACTTGCGGATATGTCCGGAAATCCTTTAGGCGCTTGGCATATCAAAGACTTTAAACAAATAAACTACCAAACATAACCTTATATTTACTATATTATTTAACTAAACTTGGCACTATAATTAACTTATATACACGTAATCATCATAATCTTTCATCATTAGCAACCGATAGATGTTCGCTGCTGAGCGGAGGCCTCCCCCTTAGAAGGGAGGGGTTGCCATACATGTAATAAAACAACCTAAACGTTTTATTAATTTTATTCCACTACATAATTATACTACACTATAGTAAACTACTTAGCTACATAACTTTATACTTACCCTAGCTATATGATTTGAACCGTTGAGCCTAAGTCCAACGCGGGTTCGATTCCTATGCAATGCACACTTACATATTTTTCTTAATAATTTTTTTTTTTTATTTAAAAATATACTACATCATTACACTAATCTCTATTACATTATCTAACTATAACTACTATTTACATACAACACTAGTAATGACACCCTGCGTTGTCTATCATAATTTTAATTTATTTACAATCTTATTGCTTTTATAACACCTATAGCTAGTCTAGACTCCTACCCTATTCATGGACACTGATTCCATGATGGCGTCCATTTCTATCCCTTAATCCTACCCTAGCGTGTATCCTTGCTGCCCGGGAATGCTTCACATTCACCGGATGGACACAACGCTATCCTTAAGGTCCTACCGGACAGACGGTGCCCTACACACCGCTCTTCGGTAGTCACTTATCCTTTCCTTGTTAAGCTGTTGGCAGATGGTGCCCTACACACTATCCCAGCAGTCATTAATATATAGTTTGGCTGACGTCGCCTACTCGTCGTCTGGTCGAATTTCAGGCTAAACCTGAGTCCTTGATGTATGTCCTTGCTGCCCAGGAACGCTACTACGTGACTGGACGGGCATACATCCTTGTATTGTCCTGCAACGGTGTCTACCCACCGCTATGCCGGTCAATTTCCCTACATACCTAAACTAGACTAGACTACAACTACACAATATTACATTACATTACCCTGCTACCATAACCAACACCCCTCTCAGAGTATTGTAATCACTACATTACAATATTCCTTACTTCCTGTCTTGAGTCTACATTGCTCTAAATAAATGTACACTCTGTCTGTTAGGGTCTAAGGTCATGTAAGGACCGAAGACTGAATGAATGGTTGATGAACGATGAGTGAGTGAATGGGTTGGAATAAATGCTAAGTTAGTTAGTAGAGAGGTAGACGGATTTTGCTTCATCTAGGCAAAATCCTACACTATTTCCCGGGGTACTGTAACGTTACGCGTGTGTACGCGCCTTAAAATATTAAACCGTTATAGTACTATATAGCTATAACCATACTATATGCGCCACGGCGAGCCATTTCGCCGCGAGCTCGCCAGTGCTTGTCTCACGATTGTGGAGTGCGCACGTATGTTACTATTTCAATAAGTAAAACCTTGTAAATTCAATTTGTGCTCTAAAACTACTTACGGGTGAGTGTGCTTGCTATCTGTCTTCTATCTATCTGTTCTCTTTCCTGTTTCTAGGCACTTTGTATTATCAACGGTCCTAAACCGTTGATAAAAGCATTTGGCGGTCAACGTACGCAAATTTGAATACTATAACGGAACCTGTAACCGACGCTATCCCTACTATTCTACAATATCATCTTTCTTGTATTTCTCTGTCCTTATTCTGCCTTATACTGTAATCTTACTGTTTCTTCTTTATCTGTCCGACCGATTAATGTAGCATAACCGTCTGCCAAGACCCTCGACTGGACTGAATAGGCTGAGGTGTCTTCTGTGGTCGGCGGACGGTTATGACACACGGGCTGGACCTGACGGTGTCTTTCCTTGGGTTCCAGGGTCCTATTTACGAGGTCCTACCTACGAGGTCCTACCTACGAGGTCCTACCTACGAGGTCCTACCTACGAGGTCCTACTTACGAGGTCCTACCTACGAGGTCCTACCGACGAGGTCCTACCTACGAGGTCCTATCTACGAGGTCCTATCTACGAGGTCCTACCTACGAGTTCCACTACGAACTCCCTTGCACGAGGCGTCGGACGCAAGCTGCTGTCGACCCCTACCGGTCGAGCTTGAGGACGGCTGCTGAGCCTGTCCACTGCCGGACCAGCTGCTAAGCTGGTCGACCTTGGAACTGCTGCGCCGTGCTGCGCCTGGTGCTGTCGCGCCGTGCCGTCACCGTGCTGCTTCTGCTACGACGACTCTGATAAGTTCACCTCACTTAGAAGGGGAACCTGACCGATTCTCAGTGCGCGTACCTCGGAAAAACCGTTAGCCTACTCACGACCCTTGCTCTCTAGCCTGTGCCTTCTTTGTAAATATAATTCTTTATTCTTAGTTCTTGTTTTCTTTATTTCGTAGGGCCACTATCCCCGCTACGCGACAACTTTACAAATAAAATAATCAATGTTAAGTATCTCGTCTCGTGCTCACCCAGTTACAGGCAACCACAACTAACAATACAGAATCGTCGCAATAATTAAATGATTATCAATAGGATCCAATGTATAGTTAACATAATTTAAAAATAATTTAAACATCACAAAATGAGATAAAAAGAAATTAAATGTAAAAAATAAAAAGTTGATGCCGTAAGAACTTAAGAAACAAATGTCATAAGAATAGAGAATTCATAAGGAACAGTGTCGTAATCTTGTTATATAAAATAATAAAATAGTTCTAGGTACTACAATTTGGATTAATCAAAACAAAGAATAATATAAAATGTGAAATAACAATATTAAGTAATTAAAGTAAAATCAATTAATATCTTTTTTTATCATTATTATACATTAAACATAAAGTATTTTAAAATCTTGGTCTTAAATATGTTCAAATTATCACAGAAAATATCTAAATCTAGAGCTAAAGAGAGATCATTATACAGTCTGACCATTCTGGTCAGAGGAGAATTAAGTCCTAAGTTACTTTTGTGTAAACGTACATTGAACAGTTCTGGCACCGCGGCGCCGAAACCTTCTGATAGGTAACCGACCCAGGCAATTTCCGTACTACAGACCACAAAAATCTATTTAGATTTCCGCGCTATACGGGCAAATCAAGCAAGGCTGGCAAGGGCACGCTTGTGCGCTTCTTAGCACATAAGTGCCTGTAAGCACAAACTACTTCAAATCAAATCTCAAATTTTTCTCTTTTTTTTTTTTTTTACAGCTCCCTCCTATATTAAATTTTTTAGTAAACTTATACTATTCATACATAAACCAAATTAAAATGGGTTATAGTCAAACTCAATCATGCTAACATAATGAGTTTTGCAATATTGTAACATGAAATTAGGCATTTTGCGAGCGCTTATATTTGTTCATGGTGTGATGGTATTATATTGGTGCAGTGTAACTTATTATTAACTTACTATAGACTTATTAATCTAAGTACATTATTCACGAATAAGTACTTATTTTCTTAACATATACTTATAAAATAGTATAATATGCAATACTGAAATAACGTAGATTAATAATGGTTGGTTTGATTTGTGTCTACTGCTCTTCGTCAGTTTACTGTACAGTTGACTGGAGAGGTGCCCGTGGCAGCAGAGCGCGCTATCTCGATCACTTGATAACACTGGATATTATTATGGTGACAACGGGGTGACAACTAAGCGTTGTGCAAACCTTCAAGAGAGAATAATAAGCAATTAACCACCCATTTAGTTATTAATACAGTTATTTGAGTACAAGAAGTTGCGAAGATAATACCTTTAGGGTAGGATCCGCAGGTTAAGCCTAGTGTTGTAATATAATAGTCATGTCTTGTTCCTGTTTATTTGTATTAATTTTTGTTTCCTTTTTTTTTTTTTCTTCTATGTGTCCTTTCTTCCTCTGTACGCGCGGATGTATGTAATATTATCCTGTAATAGATATAGAATAGAATGTATACTATAGCGTGTCAACATTTGCATTAGTTTAATTCAAATCGGTTGATTTACACATACCTGTTATTAGTATTAAATGTTGCTGAACGAAGTGTCGCGTCACGCTCGCGTGCGATAACAACTGCGTATGAGCGAGTCGGCGCAGCGGTGGCGGCGATAGACGACGCGACACCCTGCCTCATGTGACAGGTCCGGTTTGGCCATATTTATATAATTATATAGTAGCGCGCCGGCGCCGCGCATTGCGTGGGGCTCGGGCTACGTTTATTTTATTTTGTTTGTATCGTCACTAGGTGCTCACGGAAGACCAGCGTTGTTGCTTTTTGGAGCAATAACATTAAGCTGAGTGAGCACCATTTCAACGACTTTAATGTAGTTTTTAGTTATTTTTTTTATACTTTCGTTTATTTTAAGTTTTTGTGTGTCGTTGAATAAATTTATTTTTCTTTCTTTCTTTCTTTTAAATCAATTATATTATCAATCATTAGGGACATCGTCTGTTGATCTTTGACATTTAGTAAACTCCACTACTCATTTCCTAGTCTCTACTCACTTCTTAAGTCTTGTAACGGTATGGCCGCTGGCTGATCAGCGCCGTCTACCACCTATCTACCTCTAAATAAGTTCTTGAATGCCTGCCCTAAAAATCAATCATCAGCCTATAGTCGTCCACTATTTGTCTTCGATGTTCGGCTTTCCTCACGCAGTTTCCTGGAGCTCTACGTAATCGTCGGTTCACGTGCCTGAGGACATCCTATGATACTTTCCCGGTTCGCGGCCTCTCTTCAAAAACTCGTTAATACTGTGATATACTTACTACTGAATCCAACAAAACCCTTTGCGATTTCGTCAGCATTTTTGGGTCCCATCAGTGTCCCAACCACGAAGTCAACCATCGCCCCCACGATGATCGCAATCAGGAAATTCTGTGTAACAAGAATTGAATTAAATTTAAGTTCAAAAACAGTTGAATTCTTAAATTACACCTACACTGAAATAGTATCTATACTTATAATAAAACTGTAACAGGTCCAATTCTGTACATTGTAGATATTTTGAAAATTATATTTGGAGGACATTCTATAACCGATACTGAGGCCGAAAATGTATTTTTTTTAATTTTTGTCTGTCTGTCTGTCTGTCTGTCTGTCTGTCTGTATCTCGGCTGAGCATCACGCCGAAACTACTGGATGGATTGAAACGAAACTTGGCATGATTTGAGATCTTACTACGAGGTAGGACATAGGATACTTTTTATCCCGTAATCTAGCACGGTTCTTTTGGGAGAGAGGATTAAAGTCAAAATGGGTACTTGGTTATACGCTTGGTCCGATTTTATCATTTTTTCTTTATATTTATAATAAATATTTGTAAGGGAACACTCATAGACAGTTGTTAACAATTTTTGGAAATCGATCAGGTTAAGCAACGTTAGCTAAGGTCATTAAATAGATGGGTGACCGTTTAACGCCATTTGAACTAAACGTTTCCGTGCTTTGGAGGGCAAGTACAAAGTGGGTCCAAGTTTTTAACCGACTTTAAAAAAGGAGGTTTTGTATTCTATGCGAATGTATATTATTGAAAGTTTAGTAAACGTAAACACAGCGCGGGCGGAGCTGCGTGGGTCAGCTAGTTTTCCATAAAAATGCAGATCCTTTGTAAATTGGATATGCAGTAAAGAAAATAAGTGCCGAATATATTTATTCCTAGTACACTATAATTACTCCTAGAGTTATCAGATTTGCCCTGACAAGTTCGGATTTTTAAGCACTACTTAGAATTCTAGATTATAAAAATGTCAGGATGTTGATTATTTACTCAAAATAATACAAAAAATGCGCGCTCTGGTGGATACATAGACTGGCTCTATACGCCGAAACGGATGAACCGATTTGAATACATACGTACATTATATAAATTGAAAGGATAAACTCGTAGAGTTTGTAATAATTTATTATAATGTGTAGTTATATTAAGAATCGGACCGCTTTTAGGAGTACCTATAGCAGCATTAGAGTATCGTCTCTACTATTTCCAGGTTCTGCTGATAATTAAATACTAACATTCGAACTTTATTTGATACTAGCTGACCCGCGCAGCTCCGCCCGCGCTTTAATTACATTTTGCTCCCCTTTTCTCCCTACTCCCTTGATTTATCTCTCTCTCTTATAATAAAAATCTAATTCTATGCTATTTCTCTCCCCTCCCGCTTCGGTCTCCGTCACACTTCCCCTCTTCCTCTGCCCGTTGTCCTCTCTGAACCCTCTCCCTCCTCTCTCTTCTCCCAACTTGCTCCCTCTCACTCCCCCCCCCCCTTACTCCTCCGATCACTCACTCCATCACCCTCCCCTCTCCCTCTCTTGCACCCTCCTCTCGTTCTATATATCCTCGTCAATCATGGTATCAGCGGCATAAAATATAATTTATAACCTATTGTCAGACCTACCCGCAAAATTTCATACATATCGGTTCACCCGACTCTCGTGCACGTAACTCAGAGGTTCTCAGATTTTGTTGTGCAAGGCGTTGCGAACGTTCGACACTCGACTCTCGTGCGCGTACCTGAGAGTTTCTCTGATTTTGTTCAGCAAGGCGTTGTGAACGTTCAGGTGAAGATTCTCCCATACGACGTATTCTTGCTGCCCGTGCTTGAGAACTATGTTTAGAAAGTTGAGACCTGGCTCTCTTAGGCATTTTCAAATGTTTAAGAAAATGCTAACAGCGTGTAATATTCTAGCTCTGAAAAGAACTGTTGTTTAGCCCTGAAAAGAACTGTTGTTTAGCCCTGAAAAGAACTGTTGTTTAGCCCTCAAAAGAACTGTTGGTTAGCCCTGAAAAGAACTGTTGGTTACCCCTGAAAAAATCTGTTGGTTAGCCCTGAAAAGAACTGTTGATTAGCTCTGAGAAGAAGTTTTGCGTAGGTGTAGTTTTAAGAAAGAAATCTAAAAAAAATCGAGAGGGAGCCGACCTCGCGTCTGAGCCGCGCGGGTACCTTACTCATAGATCTAAACTCCCTCCCGCATGCGCACCCCCGCCTTGGTGACGCTCACTTCGCAACGGGCCGTGCAGCAGAAATCGTAATATTTTAATTTCGCCATAACTTCAAAACCAAATGTCCAATTTTAATCATTCAAAGCCCAAATATTATCTACATAAACTGTACTTAATGATGAAATAATTTATTTTGATAAGGATTATTAGAATGAGTAAAATAAATGCGTTTAAATGTAGTCCAAACAAAATTCAAGATTTTTAAATAAAAAAATGATTGTTGGGCCTCGACATAGATAGTGTGCCGCGGACTTTTTTGTAGATATTTATAAGATCTACAATTAATTAGAACATTTTATGGTTCTATCTTTTATAGTTTAGGCAGCGTACGCAAAATAAGTAACTTTTCTGGTTGATTTTTTACACCAAAACCCAAATATCTTACGGAACCCTATTTTTTTCCAAAATAAAATTTAGCCTATGTTACTCGTGGATAATGTAGCTTTCGAATGGTGAAAGAATTTTTAAAAACGGTCCAGTAGTTTTTGAGCCTATTCATTACAACCAAACAAACAAAGTTTTCCTCTTTATAATATTAGTGTAGATTATTATAATGATATCTCTGTAATAGTATACCCATAGAACACTAAGTTATATGTAGATAATCAGACATCTGTGAAGGTAACTAAGGGGTCTTTCCACTAGAATCGAATCGAAAACTACTATTCCTGTTTTTTGCCTTGAATATTGACAGGCTTCTTAGTATAATAAAAATAGCAAGTTGTTTGAGCAAACTGTGATACTGGGTAACAGCTATTTTTAAACCGGACTGTTTAGCTGCAAAGGTCATTTACATACTAGTTTTTAATGTTTGTATTACGAATGTTTTTGAAGTGAAACTTCTTATGCGACTTCCAAAAATGTTATCACATAACGCGTTAAGCGTTAAATGAAGCACCTTAACGCGTTATCGCTTACCGCGTTAAGTGATAGGTGTTAATCGATAGGCGATAGGCGTAAATTTGTTAAGGTTATGAAAGCGCTCATGTGACGCCGTCACTGAGTGAGTGGGTGAGGGTCAGTGGGTTTCAGTGGGTTTCAGTGGGTTTCAGTGGGTTTCAGTGGGTTTCAGTGGGTTTCAGTGGGTTTCAGTGGGTTTCAGTGGGTTTCAGTGGGTTTTAGTGGGTTTCAGTGGGTTTCAGTGGGTTTCAGTGGGTTTCAGTGGGTTTCAGTGGGTTTCAGTGGGTTTCAGTGGGTTTCAGTGGGTTTCAGTGGGTTTCAGTGGATTTCAGTGGGTTTCAGTGGGTTTCAGTGGGTTTCAGTGGGTTTCAGTGGGTTTCAGTGGGTTTCAGTGGGTTTCAGTGGGTTTCAGTGGGTTTCAGTGGGTTTCAGTGGGTTTCAGTGGTTTTCAGTGGGTTTCAGTGGGTTTCAGTGGGTTTCAGTTGGTTTCAGTGGGTTTCAGTGGGTTTCAGTGGGTTTCAGTGGGTTTCAGTGGGTTTCAGTGGGTTACAGTGGGTTTCAGTGGGTTTCAGTGGGTTTCAGTGGGTTTCAGTAGGTTTCAGTGGGTTGCAGTGGGTTTCAGTGGGTTTCAGTGGGTTTCAGTGGGTTTCAGTGGGTTTCAGTGGGGTTGAGTTGAGTTGAGTTGAGTTAGTGTGTGTGTGTGTGTGTGTGTGTGTGTGAGTGAGTGAGTGAGGGACCGACCGACCGACCGACCGATCGACTGAGCGAGAATGAAGTTTCACTTCTTCCGCGCGAAGGGACTCCACGCACGCACATTTTTTATGAAGTTATTTTTCCTCTCCGTAAGAATATAAAAACAGTATGAATGTACATGCATTATGAAGTAGGTACTTGTCGGTGTACGTTATATTAACGTTATGGTCTGACTTCGTCAGTCTGTCTGTCATATCTATATAATGCAAGAACCACTGATGCTATTGATTTAAAACTTGGAATAGTTTTAGATCTTACTTACCCAACCTCATAGCAAATGAAAAAAATATATTTTGTCTTTTTTTTTTTTTTATTGGGGGTCCAAATGGGTCATCAAAATTTCAAAGTGAGACTAGGTACCTACTATATCGAGTGGGGTTTCATATGGGGCTTCATTTGCACATCTCAGAATAGATTTTTATTTTGCTTTATGTCACGTAGTTTTTGGCTGATAATCAAAAAACTTCGGAGATCTCCGAAGTTTGTGGAGGGGCAAATCTGAATACCCATCTTCTATAATAGTACAGATCTTTCTATAATAGTACAGTTTTTATCTGAGGTGTTACAAGAAACAAACAAACTTAGATTTCCGGTCTGTTTTTTTTGCTATCTGAGGTATTAGATGAATAGTAAAATAACTTTAATACGTCCAAGGATGGTATAGAACCCTCGGTGCGCGAATCCGACTCGCACTTGACCGGTATTTATTTATACTACTAAGTAGGCAAACAAGCAAGTGACCTGTACTAAGTAGGCAAACAAGCAAGTGAGCAAGTTTTTTTTTTTATATTGTTTTTTTTTTTTTTTTTTGTGAATGATAGACGCTGTTGGCCGCAGATGGCCATTACAGCTTCACCGGACAATAGTAGCAAAGACACTCGAAAGTGGTGTTGTATCTGTAGCGAGGGTTTATGAATTACCTCAGCATACACCATAGTGTGTGGTAATGCCCTTATGAAGTAAATTGTCAATTAAATTAAAAGCAAACGCACAAGAGTAACGACTTTTAGCTATAATTCGCGGGGAGTTCCAAATTAGTGCAATTATCTTAATCTAGCTATAAACGCATTGGTCATTGCCTTGTCATTTAGTAGGTGTGTAGGGGAAAAAACAATAATTATAAGTACAACAACTTTTAATAAACTAAGTAATTACACTTTATAGACATGGTACAGTTTGTTAAGTATACGCTGCTGAACACAACAAGTAGAAATACTAAAAGCGTAAAAAGCCCGACTGCGAACAAAAAAAAAAGGTCCTAAATTACATAATACATACATAATACGTATACATATTTTATATATGTATATCTTTATATATGTAATTCTACTGTACGTGTGTATGTCACTGAACTCCTCCTAAACGGCTGGACCGATGTTGATGAAATTTTTTGTGTGTGTTCAAGGGGATTCGAGAATGGTTTAGATTCAATAAAAACGCGGGCGGAACTGCGCGGGTCAGCTAGTATATATATATTGTTAGACTCCAAAACTGATATTAAATAAATTGTAGGTAGGATAGCCGAACGCGCTCAGCGAACGCGTATATAAGTCACTGCTCTAGCGGTACCGCAGTCATTCGTTTCTCAGATCTCGTACAGTGCGGAAGTCTCAGTGAAGTTGCTGCGTCATGGTGATTACAATGTATTCCTGCTGCAGGAGTGTGGTAATAATTCTTCAGTGGTATGATCTGTTTTAATTTTACTAAGGTGGTCCAGAGACAATGGTTTCTGGACAGATTCTCTTTTTTTTAAATAATCTTATTTAGGATTTCTAATATCAGAAGTGGGATTGGATTCTAGCCTATCCGCTTCGCTTTCTGATGCATTTTGTTATATTCGTTTCCATTATTTTCATGTTTTGTTATTCTCGAAAAAAAAAATACATATGCGGGTAGTTCGTGTTATGAAAAAAAAATATTAATGATGCCCACGGGTTGTAAGATTCATGTTGGTAATGGTACACGAATAGGATATGGATGAAGATCGATCGCTAGATCAATCGACCACACGTAATAGTGCAGCTTACAGTTCTAATAGTATTGTTGTTAAGTCCAGTAGTACAGTGGAGAACAATGGTTGAACAATCGAGCCAGTGAATCTATTTTAGGTCTATAGTGAGTTCATTCGTGGAAGTACCTAATGACCGGCAAAGTGCAGTGCTACGGCTAGATTAGTACAAATGAACTAGATTGATTTATTATGTTGCTTCGTATTGTTTTAAGCAGTGGGTTGATTTGAGTTTTGACTGCTAGTTATAATAATAAAGTGCGATTACTAATAAATCTGGAAGTAAAGTTGTATTTTGTTAAAAGATGTTTTGTTGTTAATCTTGATCAGTCATTACAATTTGTAAAGCATTGTTTTGGGATAGTGCTTATTTTCTCGGTCGATGACTAATAATCGTATTGGAAATCTGGTTCGATCTGGATGTTTTGTGAAGGAAGGCCGAGCGATTATAGTGCTGTGGGTCGTACGGGCCTAATATATTGACGAGTGCTAATTGTGTCTATGTACTTGTTGATTTGACTACCTACCTGTCAAATTTTTAATTAGTTTTCTGCAGTTATGTTCACAGAATGTGTAAGTGCGAGTCGCCAGAGCGTTTGTGGCAATAGTGGCTGCATTGTGGCGTTGCTGCCGCTGCACGAATGGCGTTGGGCGCTAAACGCAGCGCTGCCGCGCCCCAACGGTGGCATGGCCGTCCTAACGGTGGCGTGACCACCACACCATGGTGGCGACGGGCTGCCACACGAAGATGGCGCTGTGCAGCCCCACTACGGTCGCGCTGTGGCGTTGCCGCCCACATGGTGGTGTTGCCGCCCACACGGTGGCGTTGGTTGCTGCCGTTTACATCGTCGGTCGCCGCGCTGTACACCGGCGTTGGTCTATGCGCCGTGGCCATGATGGCCAGACACCGAAGTAAGAAAAGCAGCTGCAGGGTTGACTGTGTGGTAATGACAGCCGCACTGGCGTAAGTTGCACACTGTTATTTGGTAAAGGCAAGGTTATGTTATTTTGGAACTATTTATTTGGTCAGGGGTAGACTATGGGAGCAATACGTTAGTCATACAAGTAGCATGGAATTAATTCCCTGTGAGGTGGGCAGAACAACATATACCCGCTTAAAGTGGTTTTTGATGCGCTTGTAACATGTGGAGAAATAAATCTTTGACGTACCTCTATGGTATTGCGGTCGCTAAGTCTTGGGTTCGATTCCCATATCTGGCAGTCTATGGTATTGTGATCACTAATAATCGCTATGGTATTGTGATCGCTAAGCCTTGGGTTCGATTCCCGGGTCTGACAGTGCTGTTGTACTTTACTGTTGGTACATTCTTACTAACAGGCTAAATGCCGATATACGTAAATGTCAAAACATCGTTGCCTTGTTTAGTGTCACTGATATATTCGGTTGGGGCTGCACCGATAAGGTGCTGTGGACCCTAAATCCAAAGGAAAAGTGCTTGCGTTCTATTGTTCTGTTCGCAGAGGGAAATACAGGCACGTGGGCGCTAGCTATGGCGTGCTGAGGCCTGGCTTGCGAGGCGTGCGTGCAGAAGGATGATGGCATTTGACGCCGTATTCTGCGAGGTGCACGGTGTCCCGAAGCGTGCGGGGAACGTCGGCGTCTGTCGCAAAGTGTGTAAACAGTCGTTGGGAGACCCATGTAAAGCCATTCACGTGGTTTTGGGGTGACCACGACGTGTTTGTATTCACCGTTGTGGGAGACTCGTGTAAAGCCATGTGCACGTGGTTTTGAGGTGACCACAATGTGTGAGGGTAACGGGTTGCGTCAGCGGGGCCCACGCTGACTAGAGACCTGTGTAAAGCCTGTACGATTCGTGGGTTTCGGGGTGACCTGTTAGAGACCGATGTAAAGCCTGGTTGCGCACAAGGTATCGGTTGCGCAGGAAGAAACCTGAGTAAAGCCTATAGTGACCTGTTAGAGACCGATGTAAAGCCTGGTTGCGCACAAGGTATCGGTTGCGCAGGAAGTGACCTGATTAAAGCCTATGATTGTGTTTGCTTTCTCACTGCCCTAGTATGATTTATTTACACTGATTTCTATGTCTTGTGTGTGAGCACTGTGCTCGCGGTTTATTCTGTTTCTCATAGCCAGGGATTGACTGACGCGCACACGGAAAAAAAAAATTAGCTGCAGCTACTAAATTTTAGGTGCTATTGCAAATTTTCTTACGAACTATAGGGACAGCGAAGTTTGTAGCAGTCGTTGCAAAGTGTTTTTAGCTACCAGAATTTAGCCAAGGTAGCGAATTATTATAGTTAAAATTACTACATGTCATAGCTAAGATTAGCGGTAGCGGCGAATATTATTTGCTATATTTAGCTGTGGCTGCTAACAATATTAGCAATATTTAGCTGTGGCTGCGAATTGTTTTTGTGACTCCACCAAAGGATTTTAGTTGCGATACCAAATAAATTTATGAGTGTCAGCTAATATAATTCGTAGTATTGTAGGTTTGTTTTAGCAGTATTAGCTAAGTTAATTTGATACTGTATCGTATCAGATTAGCTACAATTGCCAATATGTTAGCTGTGGCTACGAATTGTGTTTGTGACTCCACCCAAGGATTTTAGTTGCGACACCAAATACATTTATGAGTGTCAGCTAATATAATTAGTAGTATGATAGGTTTGTTTTAGCAGCATTAGCTAACTTAATTAGTTACTGTATCGTATCACCTTAGCTGCAATTGCCAGTATGTTAGCTGTGGCTACGAATTGTGTTTGTAACCCCACCGAAAGATTTTAGTTGCGACACCAAATACATTTAACAGTGTCAGCTAAAATAATTAGTAGTATGATAGGTTTGTTTTAGCAGCATTAGCTAACTTAATTTGTTACTGTATCGTATAACCTTAGCTGCAATTGACAGTGTGTTAGCTGTGGCTACGAATTGTGTTTGTGACTCCACCAAAGGATATTAGTTGCGATACCAAATAAATTTATGAGTGTCAGCTAATATAATTCGTAGTATTGTAGGTTTGTTTTAGCAGTATTAGCTAAGTTAATTTGATACTGTATCGTATCACCTTAGCTGCAATTGCCAATATGTTAGCTGTGGCTACGAATTGTGTTTGTGACTCCACCCAAGGATTTTAGTTGCGACACCAAATACATTTATGAGTGTCAGCTAATATAATTAGTAGTATGATAGGTTTGTTTTAGCAGCATTAGCTTACTTAATTTGTTATTGTATCGTATCATCTTAGCTGTAATTGCCAATGTGTTAGCTGTGGCTACGAATTGTGTTTGTGACTCCACCAAAGGATTTTAGTTGCGACACCAAATAAATTTATGTGTGTCAGCTAATATAATTCGTAGTATGATAGGTTTGTTTTAGCAGTATTAGCTAAGTTAATTTGATACTGTATCGTATCACCTTAGCTGCAATTGACACTGTTTTAGCTGTGGCTACGAATTGTGTTTGTGGCTACACATAATGATTTTAGTTGCGATACCTAATTAATTTATGAGCGGTAGCTAATATAATTCGTAGTAGCATGTAAAGTAATTTTAAGTACAAGCAAAGTTAATTTGATACTGTATAGTATTAATGCAGCTACAATTCCTACGATGACATGAATATAATATGATAAAAAAATATATCACAAAATATGAATTAACACTATCTCATGTTGCTAGAAGTATGTTTGATACGATAGATTGTCCTTATTAAACTTGATGGCAACAAAACAAATCTTCAGAAGACGAATAATGAGATCATTTAAAGCAATTCAACATCTTTAACTATTAAAAAGAATGTGTAAATGGTTACCGGTTACATAGCTTTAAATATGTTACGGTTATGTTATTCGTTTTGTAATAAATTGTTATGTTGTTGCTATCAAGTGCGTAAATACATTTTTTTGTATTGAAATACTTATAGCAACTCAGGATTATTAGATATTTTGTGATACTTTATTTATCATATTCTATTCATGTAGTCATATCAATTGTAGCTACGATGATACGATACAGTAATGATACAGTAGTGATATTAACTTTGCCTCGACTGCTAAAACTATTTTCCATGCTACTACAGATTATATTAGCTACCTCTCATAAATTTATTACATATTGCAACTATAATCATTATGTGTAGTCACAAACACAATTCGTAGCCACAGCTAAAACATTATCAATTGCAGCTAAGGTGATACGATACAGTATCAAATTAACTTAGCTAATACTGCTAAAATACTGTCAGTTCTAGCTAAGGTGAAACGATACAGAATCAAATTAACTTAGCTTTAACAGCTAAAATGACCTTCTATGTTACAGTACATTAGCTTTTTCAAATAAATGTAATACATAACTGAAACGAAATCCTTAGGTGAGCAAACAAACACAACTAACATTTACACTTAAAACACTGTCAAGTGCAGCTACAGTGATACGATAGAGTAATAAATTACCTTAGTTACTAGGTACTGCTTAAACTACCTAACATGCTACGAATTATGATAAATTAATCACCATTCTCAATTGTTACATGAAGTCAATACAAAACAAAATTAAAGAAAGTATCTATTTATTGAAATCACAAAAAAGTTACTCCTAAAACAAACATTAGTTTGGATAATTGAAAAGAAAATTTATATACATAATATTTTTTACTAACAATTTTATGTAACACTGGTATAAGACAGTAATTCCAACATATCAACTTTTATAAGTACAAGTGTTAACTTGATCATAAAATCACTATCTGATAAAGTGACAATAAGGGCAAAGTCAATTTCAATTTTTTTCAATACTATACTATATATAATCGGAACAACAAAGCAATACTATACTATAATCGGAACATTAAGCTTATACAGGGTTACAGGAAAAGTCGTGCTAGATCCGTTAAGGGCGTGGAGTACCCATCATTTCTGACTTATTTCACTATGAAATACCCCACCCTAAACTTAACCCTTTTCGAGATTTTCGACTTTAAATTTTTTTATTGAAAATTGCCGATTTTTAGGCTATTAAATTTTATTTTGTTTATTTTGTGTGTATTATTATTATTGCATTTTTACATGTGTAATAAGATGCTTTAGGACGTCAATCATTAAAATAGTGCACAAGTTAATTGAATAGGCCGTAGTAGACAAGTGAAAGTAAAGAAATTACAAAAATAATTAGCAGGTTTATTTTTCTCTAAGGAATATCTAAAAAAAATATTATGGCAGTTGTTCGGCAGATGTGTTTTAAAATATCTACGTTTCATCAGCTTTCTAACGAGGTATAACTATCTAGGGTTCGTATTAAATTTCGTGGAAAAAAAACTTAGTTTCATAGGCGACAGTGGTGAAGAAAGTTAATACTTAGCCCTAAAAAGTAAAGTAAAACAAAAATAGGTAAGCATGAAATGTCATATACTAAATCAGGTTTTCACACAACTTTTTCTTACTCTACACTCTTTACAGTTCATGTTCAACATGGCCACCTCTATTTCTAACACATTGTCGCATCCTTCTACGGAGACCAGTCTTGTTGTCCTCATTTGATTTGCTGCATCAACAATCCTTTCTCTTAATTCTTCCACAGACGAAACTGGATTTGGCTCGCTGTATACAAGACTTTTCATGCGCCCCCATACATGAAAATCCATGGGGGTTAGGTCCGGACTTCTTGCTGGCATGGCAACGGCCCACCTCGTCCTATCCATTTGTTTGGATAATTTGTGTCCAGCCAGTCTCTGACACTTCTCCTGAAATGGGCAGGGCAGCCATCATGTTGGAACCACATGTCCCTTATTAAGTTGAGTGGCAGATCATCCAGCAAGTCATTCAAGTCTCCTCAGAAAGTTTTCGTAGTTTTCCCCATTTAGATTGTCCGGGAGAAAGTAAGGTCCGATCAAATGATTGGAGATAATGCCCATCCACACGCTAAATCTTCGTTGGGACCCCGTCACTCTTTTCTTATTGGGATTCCTTAGTTCTTTTGGGGCCCAGTAGTGAGCGTTGTGATAATTAGTTATGCCATCTTTATCAAATTTGGATTCATCTGTCAACAAGATATTTCTTAGAAAATCTGGGTCTTCTACGTCAGCATTTAGCATGAATCTGCAAAAGTCCAACCTTCTCGCGGAGTCTCCTTCTTCAATAACGTGTACCGGCGTGTAATGGTACGGGTATAGGCCAGCAGTATGCACTGTAAACTACACTCTCCATTGCGAAAGTCCCAGATCACGGGCAACAATATTAGTGGAAGTAGTTGGATCCGCTCGAAAGCGTTGCACTATCTCATTGTCCTGTTCTTCGTTGTCATCAATTTGTGGTCTTCCCATGTCTGTACTTCGTCTCAAAACAGAGCCAGTTTCTCGAAGTCTTCGATAAACTCTGTCAAAAACGGCCACATCCGGCACTCGACGACCGGGATAGCGAGTTATGTATTCGTTGCGAGCTTGCACAGACACACAATCGCAGTATCCATAACAAATAAGCATATCAGCATATTCCTCAGGTGTGTAGGACGTCATCTTCAACACTTCCGTATCACAAGTACAAATCAGAGTCCGGTTAACAAGCACAGTAGTCACAAATCAGAGGAAATAGTCCAGAATCACAGCCAAGTCGAGAAAAAGAGCAAAACGATATCACATCTACTATGTACGAAGCACAAAAGCAGACTGCCAACCAAAACAATATCCTGTGTTGTATTACCAGCCCTTATCAGTCTCTACACATTTTTTCTTTCATTCACACCTGCATAAACCGTCACTTGTCTCGCTCGCACGGTGTGTCCCAACTTGAAGGACAATAGATGCGGGACCGTTAGAACTGCTACCTGAAGCGTCCCAACTACTTTTTTCCACGAAATGTAATACGAACCCTAGATAGTTATACCTCGTTAGAAAGCTGATGAAACGAAGATATTTTAAAACACATCTGTCGAACAACTGCCATAATATTTTTTTTAGATATCCCTTAGAGAAAAATAAACCTGCTAATTATTTTTGTAATTTCTTTACTTTCACTTGTCTACTACGGCCTATTCAATTAACTTGTGCACTATTTTAATGATTGACGTCCTAAAGCATCTTATTACACATGTCAAAATGCAATAATAATAATAATAATAATACACACAAAATAAACAAAATAAAATTTAATAGCCTAAACATCGGCAATTTTCAATAAAAAAATTTAAAGTCGAAAATCTCGAAAAGGGTTAAGTTTAGGTTGGGGTGTTTCATAGTGAAATAAGTCAGAAATGATGGGTACTCCACGCCCTTAACGGATCTAGCACGACTTTTCCTGTAACCCTGTATATTAATTTAAAATATGCAATACTTAACCCCCTATTAGGGTAAATGCACATGATCTGCATTTAAACTGCAAGCTAGTTATACAATTGCAGTTTTGGTGCAGTTGAAATAACTACATCGAAACTGTTGACCGACTATCCCACTGTCCGTATAGTGAGATAAGTCAACTGCACTAATACCCCGACTAAACCACAATTCTGCAGCTAACTTGCAGCATCTACAAATTGAGACTAACAATAATTTATAGCCTATACATTATACTTAATATAAATAACGATTACACATAAGGGTACAAAAACACTTATACACTACTACAGGGAGCATTGGAAAATGTTGGCAATATTTTAACCTTTGCTTCTACATAACATTAAAATGATAATAGGTACAACATTTAATGAATCACTACAGATAAATTCTCGTATTTCAGAATGATAGTCATCATATTTTATACGCAAGTCAAGTCCTCACAAAAATCCCTGACATTTATTTTAATTAAACTTTTTTATTCCTAAAATGATTGTACTATGGATGTAATTCACATGCAGAAGCATAGTCTTAAGTATTGCCGATGATTTCAAATCCATCTTGTATACAACATCGATACACTAGGCATACATGTAATATGTATTTACTAGAACCTTTACAGAATATGGTTATAATATAAATACTGAGTAAAATCATATAATATGGGATTCATAAATCAGTACCACTTACAAAATATATACACAATATTTGCTGGAGTCGTCTCCATGCAGTTGCATTTCAGCATCAGTAGAGAAATTTTTAAAACCGATTTCCAGCTGTGGACAAATAAAAAAAAAATGAATGATATAGATTGGGTAAGTATTATTTGATATAATTACAAAATTTCTAATATTTACAAGATATAATAACTGAATCTATAATTTTATTTCATATCAGTTGATATAATAAACAATTGATATAATTTTAAAATAACTATTTTTATTAAGCATAACATACATTGATTACAAAACCATTTGATATCATTTACAAGATATAAAACCTATTTAGCCTAATATAATAAAAATAAAATAATAATAATATCATGTTTTTTTGTAATTTCGCGAGCCCTGCTTTGCGGGGCCCCTAATTCTGGGTGGTCATAAGACAATAACCACGAAGGTTAAGGCGGGAGCTCCGCTTCTAGCCTAACATATCCGAGTCGGATTGCTCTGAATCGAGGTGTTAACTATGTTGGTACCTATAAATATACATTTTAAACTATAGACTTAATGATTTTCGATTAGATAAACATTATATCCAATAACATTATACGAAATAAGTTTTAGAATATATAAATGTTATATGTAAAGAAATTATAGCAACAGTTGGTATATCTCATGTTTATTAGATCTTGTGAACGTTATTGAAATGAAAATAGACCAAATAAATTTATATGAAATGGGACGCACCCATATAGATTGAGCTTCGTAGAAGTTAGTTAAAACGTTCGTAATAAATTGTTACTTACCAATCTATCCTCCATGTATTTGTGGATTTCCATTAATCCTTTAGACATTGATAATCTTTTTAATGTCGTGCATTCCCAGTTCTCAAGGACAACATTTACCGTTTCTGTATTTTGAAGCCAGCTTCATAATAAATAATAGGCTTATTGTTTCTATGGGCCATAGTTGCCTGCAATAAAGGTTTTATTATTATTTTTCATTTTTGGTTACTCGGGCTTTTACACCCGGACTTTTAAAAAGCTTGCATGGGGACGAATCCAACACATAGGCCTGTTAGGACAAATTAATGAAATGGAACATACCTGCCAGAATCAACTGCTGGAAATAAGATATAAACAGCAGTTGACTCTGGCAGGTGTAGGGACTATTGAAGTATATGGAAAGATTTCTTGATTTCCTTAAGTGGGCATTTGGTGGACTGAACACTGGGCTATTGTAAAAGGCTGGGGTCATTTGCCATAATTAGTAGATACACTAATTATATTTTGTCAAGCGGTGACTTGCCACCAACTAGATGGGCTCTTCATATGGCCGTCAGAAGACGACGGAGTGCAACACCGGTGTGGGTGGCTCAGGTGTCGAGAGGTGTGCTGCCCTTTCTCCGAAGTTACTCGCGGCATTATACCCTTTAACACTTTCACCCCTGGAGCATATAGCTTTAACAGCTCCTCTCTGGACTAGCCAATTAAGGCTAGCCAGAGCTGAGAGTCCTGCGTGCCCCCTTCGGTTTCCACTCGGCCGACGAAGTCACGCCAAGGTGGGGGCCCTGACCGACTCTCTAGAGCACTCGGGTCCGTGGTGACCTTACGCACCAACAGCTCGCCACAAGCTTATGTAAAATGGAAGATACCTTTTTTTTGACGTGGGGGAAATCTTCGAAAGATCCCCGGGAGCTGTGGGGCTCGATCGGGGTATGTGGGATTCTTACCCACTAAAACCCGCGCGCCGGATCTGCACCAGGGACCCTCAGTGCCTTGCCTTTGAGCCCACCGACGGGTGGTGCATTATAGCCCCCCGGGAACCAGTCACGGTGCTCACGGGGACGGGGGTCGCAACCCCGCCGCTGTCCTCCTCGGAGTCGCCGCCGTACTCAATGAACGTTCTAAGGGTTCCACACCCCGGACGTCCAGCGACTCCGAAGAGCTTATGTAAAATGGAAGGTTTAGTATAAGTGGCCGAAAAATTCTTTGTGAAATATTAGCACATTTTCATATAATAAGGCATATGTAGGACTGCTATTCTGTTCAATTAATTACAGGCAATTATAATTTATTATATTGTACTAACCTTTGAATGTATCAATGACTGGTTGATCATAAACCCAGATTTCCAATAATTTTGTAACGTCCTCCCTTGCACAATAACTTCACCGTCTATCCTATCACCTCAGCTTATCACAGATCATGACTTTGATCACGCGTCTGTCAGCATTCGAAAAACTAACTACCAAGCAATGTTGCCAGTGCTGTCAAAAAAATACAGATGAAACTTTTCTATTAAAAATGTAATTTCTATCAAATAATATATTTAACATTTTAACATTAAAATGTAAAAAATAAAGGTTAGTAATGTACATGCGGAAATCGACATCAAGCCAGGACCGGGTGATAGGCTAAGTCATAACTGTTAACAAAAAAAAAAATCTTTATTAAGAACTAGCTGTACCCGCGGCTTCACACGCAGCCAGTAGGTAGGTAATTTTCGCGTTATACTCATAAAATAAAACTCGATATAACACGATCCATCTCCATTGAACTTGATCACCTTCGGCCCGATTCGATCCGACCCTTTTATTTTTCGCGGGGAAACCTTCAAAAGGTCCTCGGGATCTGTGGAGGTCAACCAGGGTATGTGGGATTCTTACCCACTAAAGCCCACGAGGTTGTTGCATTGGCACATGAGTGGGGACACCAAAGTTCTCCGGTGGGATCTGCACCAGTGTGATCAGTGCCTTGCATTTTAGCGTTCACGGTGTCAAGGTGCTCACATGGATGGGGGTCACAACACCGCTGCCGTCCTCCTAAGAGTCGCCACCGTACTGGATGGACATCCTAAGTAAGGGCCACACCCCGAACGTCCAGCGACTCTGAAGGAACTCAATCCGACTCCATCCAACCCAGTCTGACCACCCGATTCGACTCGATCGATTTACATAAATTATATCAAAATCATCTTATATATTTTGCGCGTTACCCTTATATTTTGATGCCCCGTCCTGCAGGAACCCTTCAATTTTTCGGGATAAAGAGTCTCTTAGTTAAGCGGTCAGTGGAGCACCACTTACTTTGCAAACCGAAAGTCACGGGTTCCATTCCCGCAGGGAGCAACAACTTTGTTTAGGTAATTGTTTCTTACTGGTTAGGACAATGACGGATCTTTTTGTCTAGAAAGTAAGATGATCCATACGTCGGATAGGTACTGAGGGGCTTGGATGACATTATTATTATTATGATGACAGCTACGATGGCGATTATGTGTAGGTATGCCACATACAAAATAGTACTATTTTGACATTACCTAAATTCATTTTTCCATTTTACTACTAAGTACCCGTACATCCGTAAATCTATTGTTCAAGTAACCCTGATCTTGTTTGTAAGCTGTCTACACGATAAGTGTCAAGCTGCATATCGTGATCTACTTGCTTTTTGTTCTCGCGGGGGACACATGCAATAGGTCCCGGGACCTGTGGGGTCAACCGGGGTATGTGAGATTCTTACCCACGGCTGTCGCACGGCACATGAGACGGGAGGCGTGGACGCTCCGGTGGGATCTGCACCAGAAAACTGAGGGTTTTCTGGTCTTGCCTTTAAGCCCGCCGCTGGAGACACTTTATACATCCACCAAGCAAGCTGTCGTACTTGTTAGACATCTAGGGCCACACACCTCAAACTTTCTGAAGGAGCTTTATTCTTATATATTGAAGAATGTTATTGTAAGTGGTCAATAACATCTTATATTTTTTTATTAAGTACTTCTACTATCTTATGTATTTCAAGATCAATGATTCAATGATTTCGATATCTATCACATCAACGTATTTTACAGAGGTTTAGTTTGAGATTTCATGGAACTATTATATTTTTTAACACTATGACTCAAAGTTGATAACTTTGTTGAGATTTCAAAAATAAAAAAGTAAATTCAAAAACTATAACCCAACTAGCGAAAAATCACCCTATGAAAAGTATAAAACCATATTTATTATAATTTTCAATATTTATCGCCTATTAAATAAACAACTAACACGTTATATTATAGCGTTTTATCGAGTCGTAAAGCGAGCTGCAAAGTCTTAGTGAATTGATGCGATTAAGTGAATCGTCACTCTGGCAACACCTGCAAGAACCGTTATTTCATTTGTCCGCGCAAAACGCGAATAAATTTGCTACCATCCCAAATTATTGTATGCTACTGCAGCGAATACTATATTTGCAACAGTCGTTAAAATATTCGGGCTCGTTTTAAAACTTTTCTTTTGTACCTATTAACTCGCTTTCTTGTCTTACGAAGAACATACTTACTTACTAATATTGGACCATAGGAACATTAGGAATGGTGACCATTGGAACTACTGAAATACCCAAAATAACCCCGTCGTGTTTAGGCTAGATGTATTTGTCTTGACAAGTACTAAGCCTGTATCTGCTGTCTGTGTGTTCGCCATAATATGAGCAGCTAGCTTAAACGCCTTTTAAACGCGCTTTTATTAGTTTCACCTGTAATAAGTACGTAGGTATAGAATATTGCCACTCCATTTTCACCCACTTCTACACGTTCAAATCGTTTGGAATTTTGCACATGTGTCAAAGACCCGTGACAATATATTAATATAGTATTATCGAGCTGATCTCATGATAAAGCTCAAATTTGGATAAGGGGGAACCCTTAGATGGCTACTAGTAAACTCATCGAGTTTGGACTCATTTGTTTTGTTTTAAAGAATTCTATTTACTTTGACCACTAATGAGGATCTGATGATGGAACTGGAAGGTGGGTAAAGGAACCCTTGAGTGGGTACTAGTAATCACATCGTGTTTAGGCTCGCTTGATTCGGCTTTAAGAGTTCCATTGACTTTTCCCAATATGAGGATCTGATGATGGAGCTGGAAGGTAACCCTTGAATGCGCGAAAGTTTGGAGAGCCTAAAGCAATATCTCAATGGACTAAAGCCTAATGCATAATAATCCATCGGACGTACCTACTGTAAGCAGTTGCGCATTATTGAGGAAAGTCTGTCTAATAACCACAGATCTTGGATTCGTATATCAACTCTCAAAATTGACAACGATACATTCGAAACGATATACTTACGATATTATTCCGAATGTATCATACCTACTCTAACAAATATTCGAACTCCTCATCGTTTATCGTACCTATCTATAGAATTTTTGGTCCTCGGTACGATTTATTTTCTTCATTATTTACAATGAACTAAAGACCACGCGTACAAGTCGTGGGCACTGCTGATGTTATCCCGGTTTTACTCACTGTGGGACATATCAATGTTTAAAACCCATCTCAGAGACCGAGTGAATACAGTCAAATCCATTTGTTCACTATTTTGGCGGATTCCATAAACCAATCTGGTATATCTGGTAATACTTTTAAAGGCCCGTTATCTGAGTTAAACACTAATCTTGTTAGCTGTACTGGCAAATTATTCTATGGTATTGTTACAAATATAATATTTGCAAAAGTCGCAAAAAAATTCGGGCTCGTTTTATAATTCAAACTAAAACGCAAGTATTTAATAGGTAGTACTTAAATGCCTATTAGTACTACATACAAGATTGAGTAACCGTAAACAGTGTTTTATTATTATCTTAGGTATTATATCCATAATAATCGGCAACAAGTAGATATGTATACCTAAATTTATAAAACCATCCACGAAATTTATGATCATCAGCAGCCTAAAGTAGTCCACTGCTGAACAAAGGCCCTTAGAAGGGAGGGGTTGCCATAATCCCCACGCTTGGCAGGCGTCTTGGGGACCGCAGTATAGATGGTAGGTAATCCAATAGAAAGACGCTGCTGCCCGTCTTCTTATTTTCCCTTAGTCACCTCTTACAGAGTCCCAACGGGAGAAGATGGGAGGATGTTGTTCTTAGCCGGACACCCCACGGATTAGATGCATGTATGAAGTACATACGTGTAAAATCGAGATATTTATTTTAGTCAACAGAAGTCAAGAAAATTTGTCAAAAAGCATGCCTTGAACACAAGAGTCCCATGTTCAAACAACGCCTTGCACCTCGGAGATTTTCTTATTTCATGTCATCTTAATTTCAATATTGATTATCACTTGTGTTATGGTGCAGTGTACGATGTAAGTACACATCGTGTGGAAACCTGCACATCATTCAAAAATAGACGTGTGTAGTTTGCCAACCCGCACACGGCCAGCTGGTGGGCTATGTCCAGAACCCCCGCCATATAGAGGGGTGTGTCGATATAATGGCTCACCCCTTACACTATGCCTTGATCGCTTGGGTTCGTGATGGAAACCGTCAGTGAAACCGTTAGTTTTGAAAATTTTGATATACATTTAACTTTACGAGACTGCATAAAGAACACTGGCCGTTGTGCGTTGTTGTAACTTGCTGTAAAAAAATAGTTGTAAAATTTAGAACAATTAGATAAAGTTCCAAAATGATCTTATAAAACTCACGCAACTCTAGTTTGCTACCCCTGACAAGGTATTATTATGGTTCACTGTTAAGTTAATTTGAAAGTATTAATAAGATATTTCGCTATATAAAGACATATAATTAGCGACCAGAGCTCGAAATATTAGTTGTGGTGTTTAAAATAATGTGGAAGGCTTACTAAGATTTAGAAAACAAATTTAGTACTTGTTGCAAAATCATTTGCAGTGATTGCAAAGACCATTTAGCTATATGAAGACATTATAATTAGCAACCAGAGCTCAAAATATTACTTGTGGTGTTTAAAATAATTTGGAAGGGTTACTAAGATTTTGAACAATATTAACAAATGAAACTTAACAGATTCATCTGCAAAAACATTTAGTACTTGTTGCAAAATTATTTGCAGGGATTGCAAAGAACATTTAGCTGTAGGAAGACATTAAAATTAGCCACCACAGCTAAAAATATTAGTCGTGTTGTCTAAAATAATTTGGAAGGGTTACTAAGACTTTGAACAATATTACTAAGATATTAACAAATGAAACTTAACAGATTTATCAGCAAACAAATTTAGTACTTGTTGCCAAATCATTTGCAGTGATTGCAAAGACCATTTAGCTATAGGAAGACATTATAATTAGTAACCACAGCTAAAAATATTAGTTGTGTTGTTTAAAATAATTTGGAAGGGTTACTAAGATTTTGAACAATATTAACAAATGAAACTTAACAGATTTATCAGCAAACAATTTTAGTACTTGTTGCAAAATCATTTGCAGTGATTGCAAAGACCATTTAGCTATAGGAAAGCATTATAATTAGCAACCACAGCTAAAAATATTAGTTGTGTTGTTTAAAATTATTTGGAATAGTTACTAAGATTTTGAACAATATTAGCAAATGAAATTTAACAGATTCATCTGCAAAAAAATTTAGTACTTGTTGCAAAATTATTTGCAGTGATTGCAAATACCATTTAGCTATATGAAGACATTATAATTAGCAACCACAGCTCAAAATATTAGTTGTGGTGTTTAAAATAATTTGGAATAGTTACTAAGAGTTTGAATAGTATTAGCAAATTAAACTTCACAGATTCATCTGCAAACAAATTTAGTACTGGTTGCAAAATCATTTGCAGTGATTGCAAAGACTATTAGCAGGACCGATACAGACATGTCTTTGCTGCTTAAGGCATCTATCTTTTTGCAATAGTGACGAAGTATTTATCCATAAATGGTAATAATGATTTGTAGCCACAGCTAAGGGCAACCCCTAATGTTGTTTTGATGATATAGCGAAAAAAGTTTGCGATAGTTGTTAAACAATTTGTAACACCTGTTAATTTTTTGTAGTTCTTATAGCTAAATGTCGTTATCAATAATAGCTAAGTGGTCTTAGTTGTAATACACAATGCTTTGCTGATGTACCTAAGATATTATACAGAGCAGCAAATTAATTGGCAGCAAAACCAATTTAGCGACCACAGCTAAACCATTTTTTTCCGTGCAGACTGCAGGCAGAAGCAGACACGCTGCGAAGCATGGGGCGTGACCTGTTCACCAACAACGAACTTCTACGTAGCGGAGGCGGTACTGGGTATGACTACCCAAGTCTGTGCAGTAAGCGCAGTCAAAGAAGTACAAGGATATGAGTAACAAAACCAACTTTTTATTATTATTTTTACTTAATAAATTGGTTTTGATTTTCTCAAGACTTATTTTTGAGAAGGGCTAAACGGGCTAGCCATCGCAAAGCAAGCTAACCATTAATGCGAGACTCCCTTATAGTTTACCGATGTAATGCAAGACGACTCTTATAATCAATGCAGAGTAGTGTACCATACGTCTTGCGTTGAACTGCAGCGAGGTAGACCTTAACATTTCATGTTATGTGCATGCTTTGTTTGGGTATTGTGTTTTGTGCAAGACAAGTCAATGACACTGGGCCGTGTTCGTCGCAGCCTAGCGGGATTATATATGAATGGTGGAGTCTGTTTCTTCGTGTTGCTCTCGGAGAAGTCATCAATATTTAGCGAGCCCGAGGACGGTCTCATGTCAGGAGAGGCCGTGTTAGACTCCAAAACTGATATTAAATAAATTGTAGGTAGGATAGCCGAACGCGCTCAGCGAACGCGTATATAAGTCACTGCTCTAGCGGTACCGCAGTCAATCGTTTCTCAGATCTCGTACAGTGCGGAAGTCTCAGTGAAGTTGCTGCGTCATGGTGATTACAATGTATTCCTGCTGCAGGAGTGTGGTAATAATTCTTCAGTGGTATGATCAGTTTTAATTTTACTAAGGTGGTCCAGAGACAATGGTTTCTGGACAGATTCTCTTTTTTTAAAATAATCTTATTTAGGATTTCTAATAATATATATTTCAACTCGTCACGTTAAGCCCTTTCATTTGATACCCATATTGATGTATAAGGAACTAAAAAAAAATACAAAATGGCCATAAATTTTTTTTTGTAAAAATATATAGCATTTATGTCACTCCCACAAACTAAGACGAATCTAACGACATATTAAGTCACTGTTCATCACGCCGTTTTGGCTGTAGGCCGTGCCAAAGAAATAGACATCACCTATCCCATCCCATCCCATCCCATCTGATGGGACACATACCTAAATACAAACATACATATTATTATAGGCCGACCGTTTAACTCGCGTGTCGCCTGCGCAGTGGGAGGGGAGCGGGGGCGGGTAACGCTACACACGGAGTCAATAATCCAAAGATTTATCTCGAGATAGACATTGTTGGTAAAGAATAAAATAATAAGTAAGTATCTTTTTTTTTAAGTATTTATTTTTAAGTTTTACAAATATTTTATAATAGCTTCATAGGTACAAAATCATAATACAATAATTAACTTAGTCACCGAAAGTCCTGTAGCTTTAGCAACAAGTTTGTTTAGGTTTACGTCTTCAAGATACTCTGTAGAATTATGATCTTGTTTTCTGGCTTTAAAAAAGGAATATACATTGTATGCTATTTGTTTAGCTTGCTTGTTAATTTTGTTCGCAAAACTGGAAGAGCGATTCATCTTGAGATTTATCTTGGCAGTCGAATACCTTGTGTGTTCATCTTCAAGCGTCCGTAACAAAAACACCAACCGCGCGCTGCGAGCACAGCCAGCGCACTGCCGCACTTGACGTAAGCTCTCTGCTCCGCGCACCCCTTTCACCCATCCGCTAACATCTCCCCTCGCTCCCTTCTTGCCGCGCGGGCGATGCGCGAGTTAAACGGTCGGCCTATATGTACTCTAGCATTCGGACTAAAAGTGGCTCAGTGTATGTATAATACGAGTACATAATAATTCAGGCAGTAGGTATGTATGTATAATCATCATCATTATTACAACCGAAAGATCAAAGGCCTCCACCTTAGAAGGGACGGGTTCTACCATAATCCCCTCGCTTGGCGAGCGTATTGGATATCGCAGTATAGGCAGTAGGTAAACCAATAAATAGTCACTGCTGCCCGTCTCTGTGTTTTCCCGTAGTCGCCTCTTACGGATACCTACCCAACAGAAGAAGAAGAAGAAGAAGAAGAAGAAGAAGAAGAAAAACATTTATTAGACACACAAGTAACATAATAATTAAATTTAAAGGTGACAAACAGTATAAATAACTAGATGTGTGTCTTACACTTAGCAATAGTAGCAGTCTCGGTGTGTATAATGTGTCTCTAAAAGGCAACATTAGGAGGAGATAGGAGGGTGCTATTCTTACCCGGACACCCCACGGCTAAGTAAGTATATAACCTAACTAAATTGCTGGCATCCATCAAGACCACGAAGCTTTACATAAAACATAAATACATTCCATATGTTAAAAAAAAATACATTGCCCATACTATGTACTATTTTTGACTGACTGCTCTAGGAAAGGGGCTATATTCTTCGAGAGTGTTATGTATGAAAGAAACTGATCTAAAAAGCATTAAATAACGAAAATATATTGAAGTCTGTGCCAGCTGGTGCTGGTGTTAGTTAACATGATAATATAGTAGCACCGATTTTAATTATATTTTCGTTTTTTAATGGTTTTTAGATAATTTTCTTTAAACTACTTAGATATTGATTTTTTTTTAAATAGTTGATGTAGTCAAATTCACACAATAATAATAATGAGGCGTCACCTCCCTAATATTGTCTATGGTCGCAATACCGCCATATTTGTTGATTCTTTACGACAGTATATCTGGTTTTGGGTAAGTTTAAGTCTAATTCTTTGGCACGGCGGCGGCCTAGCAGTCTAAACGGTTCGATATGGGTTCGATGGATTTTGACACATGAATGTCATTAGTTCATTACTCATAAATAGGTCTTAATTGTGGGAGTGACTAGGCTCTAGTTTATAAACTTCTTTATCTTTATTTTCTTTACACACCAGTGTATTGATGTTATTTCGCACATTTCATCCAATTTCTAGGAAAGGCAGACGCGAAATGAAACCGTATTGATTACGCTCACTGTGTTGAAGGACATTTCGTTTACTAAGAGTGAGGTCAATTGCCGATGAATGTGCCGCGCCCTGCTTCAATGTTTGTTTTGTTCTACTGTCAAAATTGTTCAATTTGCCCTTCGGCCTCTTGCCTTTACGGCTGCTGTATAGATAATAACAACAGGGACTGACTTTTTACGTGCCCTCCGAAGCACGGAGACGTTCAAATGCCCCTTAAACCCATCACCCATCTTAGTACTGAGTTTGCCTGGCGTTGTTTAACCAACTGATCGTTGATCTACTGATAAATAAATAAATAAATAAATACACTTTATTGTACACCAAAAGTTACATGTAAATTGAACAATACGTTGATGATATCAATGTACAAAGGCGGCCTTATCGCTAAAAAGCAATCTCTTCCAGGCAACCTAACTAGAAAATGAGAAAGAGAAACATAATGGGCAGTACAGTGGCATACTGATGTGTGTATGTGGGTATAGGCAGACGCGTCGCTCACGACACTGGGTTAAGTTGTTAAAATCTTGAATTGACAACGCTTTGCAGGGATGTCCACGTACAATTCATCACATTATGATCATCACCAGCCGGAAGACGTCCACTGCTGAACATAGGCCTCCCCCTTCAAACGTCACAATGAACGACAATTGGCTATTTCCATCCACCTGATACCTGCGACGCGCACAATGTCGGCTGTCCACCTGCCTACGCTTCGTCTTCCCGTCTTCCAGTACGTGGTCGCCACTCGAGAACCTTTCTTCTCCATCGGTTATCGTTTCTTCGAGCGATGTGGCCTGCCCATTGAACCTACGTACTTCTAAATCAACATATCTTCATTTTTCTTACCTGCGCTTTACTCTCCCAGTCCATTCCGACGGCGCATATGATACACATCACAAACAGCGCCACCGTCCCCACGATCCTAACGTCATTCTTAGAGTCTCCTGTTATCATCGTGCTATTTCCATCCACCAACAGGTCGTTCAGGGAGTCACAGAAACCGATGGTGTTCATACTAGCAGCTACAGCGTTGGCGAACGCAAAGATTATGCCGACTGATGCGCCGAACTCTGGCCCCAACGATCTTGAAATAATGTAGTAGATACCACCTAGAATAGGGTACCTTAGTTAGATTACATTAACTACTAATAATAATAGCAATTAAAACAAACACCCTTGCAATGTTTTGTAATCATTATTTATTTTTGTTCTATACTACCAAGGTGGCAAGCAAGCCTATAGACGCTAGCAACACCAGAAAAATTACTAGCGCGTTACCGACCCTTAAGACATGAGATATTGTCTTTGGGTCCGGTAATTTCACCAGCTACAGTGCCCTTCACACCGGAACACAGCAATGCTTACACACTGGTGCTTGACGGCAGAATACCTGACACTGTGGTGGTACCTACCTGGACGGTTCCTTGCACAAGGATAAACCACATAGTAAAATTAATCTTATTTTTAACCGACTTCAAAAAAGGAGGAGGTTCTCAATTCGTCTGTATATATATATTTTTTTTCTATGTATGTTCGCGCATAACTCTGGCAATTATGAACCGATTTGCAAAAATCTTTCTTCCATCCATTCTTTAATCCGTTAGTTGGGTCCCATAAAAAAATTATTGCTTCCGAATAAGTAGTTCCTGAAAAAACAATAATGGTGACTGCGCAGGAAACTTGCAGGAAAGCCTATATAGATGACTTTTTTGTCGCTTTTTAAGGACAAAAATGGTCATAACTCTGGCAAATATTTACCAATTTCAATGATTCTTTTTTTTTATTCGAAAGAAGAAACCACTGTAATGAATCTGTATGAAATTTATCACAACCGAATAAGAACTTCCTGGAAGACCGTGAACGATGAGGAGGAATTTATCTGGTAAAAACCATAAAACTGATGTTCTCCATTACATTGCTCCGACAATTATGAACTGATTTCGATGATTCTTTTTTTATTCGAGAGAGTAAACTACTATGATTATTCCATGCAAATTTCATTACGATCGGATATTTTTTTCCGAAGAAACATGAATAATGTAAAACTATGTAGACGATAATGTGATCATAACCTATCTAGATCATTTTGATCTTCGATGTTTCAATCTTTATGTATGAAAATATCACTAAAAAGTTTAAAATAAAATCTTTTAAAAAAAAATTGAACCGACTTCAATACCACTGAAAAATAAAAAATAATTTAAATATTATTGAAGTTGGTGCCAAATATACACAGCCGGTAAGGTAACACCAACTTCAATAATATTTAAATTATTTTATACTTTTCAGTGGTATTGAAGTCGGTTCAAATTTTTTTTAAAAAGATTTTATTGTTTTATTATAGCAGTAAGAGCTGGGCGAGCGCTTGCCTTGGAAACAAGGTGCGCAGGTTCGAACCCCGGCTAAATCATCTATGTGCGTTTGTTACTAGCTTTCGGTGAAGGAAAACATCGTGAGGAAACCTGCATGACTGAAAGCCTAACTAGCTTTCGAATGACGTATGGAGTCTGCCGCACTTGGCCGTTCACCCATTGCCACGCATAAAATTAAAAAGAACCGAGTGCTAAAATGATTTATCCTAATAAAAATGACACAGCCCCTTTATAACTGACTTCTAAAAACTAGGATAAGTATTTGCTTATATTATTATACTATATTATATTATTATACAAACATGTAGGTACATTTTAAGAACCGAGTTTTAATTTAACCCTGCACTCTATTAGCAGCAACGAATATGCAGCAAAATACATCCACGCAGACGCTAAAACGCGCAATTTCGCTATAGAAAGAAGAAAAGAAGAAGAAGAATATTTATTTGTGACCGATACACAGGGAAAACAAACAATAAAAACGAAACGCAAAGTACAAACATGTCACAAAAAGGTCCTAGCTCAGCAATATGCTAGCCGCGGACAGCCAGCGCTGGTCTTCCGCTAGGACCTTTATAGCCACTGTTAAAGTGGTTAAAACTATAATAGTTTGTGCTATGACCCTTAATTGAACATAACTAACCTCCTTTAACTTCCCCGTTGGTGCACAAAGCGCTCATGGAGAGCGTCGTGATGACGCACACGACTGCAGATATCAAGATAATGATCAAGGACTCGCCGATGCCGGCGTGGGACACCACCCACGATATCCGGAGGAACAGCATCACCCCCCAGATGTTCAGCAGGCATGGTATCAACACACCCTAAAACAAGTATAAAGTATAAAAGCACAAAAAGATCACGTTCCGATGGGTACAGAACTAAGGAAAATAGTTTCATAATTCGAGTAGTATAGTAGTAACTTCTCAATCTATACTTATAATAAAACTGTAACAGGTCCAATTCTGTACATTGAAGATATTTTGAAAATTATATTTGGAGGGCATTCTATAACCGATACTGAGGCCGAAAATGTAATTTTTTAAATTTTTGTCTGTCTGTCTGTCTATCTGTCTGTCTGTCTGTCTGTCTGTCTGTCTGTATCTCGGCTGAGCATCACGCCGAAACTACTGAATGGATTCAAATGAAACTTGGCCCGATTTGAGATCTTACTACGAGGTAGGACATAGGATACTTTTTATCCCGTAATCTAGCACGGTTCTTTTGGGGGAGGGGATTAAAGTCAAAACGGGTACTTGGTTATACGCTTGGTCCGATTTTATCAATTTTTCTTTATAATATAATAAATATTAGTAAGGGAACACTCATAGAGAGTTGTTATCAAGGTTTTGTAATCGATCGGGTTAAGCAACGTTAGGTAAGGTCATTAAATAGATGGGTGACCGTTTAACCCCATTTGAACTAAACTGGTCCGTGCTTCGGAGAGCAAGTAAAAAGTGGGTCCCAGTTTTTAACAGACTAAAAAAAATGAGGTTATGTATTCGATGCGAATGTCTGTTATTCAAAGTTTAGTTAGCGTAAAAATTGCGCAGGCGGAGCTGCGTGGGTCAGCTAGTACATAAATAAGCTCCATCATAATGTCTCGTTTACACCATATCGTCTGCCGACCTCCGGAAGCGACTTCGACTTGCCGATGGCGAAGCAGATAAAGTCTATTGCCACCTCTGGCCATGTTACAAAACGTAAAACCGCATAAGTCTCCGAGTTTTCGTTTCAACTTGAAACCAATTGGCCGATCATCTCACCTAGATATTAGTTAAGAAAGCGTCTGAGTCCGACAGTAGGTTCGTTTAGAAGTGTCCGGCGAGCAAGCTAAGGCGACCTGTGACCCAGTGAAGACGAGCCATTATATGCGTGACGTGCCTTTTCAATTTATTAGACTTCTCTGTTAGATAGATGATTAAATTATCATTAAGTGTGAAGGGTATCATTTTACCGCTCAAGCCCCATCACCAATGCACCACACGAATTGGCACAGTTTCCCGGCACAATATTAATTTGACAAAAACTTACTTGAATCCATCCTAACTTGAAGCCTTCCGGCGGTGTCGGGGATTTTGTGTCTCTGTTGTGTTGAACTTCCTAGAACAAATCCAATATTATATTTTTGTAATAGATTAAAATAACTTGATAACGTGTTGAGAACCATATCCAACTAAAAGTTGATAAATAAATACATACATATTACTATTACACTACCGAAATCTCAGACCAAAATAATGTTATATATCATGGACAGTTGACAGCTACTGGGAATCATCCATTCAAACAGAGAACGATGATCCTCACCGAACGATTAGGAATAGAATGATTAATACTAGCATTTTAAATTAGGTCCCTAACTCAACATAGGTACATATGATGATATGTCCTTGTATTCCAAAAGTCTACTTTTTCTGTGCATCTCATCTCTTTCAGACTAGTCTGGGTATATTTATTACGTAATGGAAATTCTCGCAAACAATGTCGAATACGCAACTTCGAAAGTAAATGACTGAAGGATCTGTGATGTTTATGTAACTTAAAGCCTTCCCCATTTCATCTCCACTCAGAATTGATTGAAGGCAGGAAACGATGACATTTTACAGGAAACTATACATGCATCCTGGTTATAATCATAATAACATAACAGCTGACACAAATCAATGCATGCGACGCCAATTTGTCGGGCTTGTTTATGGCATGCGATACAAATGATAATAACGAGCACAGGTAGACGAGAGACAGGCGGCAATGTTTGCCGAGATGATGGACACCGGCTGCCACTTGTTGTTTCACGTGATTTAGGTACGCCACACAATGCGTCATTTGTTTTTTTTTTGCTCCATTGAGGGAATACAATACAACCAATATGGGCCCAACACGGTTCTACCGCTTAAATGTGGCCAGACGATTCTAAACCAGCGAATTTTAGGCACAGGCTTGCATTTTAGGCATAGGCTTGCAAAAAAAGGTCGCTGTATCGATATTTTTGGCGATATTTAATGTTTCGATATATCGATATAAAATTTCAAGTATCGCAATCGTATCAGAAACCATATTTTATCTTAATTACGATATATTTGTCTTCAAACAATGATATGACCATAGATATGTTATATCCCTACTAATGCGCGCCAAAAAATGTGATTCATGTAATTAAAATATAATAATAATAATAATAATATCTTGGGACAATCCACACACGGTCATCCGATCCCAAACTAGGCAGAGCCTGTACTATGGAAACCAGACAACTGATACTAATACTTATATACTTTTTTTTTTTTGTTGTAAATACATACTTATATAGATAAACAACACCCAGACACTTGGCGGGAATCGAACCCACGACCCATCGGTTAGCAGGCAGGATGTCTGACCACTAGACCAACGGACCCGTCCATGATATTTTCTCATATACAGTTATATACAGTTCTCCTTTCCTTATTATTTACTTTTGAACACTACGTTGTGAATTTTCTGTATAGGCATGAAGGCATTTTACTTGATTTTCTAAGTCACACGTCACGTTCGTTACATTTTACCGACGCATGACTTACTGCTAGTTTACCCAATTTGGGTGAATTCCGTTATTTCACTTTTCGTGCACATTGTATAAAATATCAAATATATAAGTATATATATAGATAATATATATATATTGTCTTGTATTATATATTGTATTGTATAATATTGTATTGTATATGTCTTAAAAGATCTGTAAAAAATATACCTACTGCCAAAATCCTTACAAAATATGACCGATATATTTATATAGATATTTTATCTTAGATATTTTGAAACCGAGGTTGATATTTTTAATAAAAATATATATATTAAAAAAAATCGGTACATTTTGCCAACTTTTTGGTATTATAACATATCTATTTAAGCACTGAAGTCAAGTGAAGACAACCCTAAATCTACGACTGAATTTAAGAATTGTTTGAGAATCTCGGAGCAGTAACGTAACCACAGCAGTTTTATTTACTATCCACATTGAGATATTATGTACTTACGTACTTTACATTAGATTTCTATGTGGTTTACTTAGGTACTTCGATATTCATTTCAATGTAACACTTGAGTTTAGTTCATTATTATTATCATTGCAAATAATTAACTGCGGGCCGCGTTGGGCCCGTCGTCGTAACTTAGACACCATTTATTTACTTTATAAACATGTACGCAGCCAAGTCTGACGCATTGTAATTAAGGCAAAAGATTGGTGCGTGACGTAGCCTGCTTTGACGCCGACACCACTAAGTGGTATGATGTGGACCGATCCTGATCATACCGGTTCACTCCGCCCTAAGCTGGCCGCTCTTAACCGCCTATGCATCCCACCTATGTGTTTGTAGCCTTCGTGGCTGCACCAAACCGGAGGTCGAAGGTTCAACCCAAGCGGGGAGCAACAACATTGTAGAGTTGATCTTTAAGCCGGGTCTGCTGCGCCAATTTTTGAACAAAACATGGTTCAGTGAACATTGAACATTTCCCGTCCGCTGCGACATGTTTAAATAATGTCACTAAATAAATAACATCTCGACCTGGATATTTATTTTATTTTCATTTGAGGTAGCATCCCAAATCACGGATCTTTCATGTATCAACGCAATTAATAACAATATAGTATCTGGATTCCACTCCATAGTCAAACCAAAACAATATCCACCAGGTGCGAAAGGAATATTCCGAGCGAAACGTCTTCCTAATTATCACACCTCCCCGCAGGCGAACACGGGGGATGTTTTCCACAAGCTCCGGCAAAATGTTCGAGAGGTTTTGCTCAACAAAACACTCAAGCCACGCCCCCTATCTACTGTTTTCGAACAATGTTCTGTTCAAAACATGGCTTTACTGGTAAAGACAATACAGGCCTTTCACTCAATTTTCTAGAATGTATAGGCAGAAAAAGTCGGATCTGCACCTGACCATATCGCTCTTCCGTGCCATTGGATTATAAGAGTAAAGGAAGAATGCACTTTGCACTTGTTTCTACGCAAGCACCGCAAGCACCTACAATATTATCTCCCCCGTAGATGGCTGATCTTATGAAGAATTGGTCAATTTTGCTGTATTATGTTATTATTGATAGGTACGTGCGATCGCGTTGCCCTCTGTTCTACCAATGTATCTTTGTTCTGATCGTTAGCACACACATATGAATACCAAAACTGGGCAAGCATTCAGTCATACTTTAAACTGAAATTAATTCTCGCAACACTGTGTTATCATAATAACAACGTTATTTTATTGCAAGTAAACCGTCGGTCGTAATTAATATATTGTCAAGGAGATTAATGTACAGTAAACACAACGATACTTAAAATGTCAGTGTTTATAATGATGACAATGACGACGAAATACGACAATCAAAAATCACATAACTTGTGTCATAAATATTGTAGAATAATAATATCGTTAAATTTTAAAGATATACAGTCATAACCAGCTATTCCACTTTTCCCACCCATCTATCCTACCTAGGTGGGAAAAGTGGAATAGTTGATTCTACAGAATTCCACTTATCCACCCTGGGTGGGAAAAGTGGAAAAAAAATCCACTTTTCCCACCTAGGTGGGATAGCTGGGTGGGAAAAGTGGAATAGCCGGTCATAACGTTACTCTACATTATGTGATGAACCTCTACCCTACCCCACCTATTGCTCTTCCCCTTTACACACCTATTGATATAAATAACAACGAATTAAGAGCTTTCTAGTGTTCTTGAAAGTCGGTTACAATCAATCCTCGTAACTACAAAAAGTCCAGTCACTTAAGCTAAAAAACGAACTAACCTGAAAAATTGAATAAACCTTTATTTTGGCATTCTAAATAATGTCTCAAAAGTCTCATAAGGTCCATAGATTCAAGTACGCGAAATTTTTGAAAATATCTCGCTTCCTTTGCGTCGTCGTCGTCGTCGTCGTATTTGCATTTATAAAAGTTGTAGATTATAAAATTCTCTACATGTCTTAAATATTTTTTAATACGCTTAAACGTTTTTAAGATAGAGCCCGAAGAGTTCGGAGCGCTCAGCCATAATGCCACAGCACAAGGTCAATCGCGAATACCAGTTCATGGTACGGTTTTGTAACTTCAAATTTTTTTGTTAAGGTGGTGTAACCCTTACTCATAAATGACTGGACTAAAAGGACAGAAGTGGAAAAATAAGATATCTGAAGAAGTTTTTGTAATTGCTATCTTCTTTGACTTTACGTATTCACATAAAAACACAAAAAGGTCGTATGGGAAATCAGTCAGCAGGATAGGCTAGCTAAGTCTAATTGTCCAGGGTGCCCCGTGAACATGAACATACCTACTAGTCGCAGTCATTTCAAAAAATCGTACGTTAAATTTTAGTATTTTTGTTCTAATAGCTGTATGTTCTATCTTTATTTTATTTACAGGGATATTACATTTAGATACGCAAAATAAAATAAACCTTTTGATATAAAAAAATAAACAATTTAAGTAGTAATGGAAACGGAATAGTTTATTGTGTTTCCCGAATACAGCCTTTTTTTACATACGACTTTTCTAAGTATCAAAGTATTTGACTTTTTGAAATGATAGCGACGAATATGCACAAAACATTAACTTCTATGTGCATAATGTACCTATGTATTATATCGCAATTCGAATAGGCTATTTCTGCTCGTCCTAATAGCTATTATTACAGTAATTATCATACCATGTATGTTATTATTGTGCACTTTGAACCAAAATCATTGTCAAAAACGCTAATTACTATGTCGCTTAATGACCTTTAAATCGTAGGAAATAAGAAATAAATACGTATCTAATGATGATAATGATAATGAGGCGATGATACCATATTATTTTTAACCCGTGGTTTCCTACATGACGTAGCGGGAAGCTTTACAAGCCGGTGCGGTGGTTGTACGTTTGAAACGTTGATTATTTCTTATTGACTGATAAAGACTGATTATCTGGTGGCTTAATATGGGAGTAGTTACCTCACTGTACCCTACCCTAAAATCCAAGAGTCAGATCACTCCCCGATTCCATACAATTATGTCGGTACTTCCCAAAGATCCTTATTAGCGACACTATCAGATGGAGTTTAAATCAGTTCGATTCCTGGCTAGAAATAATGATCAATCAAAAATCCAATGATGCAGTTCTAATGTTCATCAAAGTCGGGTCCGTAATTATTTTGAGTATTTTCGCTATACCTTCGGATTTTGCCATCCACGCCCAATCTAAAAAATCAGCCTTTATGATGCCTCTATAGCCAGCTATTGTTTAGACTAATTCCCCAGTCTACACAAATAATGGTTAGCATATCTGTTTGTAGCTGCGACAAATAAAATTTGAGGTCTACGGTCGTAGCAAATATTTATTGTTTGTGGTGTGGACACTGTAAAGTGGATTTTTATTTGTTCTGTGTTGTATATTGACTTGTTGAAACACTGTGGAAACGGCGAGTCCTCTCAACGCGCTCGCCTCCGGATGCTATTTTTTTTTTCAGCTTTGGTAATTATTTTAAGATATCTTACCCTGTCTCTAGCCTGAATTTCATCGTTTGCGCGGTGTCTTATTTATCCGTACACCTAAGTGTATTAAAGTCTTTAGATGATAAGATTATGTATTGACAGCATCAAATTGACGTTCTCATAAATTATGACGTCACTGCATCTCGATAACAGCAAACGAATGCGCAGTTTATTACTCACCTCCTCTGATATTAAATGGTCCCCGTGCAACTCTCCAAGGCTCGGCCTTTTCAAGGCTCTCTTAGAGTTCCTGTAGTTCTCAAGTCTCGGCAAAGCCTCCCTAGTGAGCTGAGCCAGCGACCTCTTCCTCCGCCAGCCAGCGTCGTGCAGCCAGGTCTCTGGTTGCGTGTTGGGAGCAACCACTGCAACCCCTCGTTCGACAGTCTCGGCAGACGACCGTAATGGTCTTGTGATGATGGACGCCCCCATATGAATGCCGTTCTTTTTTGTTTCTCCCTCCACGGAGGAAACTGTGAACCTGATAAGAAAAAGATGACAATCAATTCTGATTCTTAATACCCTGATGCAACGTTATCATAGGCGTCATAGATTCCCTTCGGAGTCGTTGGACGTTCGGGCTGTGGGCCCTAGGACGTCAATTGAGTACGGTGGTGACTCTGAGGAGGACGGTGACGGGGTTGCCACCTCCGTCCCCGTGAGCACCGTGTCTTTCTCCCGGGGGCTATAGTGCGCCCCCCGGCGGCAGGCTCAGAGGCAAGGCACTGAGGGGCTTTGGTGCAAATGCCACTGGAGAGCCCTGTCGTCCCCTCTGTGCCGATGTGACAGCCACGGGGGTTTTAGTGGGTAAGACTCCCACATACCCCAGTTGACCTATAAGAAGAAGTTTCCCCCATGAAAAAGAAATAAGGCGAAATATTCTCTACTTTATGTCATAGGCTGTCCGTCAGCTATCACTTCTATGTTCGTATTATATGAACATTTTATGTTCCGGTTTTGATCGTGTAAAGAAAAACAAGCATACAAGCTCTGCCTAGTTTGGGATCCTACCACCACCTCTATTAGCAGTATTATTATCATCTTACTTGACATGACGCGACGTAGAGACGTCAATATACCTACGTAGTTTATAACTACGAGAATGTCAGGTTAATACTACGTCACTGTCTATCGAGAATGTAAGGTGAAAATAATATTGCAATTGTCCTAGGGTATTATTATTATAATGGTAATCAAATGATTGAGTCACCTGTTGTCTTCCATGTCAGCAAAAGGTCGGTGGACTACCGGAAACTTGTTTTGTACGAAACTACTTCGCGTAGTTTTATAGTTATGTGGTATTGTTGTGTCGTTGTGCAGCTCAGCCACATAATTTGCTTCAAATTATTATCTGTAACAATAGTAAACATTTAATAAAAATGACAGTGGTACCCGTGGGGTGCTGGGTTAGAATTGAAAAGTTCAAATGAAACTTGGCATGATTTGAGATCTTACTACGAGGTAGGACATAGGATACTTTTTATCCCGTAATCTAGCACGGTTCTTTTGGGAGAGGGGATTAAAGTCAAAACGGGTACTTGGTTATACGCTTGGTCCGATTTTATCAATTTTTCTTTATAATATAATAAATATTAGTAAGGGAACACTCATAGAGAGTTGTTATCAAGGTTTTGTAATCGATCGGGTTAAGCAACGTTTGGTAAGGTCATTAAATAGATGGGTGACCGTTTAACGCCATTTGAACTAAACGGGTCCGTGCTTCGAAGAGCAAGTAAAAAGTGGGTCCCAGTTTTTAACCGACTATAAAAAATGAGGTTATGTATTCGATGCGAATGTCTGTTATTCAAAGTTTAGTTAACGTAAAAATAGCGCAGGCGGAGCTGCGTGGGTCAGCTAGTAAATTATAAAAGCACTTATTTTATTCGACTTCGACTTTTTATTCGACTGTCCATGTGAGTATTAAACTAGGGCTAATTTAATAGATCACATTTGCCACTTCATCAAAATTTAACAAAATAAGCTTGTAACGGCGGGCATAAAATAGTATTATTTTTTTCGATGTTATAACTGCAATTTTTCAATTACGATTACATATTTATTGTCATAATGACAAAAAAAAAACATACAGAATAAAGAATCTGACAGATGGCAAATGTGATCTATTAAATTGGCCCTACAGTAAGTACTCAGTTACTGGCGAAAGTCTCAGCGCTACAGTTATAAAATAAACTATGTAGTTGTTACAGACTAAGTAGAAATACTTAATGAGAAAGTACTTAAGTAGTTACATTTAGTTAAAATACAACAAATTTATCTTTCTTTCTACACCAAAATTTCTATATTTATTAGACAATGTATCAAGATCAAAATCGTAGCAATACATGTATGAGCAGCTGAGTAAATTAATTCCAAAGATAATTGATAGGCTTCGCTATGTCATATTCAACTCTACAAACTGTCTTTGGCTGGCCACCCACCGGTTAGCCATCACTCCTGTGTTCATACATTTTGCTACTTCACATTAATAGCCAGGTTATTCAAAACCGATACCTTCAACATGCCGTCGGTGCCCCGTGGGACATGCGGAATGTCGACCTACATTCCGACTTCGGTCTAGGCAAATTTTTCAAAGAAATGTCCGAACATTACTTTGAAAAAGCATGCGTCCACCCAAACCCGCTAATCGGCGCCGCTGCTGACTATATCCCCGACCCCGACCCTGGTCCCTCAGATCGTCGAACTACCGTACATCGCCGCCGTCCGCGGCATGTACTGCTCGACCCACCCGACCCGATGTCTGTCCTCCTGGACCATGACACAACACCAACACTGACAACGACGTCACGAGTCGTAAACATATCTACACACAGACACCGGTCTCGCTGGCGAGGCCGAAGGGTCGTACGCATGCGACCTCGACATGCATCCCCTCGCTGAGTTTCTTGCCGGTTCTTCTCGGCGGGGGCGCGTTGTGAACCGTTGGCAAACTCACTTTCTCTAAGCGGCAGCCCAAGCCGAGGCCGGGTCTCCCTGAGGTGCCCTTGTGCTAGTCGCTACCTAAACCCTTCTGGCTGGAGCGATTTAAGCGCTCGCCCTCTTGTCCAGTGAAGCTGTCATGGCCATCTGCGGCCAACAGTACTATTCCTACAAAAAAAATCATTTTGCTACGATTTTGATCTTGTAAAGAACAACAGGGTATAGAGCAGCTGGTCCAATTACCAGGATGTAGTGTCTCTAGAACTGAGCGGGAAAGTGTGTCAATTTGCATATAGAAAAATAGATAGCTATTGTTTTAAATGTCTTGAATAGACAAGACGTTAAAAAGCTTCGCTATATCAAACATGTTCGCGTCAAAAGCTGATTTGCATTAGCGCGAAGGACTAAGCCGGCGGCGGTCCGCACCGGTTGTATCTGGCTCGATGCCGCGATGAGCGGTAGCCGCTTGTAGCCGCGGGGAGGCACAAGCCAGCAGTGACGTCAGCTACGCATTGGTCGCGTGACCCAAATTGTAAAAAGGTTGTAATAGTATATTACATACAACCAACCTTGCAACCAACATACAACCTTCGGTTTGCCATGTTATGCCAAAGCTACATTGGTCATCTGTTTTTACTTCTGCTAGATCGACATCTCTACATTGCTCTAGCTAGCTATCGAGATCAGATATGCAAATTCTTTGGTTGAGGTATTTGCCATGTGTTTACTGCCAATAGTGACGATTCTGTGGTCACACACTAGCTAGTCTAAATTTTCGGTTGTTTCAAACAATGATTCCTATTCAGAGATCTATCTATGAATAACTAAATTATAGTTTGATAGATGGGTTTTAGTTACTCAACTTAGTTTTAAGGTATTTTGCTATTCTGTTGTGCATAATTTACGTCAAATTACGCTTATTATTAGAAACTTCAAACCAAAATTAGATCAAAATCGGTATCTAAATGATGTCGACTTAATTTAAAGTGTTAAATACTGTAATATTAGTAGCAGGATATAAAGATATGGTTGCTGGAGAATAAGGCTTGAAAGTTTAAGGGTTTTTTTTGTCAAATCCCTTCGAAGCAGGCGAGAGGTTCAAAAAAATATTTACAATTCCCATATATGGGGCCATACATTTGATTAGAATACTTTAAATTACCCTTACCTAAATGAAAGCATCGTGCCGAAACATATAAAAAATTGTGTTAAGTACTTTCTTATTCCGATTTCAAGCTCAAATTGTTGAATCAAACAATTATCTACCTATCGTTATATAAGTAATGTAGCCGGAGAATTATTTTAGTTTAGTTGAGTGTAGTCAGATGAACAAGAGAATTGTTTTCTTTATAACACCATTTGACCCATAGAGTTTATATATTAATAATAGAGTACGCGTTTGTCTATGGTCCCATTACACAAAGCGTAGGCAGATTTTCCTCTACGGTTTAGGTAAATTGAACTAAGTATTTAAAGTTATATTACAAGAGTTATATTGATATGTAAGTGATAAGTAGTAATAGGTTTGATCTGTTACAAGCGCAAATGTCGATAAATACAGCTAACGGTATAGTATTATTGTCTTGTACCTGATATTTATGTATTTTGATGTTCTTACCTGTGCCCGTAGGCACAGGTAAGAACATCAAAATGCAAGTAAGAACCGTAGTTCTTACTTGCATTTAAGCATTCTATAGTACTTGTACTGATTTTTGTTCTGTGATTTGACCAATGAAAACATCAACTCAATTTAGTAGCTGTCAAAATCAAATTAAGTGATGAGTAAATTTAGTTTGAATGGACAACAGAATAGGATAAATTATTTTCTAAACAATTAAGCATTATTTTAGTGTAGTTTAGTGCAGTCAGGTGAAAAAGAGAATCGGCACCAATAACTGCCGGTCCCGATATCCTATCGATCCCTTACTATAAGTTAAAATAGTTACCATCGATAGCTATAATGGCATATTTCCGTTTCAATAATAACATATTAGCAGCGTACTGTTGGTTGTTCAAAAGACAGTCTGTCAGGGTTTTAGTTATCGCTCCATTTCGGAGGTTTATCGCGGGATATCGATGACTTGATCGATGATTTTAACTTACAGTTAGGGATCGATAGGATATTGGGACCGGCAGTAAGTAAGTAAATACAAATACTGATGGTAAGTAGGCAGCATTGCATAAACTACTGTGTTATTAGCAAACATGTCAATTTAGTTTGATACTGGCTGGTCTTAATCTGTTAATATCCAACCGAAATAATCATAACAGGATCGGAAAAAATAAAATATCTGCAGTAGGGAATGTATTTTAACCAAGAAGCTTCCGGTACCTATAATGCTATAAAATCATGATCCAAAACTTTCGATTTCGGACACATTTAGGTACTGGAAGAATAATAATGTTTCAAATAAAAGCTAAATGTATAATTATGGTTAAAGCTTTGGGTTTCAGGAACAATAAACGTAAATATTATAACAGAAGTTCTTCTTTTGCTTCTTGATTTTATCTCGATTCCTCTTAGAATATTATATCATTCACTATTGAATGCCACTTCGTAGAATGATGACATCTACGTAACTCAAGAACGCTAATTAAAAGCCAAACAAAAGAACCCTTATGGGTGTAACGTAAATGTTAAAGAACATACATAAATATAATTATTTGCAGTAAAGGAAATACATTAACATGTCTGTGTTACAAATATGTCCGTCTGTGTATTTTACGTCTAGATTTTAATAAGCTATTATTTCATTCCGCAAGAAGTTTAACTTAGATAAAGGCGTATCATCACTAAAAAGACGAGTCTGCTGATTTTCTTGTCAAATCCTCTCAGTAGCGGCCGCGTTACGATCCGGTGGTAGTTAGTTAAAAAATGATTTTCTGTAAAAAGCTCCGTTGGGCCTATGCATAATATGGATTGATATTTTGACTTTGAATTTAATAATATAGTTTCTAAATAACAATATACATGTATTTATTTACATGGCATCCCATAGGCATCCCATAGAACCAGGTAACAAATCTGTCTATTCAACACAGAGACAGATATAGACTGCAAACATCTCACACCTTATCTGTTGCGGAGTAAGCCTCCGCAGGTTTGCGGAGGCTCTATGTCAATGAGGCTTTCACAAATTATTACCAATGTCAAGAAGAAAAATATTTCACAATATTTTAGTACCTAGGTAGAACTTTCAGAACACAAAAAAAAAGTACTTAATTCCTTTTATTACGAGTATTTATTATAAGAAAAAGTCAGTCTCTACGATACATGCAAGATTTCTAAAGTACACAAACTCCTGCGGAGCGGTTGCACAGTAGGTACCGTATATGGCTTTGCATCCTGCCATCATTCGGTAGGTACAAGACGTACACACCAGCCGCCGCGCTGGTCCATGAATGGTGCGAAGGCGAACTTAAGAAGGCGACCGAGGAGGTGATAAAAGTAATCCTATTGTCACAAGAAACTTGATTATGCGCGGATATTTACCCAATGTGTAAATGTGATCAACATTTAATAACACCTGTAGTAATACGGTGCTCTAAAACCTTGGATAACAGAGAGCCATTGTTGTGGTGTATTCATTCGAGATCATAGTACCATAACAATATGCATTATTTATTATCGAGATCGCAGTATTGTTTGATTTAAAAGTGAGGTGGTTCATAACATATTTACGTCATGGAATTTGTTTTTATGTTATTTTATGGGTAAAGTGACCGCTGGGAAGTAAAGCAATTAGGCTGTGTATATTATTTGGTAGGTACCTACTTACGTAGGTAATATAATGTACCTACTCGTAGCCTCCGTGGCGGAGCGAAAACCGGTCTTTTTGCAAACAGGAAACACGTGGCATCAAATCCAATAAGAATAGCAACGCATCAAGAACGGAAGCAAAATCTTTGTGTAGTGGTTTCTTACTGGGCTTTAATTCGCTATGGCCAATTATGTTTCGCGTAAGTCTTTCCCTGTTAAAAACACGTCAAATATCTCCTAATATCATCCTAATAGTAGAGAAATATTTTTAAGTTCTTTTCATGTTAAAAGCCGATAATTGTACACGCCGTACGTTTATAAAGTAACGTTATTATAACGATATAAACGAGGTTGGTTCCGTAGACAAGATTTGAACGTGGAATGTAAAGATGTACATAAAGAATTAGGGCCTTCTTGTTAGGAAAATACAGACCGATAGCATGATTGTCTGAAAAGTAGGATCATCAATGCGATGGATTGGCGTGTAAAATAAAAAGTCGGTCGATCGCCTGACCTCTCCTCGGTCGTTACGGTCTTCCGTTCCATCGGATTCTAAGAGGACTCTTCCTCCAATAATCCGATGGCATACCGATGTCTCTAGACACTTGTGACTGCGCAAACACTTGTACACTATAATAACTTTTTTTTTACTCCCTATAAGCCAGTGCTTTACTGCAGTCCCACCTGATGGAAAGCGGCGACGCAATCTAAGATGGTAAAGCACACTGGCTTATTAAAAGCCTATTCACTCTAGCTTTGAAGACACCCACATTATAATCGGGCGGAAAAACTGACGCAGGCAAACTGTTCCAGTCCTTAGCTGTCCTTATTATGAATGACGATGCAAATCGCTTAGTTCGGACTGAAGGCACGTTTACCACATAAGGGTGTGTGCGCGCCGTGCGTCTCGTTGTCCGATGATGGAAGGGGGATGGTGGAATCAAGTCATGTAATTCCTGCGTACACTCTCCAAAATGCATCCTGTAGAATACCGAGAGGCTGGCTACTCTGCTATAATAACTATCTGGCTGGCTATAATAACTATCGTGTAAATGGCTAATCTTGTGAAAGACTGACCGCTGTGGCCAGGAGGATAATATATTGTTAAGTATTAATAATAGCCTACAGACTTATGATTTTATTTAAAGGCACAGCATAGGTATATGGATGTGCGGAAAGAGCTTTCTCGAATTACGAAATACGTCCACCCGCCGGGCGCGCCCAAACAAATTAGCCTTGACGGTTTTATTTAATTTACGACGTAATGTCCCATTTACACGAAACAAGTTTCTTGCCTGTTGCATACAATGAAATTGAGGCAATAATTCTCTTGCATCGTCTGAACAACATGTCACATTCTTGCTCTACTGGGCAAGATTTGCATTAAATAATTACATTCTAATTTTTAACTAGTATCCGTGTGTAAACAGTTACTTACAATTCTTGAAGGTCAATTATTGCGCTTCATCTATTGCATTAAATTATTGCTCTTGTATGTACAAGAAAATGGCATCATGTAAATGAGTCTTAAGTACTCGTAGATAACCCAATAGTATTCATGCTGACACGATAATATGAGTGTACGAATAAATTGAAAAAATTAAAGGACTAATTTTATACAGCTATCAATAGGCCTTCGCTTAATAGGACTATTTGCTTGTAGGCCGATTTACTAACTCATCAGCGGCCGAAATACATCCGCAGCTGAACAAAAGGCCATATTATTAAAGGGAGGGGTTAATTCTTTCTTAAAACTATGGAGAAGATGATAGACAGATATATAAGGGATGGCCCACTGAGGAGACGACCGCTCCATAAGATGCAATGTGCGTATCAACCGGGTAAGTCTACGGAAACGGCACTGCATTACGTAGTCAACCGTGCAGAACATGCATTGGAGACTAAAGAAATCTGCGCTGCAGCGTTTTTAGATATTGAAGGGGCGTTCGACAGAACGACCTTCGATTCAATAAGAACGTCAGCTCAAAGTCATGGCATAGAGGCGCCAATTGTTAAATGGATTACCACTATGCTACAGGAACGAGTTATTGAAGCCAGTTTATTAAGTGATAAGGTTACCGTAAAGGCAACTAAAGGATGTCCACAGGGAGGCGTACTATCCCCACTACCGTGGAGTCTAGTGGTGGACTCGTTGTTAATAGAGCTGAACAGTGGACCACTTCAAGCAGTAGGCTATGCAGATGATATAGTCATACAAATAAATGGAAAATTTCCAAACGTAGTAGCGGATTTGCTGCAAGGTGCTTTGGGTAGGGTGGAAAGATGGTGTACAAACAATAACCTTTCCATAAATCCAAGCAAAACTGTTATAGTGCCGTTTACGAGAAAAAGACATTTAGAGAGCCTTCGGGAACTAGAAATGTACGGCACTAAACTAAAATGGGCTACGGAAGTTAAATATCTGGGGGTAACTCTCGATAGGAAACTAACGTGGCATAGTCATGTTGAAAATATAACAAAAAAGGCCTTACGAGTCTTCAATATGTGCCGTTCTGCTTATGGCAAAACCTGGGGACTCAAACCAAAGGTAATATATTGGTTATATAATACGATGGTGAGGCCTATTCTTACATATGGCAGCGCTGTATGGTGGCCCAGGACTAAACTAAAGATCTGCAAGGATTCTCTAAGGAAAGTACAAAGAGTAGTTTGCATGGCAATTACAGGTGCCTTCAAAACCACGCCTACACTGGCTCTTGAGTGGATACTGGGACTAACCCCACTACACACTTATATACAAACAGAGGCAAGGAAGTCGCTATACAGACTTGCAAAAGCAGGAGATTGGAATCGCAACAAACCCTGTACAAAACACACTTTATTGGATCCCGTGGAGGAATTGGATGATCTAATAGACATGCCCTGTGATAAAATAAATCCAGTGCACATGTTTAATGTGATGTATGGAATAAAACTCGGTCTATCGCGGACTGGTCGTTTATTGACAGATCGCTGGGAACATGTACAATAATGTGGGTACTTAAATAAAAAGTGTTATTTAACTACCTTATACATATCATTTTTCTCCCCTTAAAACAATAAACATTTAATATTTGCGTAAATATGCGTAAACATAATTAATTACTTACCAACTTAACCGTTACACCTTTTTCCCCGTTACATTTATTTATTAGACATAGCTTTCTTGACCGGTCGTGGTCTCAGGGTCATTGAATGAGGAGTATGATACACAATACGTTGTTTACGAGTTGGCACATGGACAGGGTCGTCTGCCTCATCTGTACCCGTTTGCTCACCCCCACCCGAAACGGAATGTTCTGACACTGCCGGTTCTATTTGTTGCGGCGACAATTGCGCCGAAGTATGCGGCGGGGTTAGCGCTACCTCTTCCTCATTACTAGTCTTCTCCACCGTCTCCGCCGGCTCTCCATTTTCAGTGACGTCTTTCAAACTAGTGTAATTTCCTACCGTTCCTAATCCTACCGACTGCGCCAATGTGATGTATGGAATAAAACTCGGTCTATCGCGGACTGGTCGTTTATTGACAGATCGCTGGGAACATGTACAATAATGTGGGTACTTAAATAAAAAGTGTTATTTAACTACCTTATACATATCATTTAATAAGTACACCGAGTACACATACCATCAAGGGAAGAGTGGACGCGGGGCCTCAAACCGGTTGGTGGAACTCACCTCATATGGTACACTGACGGTTCTAAAATGGAGTCAGGTACAGGGGCAGGGATTTATTCCAAGGACTGCAGTATCAGTCAGAGCATGGGGCATTATGCGTCGGTGTTCCAAGCGGAAACTTATGCCATAATTGCCAGCATTAAAGAAATGCAGAGGAGAAATGTTAAAGGTAAAACCATTTACATTCTCAGTGACAGTCAGGCAGCTCTGAAGGCTCTAACCTCCTTCCGAGTTGTCTCCAAACTGGTTAAAGAAGGTGTTACAGGTTTGAATAACCTGGGAAGACACAACAGCGTCAGCCTTATCTGGGTACCTGGACACGAAGGCGTCGAGGGTAATGAGAAGGCAGACTAGCGAGGGCCGGCTCACAGAGACATTTGGTTGGCCCCGAACCATTTGTAGGGATTCCGTATGGAACATATCACCAAGCATTATATGCACATGCTAGGAACGAACACATGAAGGAATGGAGGGCAGCGTCAGGCCTAAACCACTCCAAAGCGTTCTCTAGCACAAGGGTGGACTGTGGGGTTAAATTATTAAACCTAAGCAGATTACAAATAAGGCACCTAATAGGTGCACTTACTGGACACCTTGGTACCAATGAACACCTCCACAGAATGAGGCTAAGTACTGTCGATACTTGCAGATTCTGCGAAGGTGAAAAAGAGTCAATGCAACACATTTTGTGCGGCTGCGCCGCTCTTGCGAGACGTAGGTTGAGTCATCTGGGAGTGGCCTACCCCACACCAGATGATTATGTACAGCTCCAAGCTGGCGCAATCGTTGCGTACCTAAGGGAACTCTTCGACACGTCAGCAACAGAGTAAGGGCTAGGGCATGCACAATGGATCCAACTGGGTCGAAGTGCGTTCCGGTGGTTACCGGGCCCGATTTTATAGCCACCAAGAATAGAATAGAAGAATAGAAGGGAGGGGTTGCCACATTCCCCACGCTTGGCGGGTGTAGATAATCTTCTTGAACTAAATTCTTGTTTTCCTTAGTCGCCTCTTACGAACACCCAACGAGAGGAAATGTCTGTTTGCTATTCTCTGGCTGGCTGAATGGCTGGGTGTTCTTACCCGGACACCCCAAATGGAAGTCGTCCGCGGCCGACTGTCAATGCGAAAAACGTGCGCCACGCCATATGGAAGACGTCCGAATTGTCTGTGAATGGGCAAAACCGCGTCCATTTTTTTGAAATTTTCTTCTCAGTTTACGCTCTGGCGTTGACGCTGGCACATGTGCTGGATTATAAGAGCTCTGTGGCTGAGTCTATGAAACGTATAAATAAAATCCCCGGATTGCATTAATGTTATCGCAGGCTTTCTGGAATATGTCTTTACAAATAAGCAGTGCCTCTGTACTATTATTTCCTATAATAATAATATTCTAGGACAATCTACACACGGTCATCCGATCCCAAACTAGGCAGATCCTGTACTATGGAAACCAGACAACTGATACTAATACATATATACTTTTTTTTGTAAATACATACACAAATAGATAAATAACACCCAGACACTTGGCGGGAATCGAACTCACGAACTATCGGGTAGCAGCCAGGGTGTCTAACCACTAGACCAAAAGGCCTGTCGAAAAATTATGAAACGTTTACAAATAAATATTACGTTTGCGCGTGACTTTGTATTAGAAGTCAGTTGAAAAATAAAAATATAAATCGCATCCATGTTTATGGCAAGTGAAACATCCTGATTATCTATCACGCTGTTCATCGTGCATTTCTTTTTCTCTGTGGAGAAATGCAGCAATGAATGCTCTGTTGGATTGTTTAAAAGAAAGGGTCCTGGCGCTAACTTAAATACGGTTAAAGAAAATATCCTTTAATCCATGTTCTCTAACGTTTTTCATATACCGTGCAACATTCGAAGTGACTGTGCGTACGTCCGTCCGTACGTCAAATGGACGTACGTCAATGTGCGTATAATATGGAGTGCTTCCATTCGGAAGTCTTCCATTTGGAAGCATTCCAAACGGACGTATCGTCAGTGGCTACCTTTAGAGCGCTGCTGTCGACATTTGATCCGCCTCTGCTATAGATACGAAAGCATTGAAACAATGCTGCATACAAACTGATTGAAGATTACGGCGCGGTATAACGCCAACCACCTGTTAGTCAACCTGTAGATTTAAACTGATACAAGCTTGACCGGTACATATTATAACTAAATAGATTGTCAATTCATTCCGAGAGAATATATTATGTACTTACTTACTTAAAATCGGTTTAAAGAATCTATATTTCTCATTATAAGTGGTTGGCCACAGTGAACGCGCGGTGACTTGAGCCTAGCGCGGGCGCGGCGGCGGGCGCGCAGGGTGGCCACAGTGACGCGCGGGCTGTTGTGGCGATAACACTTATAGCAGGTGTCGCAAACCTTTTATGAGAATTCTTTATTTTTTACTGGATAGGCCAATCCTGAGATGGGAGGCGTTGATCATAAGAGATGGTGTGCTGGGTGCGCACGAAATTACTAAAAACAGTTGAATGAATGGAGATTTTTATAAAAAATATATTAAGAATTGAAATAGTAGTCAAAAAAGTTTATTTTATTTATTAAGGAACATCAACAATATACATATTATACACTTACAATTTCAAATGTCCAAAAAAACCTTTTTTATACATGTATTTAAAGTTATTTAATAATAAACAAAATACTTAAAACGAGCGACAAGACCGAAATGGTTTGATACCCCGCCAGCCGCGCGATCGGTCGCTTGTTGACTAGGCCCGCAGTGTGGCCAGAACGAGCGGATAGGAACGTTTGAAAAGTACGCCCGCTAACTCGCTCAAGCCGGTCGCGCTAGGCTCCCGCCTAAGTCACTTCAGTGTGGCCGCTAGCGGCGGTTTCATATGTTTGATATTTCGCGCCCGCCGCCGCCGCCGCGCTAGGCCTGCAGTGTGGCCGACCACTAAGAACGGTAAGTACATTGTTCACTTAATGTGAGAAACTTAACAATCATCATAAAGGCAGGAAATACAATGTATTATGTATTGTATGTCAGAACTGTTGCAGTAAAACTACTTATAATACATTTTGTTTATCTAGTAAATACATCTTGAGTCTATTTTTAAATAAATAGTTTTATTAATTACAAAATTGCGTAATATACTATAAGTAGGTATACTATAATATACCGGCTTATAAATTTGTTGTTTGTCTCCCGCTTTGCCAAGGAGGGAAGTGGAATTTGTCTTTCCTACTCCTCCCGTTCACTTTTCTGATTAAATTCGATGCGGGTTCCAAGACAATTTAGCTTTTCCCCGGGACTCGCCGAGGGTCAAACCTTGGTGTCTTCACTGGTGACCACTGTAGATCCTGGCTAACAGGAGTCACAGTGGTGGGAATGAGTGGTGGGATTAGTCCCAAAAAAAATAAAAATCTATACTTACTTATAATAAAACTGTAACAGGTCCAATTCTGTACATTGAAGATATTTTGAAAATTATGTATGGAGGGCATTTTATAACCGATTCTAAAGCCAAAAATGTTTTTTTTTTATTTTGTCTGTCTGTCTGTCTGTATCTCGGCTGAGCATCACGCCGAAACTACTGGATGTATTGAAACGAAACTTGGCATGATTTGAGTTAATACTCCGAGGTAGGACATAGGATACTTTTTATCCCGACATTCGGCACAGTTCCCTTGGGAGAGGGGACTAAAGTCAAAATGTGTACTTGGTTATACGCTTGCTACGATTTTAACAATTTTTCATTATAATTATTATAATAAATATTTGTAAGGGAACACTCATAGACAGTTGTTAACAATGTTTGGAAATCGATTAGGTTAAGCAACGTTAGGTAAGGTCATTAAATAGATGGGTGACCGTTTAAGGCCATTCGAACTAAACGTCTCCGTGCTTCGGAGGGCAAGTACAAAGTGGGGTCCAAGTTTTTAACCGACTTTAAAAAAGGAGGTTTTGTATTCTATGCGAATGTATATTATTGAAAGTTTAGTTAACGTAAACACAGCGCGGGCGGAGCTGCGTGGGTCAGCTAGTACTATAATATAAGTATACTTACTGAATATTTTTACCTAACATACGACATACAGAAGAAGTCGCAGTCGGTTTGCATCTTGATATAGCATTTGGTTTGAATATAAATTACATTCATTTTCATTTTATTAAGGGGGTAACATGCGCCAATGACCTTGAGGATCTGGCCGCTCCGGCCGAGAGTTGTCATCTTAGAGGGCGCTACCAGCAAATATGAATATTACATTTGAAAAATCATAGACTAAAAATATGCAGATGTGTCGAATGGAGTTTTGTTAATTTTGCCTATTCCGTTATAGAATGAAATTTCAATAAAATTATATCTATTGCAAATATACTTAATAATATCACTTTTGAATGTTTTGTTGATTATGTATACATAAAATTAAAATAAATGACTGATAAATTATTTAAATGCATGATAAAAACCGATTTTAACTCTGGAAAAGCTTTTTGTCATTTCATAGTGACACGAAAAGAACAAGACTGATGCAGTTTAAGAACGGTAATCCACTGTTTTATATCTTGATGTATACCTTGGCGTGCCACCTAATTACAATCTGATAACCCAACCACTTACGTAGTTGAAGTGTTGCATCAGGATATGGATTATTGCATTTCATATTCCAAACTTCATATCAAAGGTCCAGTCCGAATGTTATAGAATGGCCAATGCCTGACTAGTGAGACTTATACATACTTCTATTCTATTGTTGGTGGTTATTAGTTAGGTCCGGTTATAACCGGAACGTACTTCGACCCAGCTGAATACATTGTGACTGCCATTCGGAATCCATATACATTCGTACTACTTATAACTTACAAGTAGTCACAGCGGATTTTTGTGTGTCTGAAGTTAGGGTTGACGAACCATTGCGCAAGTACACTTGTGAGTTCTGAATACATAAACATAAAAATAGCTACTGCGCAGCGTCTTGCCGTGACTACTGAAAGCGTACTTGAAATGAAACTATGCACAAAGTTCTAAGGTTTCTGTTCTGCACGTCAAAACGAAAGCGTTTAACAGAGCTTTCAAAATATAGTTTTTTTTTCTTAAAAAGGGACCTTTTTAACACATATCCTAAATTAGTTCCAAATTCTCTAACCAATAAACATGCATCTGATATAAACATCCATCTGATAGTTAAGCTTTTTGATCCCTGGAAAAATGAACTGAACCCATATTGATGATTGATTGAGATGTTCGAGTATGACAAAGAGGTGACTTAAGATGCTGCAATGCATGCCAGTGGCCCTGATGAGATGCTAGTGGTATTATTAAAGAAGCGTGTAACTGTAATGTTTACTATTCTAATGCGTATATTCTCTTTAAGAGCGGCACAAGTACCCGAATCTTGGAAGCTTGCTAGCATCCAACCTTATACTCAAGACCAGATACCCAACTTCGACCCAAGTCGTGCAGACCCAAAAATCATTAATTATTTTTATTGCGACAATTAGTTCCGTGATAAGAATAATAGCACCCATTCATCTCCTCCCGTTGGGTGTCCGTAAAAGGCGACTAAGGAAAAAAAAAGAACACGAGCAGCAGCGACTTTTTATTGAATTACCTATCACCTATCTGCGATCCCCAACCGCCTACCAGGCGTGAGGATTATGGCAACCGCTCCCCTATAAGGGAGAGAGGGCCTTTTTTCAACAGTGGACGTTCCGGCTGCTGATGATGATGTTGATGAGTTCCGTGATCGACTCCGTAATGGCCATCGAACTGAAACTATGATACGATACTTTTTACATGATTAAGTACAGGTAAAAACGACCCAGACCCAAGACAAACAGATTATGTTCACATGAATGTTTGTCCTGTATGGGAATCGACCCCAAGACCTTAAGGTCAGAGGCCAGGGTAGCAAACTACAAAATCAACGGACCTGTGTTGTTATTTAATATACGTGGCTGCCAAAGGAATCCGTTGCACTGTTTAGTGTAACGTGTCACAGTAATAGTATTTTTTAGTGTAACGTCATATTATGTACTATCGCGGACACGAACGCTATACCAGTTTTCAATCAAAATCGTTTAAACGACGTTCCGGGCGCTTACCCCGCCCGTATGTATTTTGGCCGGCTCGTGCAAGCGATTGTCGTCCTAAAGGTGATACACCGTTCGTGACCGCGAGAGTAATTAACGTAATTTTATCTTGAGTTCTGTACCCATCGCGGGGTTTGAACTACGCGGAGCATTTGACATTTCATTTTATTTTATTTATTCTTTAGCACACTTAAATATATACAAGGCGGACTTAATACCTTAGGCATTCTCTGCCAGTCTACCTTTGGATGATACAGAGGGTAATAGTGGTAGGTGCATAGGTAATCTAAAATTTAAATAGATATTTAATTTACATTGATTCAAATAAGCAATCTGGTTTTAGAGTAACTAACATTTTAACGCGGTGGTATTCTTTCTAGAAAAAATACCACCGCCATCAGTTTATTGTTACGCATCTTAGTTAAGTAACAAGGTATTACCTGATAGTAATCAAAGCACCCACCCATAGAAAAGTCTCTTCCTGTCCCTGTCATCCGAAACTATAATTATAGCCTTTTGGTCCGATAGTTTTTTTGCCAGCTACAGTGACCTTCTACTTATGTTACATAGCGGAAGAAATCTAAGATTAAAGTGGCGCCACCTAGATAGCACGCAAGTACCCTTCCAACTTAACCATCCAGATGTCTCAAAAGACGAGCAACTGTCCAATGCAACTGTCCGTAGGTAAGCGTGTAGCTCACCACCAAGCCAAACACCCAGGTACTCGACTCGTTGCTAAGTTGCAAAACCCAACATGATAGTAATAATATCACCGTTCATGTTTTGACAAAAAAAAACATCATGTAAAGGATATCATAATGTATGTCATTTTGTTGACCTACACAGTATTAAATACGATTTAAATTAGTAAGATCAATAATGACTCTGATACGCTTTAAAAGTTAGGCATAATACTCGGCAACGATAGTTTCGCATACTCTATGATGAACCAAAAATATGGTATTACTATAAAAATATCTTTAATTAAATATAGAAGTATAGATTTCATTTGAAATGATTTATAATGTTATAATTATACCATATGTAACATATCTTAATTAAAAATATGTTCAAAAACATTAAAAATTAAATTGGTCCTGTCAAAAAAAATCGAGCACGTCCACCCTCCATAACAGTCCAAGAAGGACTGATGGAAGGCGTTCGCGGGGGCGCTGCAAGTGGAAATGCATCGCGTACGTGGTTTTTCTATAATTTCTTGTAAAACATGAATGAAATTAAGAAATGTAATCAATACAAATTGTAGAATAGGTTATATGCTTTTTATAGTCCAAGTTTGACGTCTATCCGATGAACGGATATTGAACGCTAACACAATTCATATCCAACGTAGTACATTTTTTAAATACATATTACTTGAAAACGTTATATTTAATCCAATATCTAATCAATAAAACTATTTGCTGAAGATCCGAGGTATAAGTACATATAATTTTCATAGCCAATGCAATAGCGGATTGATCCATCGAACTGTTTAAACTAAGGCTATTTTTGCAATTTGACCGTTGTTACCCCCTTAAACCTAAGAAATCACGTTTCTATACAAATAAAACAGAGTAACACAATACGAAACAATTGTATAATAAAGAAATATACTTACGTACGTATGGGAATGGGTATATGGATATATGGGTATAATGTTATTAATAATAATGTCCTCCTCGCCGATACGAACACAGGGGCCAATCTTCACAAGAATGGGCTGACCCATTCAGCCATTTACACGGGGAATATTTTAGTGCACAAGTGTTTGTGTAGACACGAGTGCTTGATGGCACGGAAGACCGACACGGCGGCGGGGAGAGGTCAGACACAAGACCGACTTTTTACATGCCCATCTGACGCAAGGATCATCTTACTTTACAGAAAATCAGTCTGCATTGTTCTACAAGTAAGGAAGAAATACACAAAGTATTTGCTCCCCGCGGGATTCGAACCCACGACCTCTTGCTTGCAAGGCAAGCAGTTTCCGCTGCCTCACGGAGGCTACCTAATTACTTAGTCCCAAGTAACTGTGTCCCACACTATCATTGTCAAAATTCATGCCTTCCAGTATTTTGCTTAATGAGGGGTTTAACTACCACAGTGATTAAATGATTATGTATTTAATTCATGTGGTCTATGGTCTGGATTAGACTGTTAGACTGTTGACAGGCCTGTTGGTCTAGTGGTTAGACACTCTTGCCACTACCCAATAGGTCGTGGGTTCGATTCCCACCAAGAGTCTGGGTGTTCTATCTACTTAAGTATGTATTTACAAAAAAAAAAAGTATATAAGTATTAAGACTGATTTACATGACGCCATTTTCTTGTACAAGAGCAATAATTGTACGCAATAAATGAAGCGCAATATTTGACCTTCAAGAATTGTAAGTAAAGGTTTACACGCAGATAGTAGTTATAAAATTGAATGTAATTATTGAATGCAAATCTTGACAAGAAAAACTTGCAAGTGTGCGCTGTTTAGACCAAGAACAGTTTTGAATAGAAAACTTGCCCAGTAGAGCAAAAGTATGACATATTGTATAGACAATGCAAGGCATTTATTGCTTTAATTGCCTGTTCCATACAATATATGGAACAGGCAAGAAACTGGCATCGTGTAAATGGACCTTTAGTATCAGTTGTCTGGTTTCCATAGTACAGGCTCTGCCTAGTTTGGGATCGGATGACCGTGTGTACATGGTCCTAGAATATTATTATTATTACCTTTGGGGGAATCTCACCAGCATTCCCCTAAAGGTTAAATTTATTTCAATATCAGTCTTTATGGTGACCTCAATTATTATTACCTGCATGACGGGACAATATTGATCAATGTTACTTTTTGTTAAAGTGTAGGTACTTTAATTACTATTATCCTTTGAAGTAGTAGTGGTTAAGGATATGATTCATAATATCTAGGTTTTCAATATTAATAAAGTTTCAATTATTCACTTGGGTTTTAAATTCATTCCAGCCAGACTGTCATACAGACGCCCATTTGAAAAATTCACCCCGTATAAGTATACTAAACCATGTTTCTCTATTTGGTCCGAGACAGGGCGTGGTTTCCCGGTGGTAGGTTAATCAATTGCAATGAATGATGAGATCTTGATATAACAATAAATATGTACCTATGTATGATACATTCAATATACGGGAAGGGCCCGTTGGTCTAGTGGCCGCTGACCCAATAGGTCGTGGTTTCAATTCCGGATTCGGTTTTATTTATATTTGTATCAGTTGTCTGGTTACCATAGTTCAGGTTCTGCCTAGTTTAGGATCAGATGACCTTGTTTAGATTGTCCCATCCGGGATATTATTTCGGACAAACTATTCGAATTTATTCTGGCGCATGCTATGAGCATGCCTCGGTTCCCTCGACCCAAAGGCTGGAAAGACATTTAGCTACTTATAAATAGACCGGCTGAAAAGAGATTTCTTCTTCTTCTTATAGTGCCATCTTCATTACCGAAGGTTGGTGATCATTGTGGCAATTTTAACCTTTGACACAGCTGCTCTATAAGGTGTACGTGTGCTTTTGCCAAACCATTGTGGAAGATTTTTCAACCCAGAGATGTTCTCCTCCTTCCCGGCTTGCGAAATCCCTGATTTTTTCTTGAACCATTTGTTGGAGTTCATATTTTGAACCTTGAATAATGTGTCCAAAGTATTCTAGTTTGCTTCTCTTAACACGTTGAGTGCGGTGCCATTTTCAGAGGACTTTCAGCCAGTGCGTTAGAGACCTATTAGAACTCATAACCGAGCTTTACTGTAGTGCGTATGAGACCTAAACCATCTAATAAAATATGGTATTTTAAAAAAACTCATATCTCTATCAAAAATTAAGATACAAGCTATTTTCTTTTTGTAAATAATAGATAATTAACTATTCTACCCCAAGTTTGCTACGCATGGGGATATGACAAGTGAGTTATGAGATATAACGAAAAAAAAATAGGGTATCGATTGGATCGCGCATCGCAACTAAAGATAGGTAAGTTTGGGTAGTGACTAGTGAAGGGAATAAAAATAAAACCCCAGTTCTCGATAGCTTTACTTTTATTGTATTAATCATTTAGACATAGTAATTTAAAATATATTTAACTCTTCCAATTTTTTTCTTTCTCGCGTTATTTATACACTTTTTTACTTGTATTTTATTTTTTTGCGTCATAAAAACTTAACCACTTAACCGATTTGCATTCTGTAAATATGGTTTTGATGAGAAATGTATAGTACATTTCTCATCAAAACCATATTTAATAGGTGACATATTTAAATATAATATTTTATGAATTCCTTGCGTCTACGAGGCCTTTGTTTTAGGAGGTGGGAAAGATCTCCAAACGCAACAGATGCATATCATTACAACTCAGTGCGTTAGGGACCTCATCGATCTCCAATTGTTTTTATTACATTATTCAATCAAACTCGCAGCTGGAAGTAGGTATGTATATTTATCTCTGTCAAACACATAGAAATAACGAAGTTACGACCTCCCGCACAGATGTGGAGAACACGATTTTCGGCGCCGCACCAGCTGAAAGTCACGCTAGAGATCGTTTAGATCCCCTAACGCACTGAACGTGTAGACTTCAGAATCTCCATTTTTTTGGCTATACACGGTTACATTGCGAACTTTGTCTGCAGGTAACTCTTAACATTCTTCTGTAATTTCGAAAGCTTCCACTCTCTTACGCATAGTCTCTGAGTGTCCATGCTTCAACGCCGTACAGAAGAATGGAGAAACCATAAAATCGTGCCAGACGAATACACAGACGGATGTTAAGGCTGCGGTTGCAAAGGAGCTTCTTCATTTTGATGAAAAAACTTCGTGCCTGCTCTATCCTGCATTTTATTTCAAGGGTATATTCACCTTGGTCGTCAACGTAACAGCCTAAGTATTTATATTTCTGCACCTTATCTATCTTTTGTCCACTGCAACGCAGGTCATGGACTGGTGCAATTTTAGAAGGTGTAATTACCATGTTTTTGTTTTTTTTTTTAATATTTACATTGAGACCATACTCTGCGCTCACAGACTGGACTGGATCTAAAAGCATTTGAAGCTCATCTTCACTTGTTGCCAGTAGGATAGTGTCATCCGCAATATCATATATTATCTACTAGCTGACCCACGCAGCTCCGCCTGCGCTATTTTTACGTTAACTAAAGTTTTAATAACAGACATTCGCATCGAATACATAACCTCCTTTTTTAGTCGGTTAAAATCTGGGACCCACTTTTTACTTGCTCTCCTAAGCACGGACCCGTTTAGTTCAAATGGCGTTAAACGGTCACCCATCTACTTAATGACCTTACCTAACGTTGCTTAACCCGATCGATTACAAAACCTTGATAACAACTCTCTATGAGTGTTCCCTTACTAATAATAATAATATAATAAATATATTATGTAGAAAAATTGATAAAATCTGACCAAGCGTATAACCAAGTACCCATTTTGACTTTAATCCCCTCTCCCAAAAGAACCGTGCTAGATTACGGGATAAAAAGTATCCCATGTCCTACCTCGTAGTAAGATCTCAAATCATGCCAAGTTTCATTTGAATCCATTCAGTAGTTTCGGCGTGATGCTCAGCCGTGATACAGACAGACAGAGAGACAGACAGACTGACAGACAGACAGACAAAAATTAAAAAAATTACATTTTCGGCCTCAGTATCGGTTATAGAATGCCCTCCAAATATAATTTTCAAAATATCTTCAATGTACAGAATTGGTCCTGTTACAGTTTTATTATAAGTATAGATATAGATGGTATGCCCGTTCACTATTATACCCATGAAGCTTAGAGACCAAATTATACCTTCCTGACAGCCATGTAAAGCCTCTGAAAACACTTTCTCAGAGTATATATTAATAAGAATTGGGGAGAGTATACAACCCTGTCAATCTCCTCTCACAATATCCACAGCTTCTGTCGGCCTGGATTCTACTCTTACATTCGCTTTTTGTTTCCAACATAGGTTCTCTCTGAGTCTTATGTCTTTAGAGTCGAGGTTATAATGCATTTATCAATTTAGCGTGCTGGACTCTATCAAACGCTTTCTAATAATAAATAAAGCATATAAATTCGTCCTGGTTCATATCCCAGCATCTTTGAATAAGCACTTGATATGCAAATCACGCGTCCCTGGTGCCAAGTCCATTCCTAAATCCGAATTGAGAATCTGAAATCTCATTTTCACATATAATGTAGATGCGCTTGTGTATCACCTTTTAAAAGTTACTCATGAGTGAGATAGTACGATAATCGTTACATCTTTTTAACCGACTTCAAAAAAGGAGGCGGTTCTCAATTCGTCTCTATATTTTTTGGATTATTAACTTTGGGCAACGTGGCAAATGTAGACCTAACCCAGTCAGATGGAATGCCACCGGTATCGTCAAAACTTACAGTTAGGAGTTCTGTAAGCTGTTGTATTCTAATTCTTTCTGTAGTTCCACCGGAATTTAGTCATGTCCGATAGCTTTCCCTTTTTTGGATGTTTTGATTGGGACCTTTCTCCTCCGTAGTGATCGGAGGACCGGTATATGTTAGACTATTAATATAAATAATAATAATACCAGCCCTTGTTTATGTCCCACTGCTGGGCACGGGCCTCCCTTCAAGATTAATTAAAGAATGAATCGCACATGATTAATTAAAGAAATCAGAGGTGCGAACCGGGGTTCGATCCTACGCAACTTGTTTCCAAGGGAAGCGCCCGCCCACTGAGCTGTTACAGCTTAATTATGTTAAACTGTTTACTAATAAATCTGGCCGACTATCCTGAAAAAGCTGATAGTTGTAATTCTGCCAAATTGTAAGTTTTTCTTCAATAGATATGGCATAGCGTCCACTTTGATCCACTAGTGAGTGGGTACTAGAATTCCAGTGAATCCCTGTTACTTCTTTTATCTTTTTATACATATTAAAGCAGTCATATTTAGCCTCGCATTCTTCAATTTCACTACACAGGCCTGACATCCACTGTTCTTTGGCTATATTCCTTTCTCTATATTTATTACTGAATTTCCATATATAGTGCCGCATTAAAAGACATTTAGTTTAGCAACTAAAAAATAGACCGGCCAGAAAGGCATTTAGCTGTATTTATTCATTTAAGTACAAGTACTTATACATTTTTTTTTAAAAAACCTCCGACATAAAATGCTTGTGCTCGGTTTTGCTCCACTATCTCCTAGAACTCACGTTACTCCATTTCTTAATAAAAATTGTATTCTCAAAATGAAACATCGCCGTAGACTCTATTTAGCGTGCCTTCTTTTCGGAGTTTTGAAAAACAAGACTCCTCCTTATCTGTATGGGAAATTGATGTGGATGGCAAGTCGGAGGGTGTGCGGGTCGCGGCAGTGCGCGGCGCAGCTCTCAACGCAACACCATAGAACGGCCACTTTCAGAGGTAGTTTCCGGTACGCAGCATCGAAATGCTGGAACAATATCCCGCCGCCGTTGAGAAACCTACAATGTTTACACGCGTTTAGGTCTAATCTCAGAAAGTTTCTCTGTGAGCATCAAAAGGGGCAAGAAACGCTTAGGCATGGACACGAGTGTAATATGATGCGATGGATGTATTTGTAATTTGTAATGGATGCTAGTTTTATAACTTTTATTACTTTTGTAATATATAAGGTATCTACTTTTTATATATCTTGTTAAACTGTCTTTTTTTGTAATTACGTGTATAGTGCTACGTAGGATGCAGCATTTGGCGAGCATAAAATTAAAGTGCATACCTAACATTAAATATAATTCCGGTCATAATTTATTCTATTAAAATTGTTAAATAGTTTATTTAATTTTATAAAATTGTTTAATATCTGTGTTGTGTGTGCGGCAGAGTGTCCATGGGGTTACTGACTGGGTTCCAACGGAAGACCAGCGCGGCTTGTTACCAAGCCGCATTATGCTGAGTTGGAACCTTTTCATAGCAAGTTGCACTAATTTAGTTTATGTTTTCAATTGTTATTTTACTCATGTGTTTTTTGCTATGAATAAATATTTTCTTCTTCTTTTTTTTTTTCTTCTTCTATATGTGAACGAACTCTTAAAATGACTTTTCTGCGAGATTATCAAACCCTAATCAGTATCTGGCCACTACTACTCGTCAAGATTTAATCATAGATTTAAAATTCGGTGCAATATTAGCAGGTAAGCAGTCTGTGTAGCAGCATGAATCGTCACGAATTCGTCTCAGTCAGACAACCCCACCTTCCAGAAAACAATAGAAGTCAATACCTCGTTACATTGATGAATCAACGGTATTTTCAGCACCGATGATAATTACTCGTACGTATCTTCCTGCATACGTACGACAGTCACCACAAGCCGTGTCTAAAGGTTTTGTTTAAAACTTCCTACTAAGTATTCATTATAATTATACTTACTGATTCATATTTGACTCCGTTTGATGAGAAATAGATTCATTATAGGTCACATAAATGGGTAAAATGATATATATACTGTAGTATACTCAAACTCAAATTTTTTTATTTCAAATAGGCTTAACGCTAGCACTTTTGAATCGTCATTTTTTTAAAAGTTACCACAGGATCACAACGCGGCCTCAACTGAGAAGATCCGGCAAGAAACTCAGCGGGCTTGTCATTATTTCACTTTTTTTTTAAACATTGTTTTGTTACAAATGAATCGACATTAGCGATATTGTGTCCTGCCGTTCGAAACATAAATAGTAATACATATGTAGATACTTAGTTATATTACGGAAATTTGGATAATGTACAATCGACATTTATTATGTAGAAAATTGTGACTACATCCTTAATATCTATTTGCCTGAATACACGATTTTATTTTCCTGTAAAAAAGGTGGCACGGCACAGTGAGCCTTTTCCTCCGATGCCAAACCCCCTTAGAGTCTAAGTTCTAGCAACTGCCTCCAGAAGGAGGAAGGAGGGCTATATTTCCGAGAGTAGGTGTACCTATGCATGTAAGTCTTAGTACGTATTCTATGTAAGTATGTATATTTCTTTGACACGGAATACCTAAATGACTTCATAGATATTGACTTAGTGGAATTGACATAGGCTATCTAAGTGAAGTACTTATAGAATTTTAAATTTTCAAGTCAAACGACAATGTTTTTTCACCCATCCCATACAAATTTTCATCCTCTATTTAACACCCTTAAAGAATGAATTTCCCAAAGTTCTTTCTTATTGCTTGCTCCTCTTTTTAACCGACTTCAAAAAAAGGAGGAGGTTCTCAATCCGTCTGTATATATATATTTTTTTTTTTCTATGTATGTTCGCGCATAACTCTGGCAATTATGAACCGATTTGAAAAAATCTTTCTTCCATCCATTCTTTAATCCGTTAATTGGGTCCCATAAAAAAATTATTGCTTAGTAATAAGTAGTTCCTGAAAAAACAATAATGGTGACTGCGCACTGAGACCTGCAAGAAAGCCTATATAGATGACGTTTTAGTCGCTCGGACTCGCTCGGTCGGACAAAAATGGTCATAACTCTGGCAAATATTTACCAATTTCAATGATTCTTTTTTTATTCGAAAGAAGGAACCACTGTATTGAATCTGTATGAATTTTATTACAACCGGATAAGAACTTCCTGGAGGACCATGAACGATGTGGAGAATTTATCTGGTAAAAACCATAAAACTGATGTTCTCCATTACATTGCTCTGACAATTATGAACCGATTTCGATGATTCTTTTTTTATTCGAGAGAGTAAACTACTATGATGTTTCCATGCAAATTTCATTACGACCGGATATTTTTTTCTGAAGAAACATGAATTATGTAAAACTATGTAGACGATAATGTGATCATAACCTACCTAGATAATTTTACGGTTTTCGATGGTTCAATCTTTATATATGAAAATATCACTAAAAAGTATAAAATAAAATCTTTTTTAAAAAAAATTGAACCGACTTCAATATCACTGAAAAGTATAAAATAATTTAAATATTATTGAAGTTGGTGCCAAATATACACAGCAGGTACGCTAACACCAACTGCAATAATATTTAAATTATTTTATACTTTTCAGTGATATTGAAGTCGGTTCAATTTTTAAAAAAAAATGTGTTTATTAATATTAGTAGTATAGATTAATTATTTAGCAATAAATGTTCGTTTGTTCTTTTGTTTTATTTATTTTATCTATGTTTGTAGACACGTGATCCAATTGATTTGTAATATTCGTAGATTAGTTATGAAGGAAGTGCATTCAAGACATGTGCAACATTACTAAGCTGTTATCACCGACAGGTCTTACATATTACGAGTAAGTAGGTACATACCTAAGTTTATCCTTCACATTGTCAAGTGTAACACAGCGATTATTGTCACTAAACTGCCGTCAACATGTGTCGTAACAACAATTAAGTTAATGTGATAATTTACGTAATTACGAACAAATTGGTGTTTCAAAAAGATTGGATATCTAATGTAGGCGTGGGGAAAGAACATACCTAATCTATACTCAGGTGTAATACTTTCATTTTTTTTTTTAAATGTACAAACTACGAACAAAGTGTAATAAACTGTGTGTCCGGTTAAATAATAAAACTTAAAAAAAAAAATTGAACCGACTTCAATATCACTGAAAAGTATAAAATAATTTATATATTATAGAAGTTAGTGTTAGCGTACCTGCTGGGTATATTTGGCACCAACTTCAATAATATTTAAATTATTTTATACTTTTCAGTGATATTGAAGTCGGTTCAATTTTTTTTTAAAGATTTTATTTTAAACTTTTTAGTGATATTTGCATATATAAAGATTGAACCATCGAAGACCGTAAAATGATCTAGGTAGGTTATGATCACATTATCGTCTACATAGTTTTACATAATTCATGTTTCTTCAGAAAAAAATATCCGGTCGTTATGAAACTTGCATAGAATCATCATAGTAGTTTACTCTCTCGAATAAAAAAAGAATCATCGAAATCGGTTCATAATTGTCAGAGCAATGTAATGGAGAACATCAGTTTTATGGTTTTTACCAGTTAAATTCCTCCACATCGTTCATGGTCCTCCAGGAAGTTCTTATCCGGTTGTGATAAAATTCATACAGATTCAATACAGTGGTTTCTTCATTCGAATAAAAAAAGAATCATTGAAATTGGTAAATATTTGCCAGAGTTATGACCATTTTTGTCCTTAAAAAGCGACATAAAGTCATCTATATAGGCTTTCCTGCAGCTTTCCTGCGCAGTCACCATTCTTGTTTTCTCAGGAACTACTTATTACTAAGCAATAATTTTTTTATGGAACCCAATCAATGGATTGAAGAATAGATGGAAGAAAGATTTGTTCAAATCGGTTATTTTATTAATTGCCAGAGTTATGCGCGAACATACATAAAAAAAAAGAAAATAATATATACAGACGAATTGAGAACCTCCTCCTTTTTGAAGTCGGCTAAAAATAAAATACTTATTAGATATCTTTTAGGTTTATGTCTAAAACTTTTTGTGGCCATAATGTGTGAGAAATGTAATGTCCTGTATAGGATGCGCGAAGATTTCTAGCACAGGTATTTTTATACTTAAAAGGAGTTCTCCAACCCATATTATATTATATTGTAGATCTTTAACATTTTGTAACCGATGACTAAAATATATTTATTTGTATTTTTTTTAAATTGGTAAATATCTACTCATAACAGCAAAATTCGTTTGACGCCTATCTTTCTATCTGTTAGTATGACTGTCGATAAGCACCATAGTCCCTAAACTAAGAAACTAAGCTTGTGTTAAATAGCTAAACCTATTTATTTATTAAGCCTATGTAATAAATATGTAAACAAAGATCTTTTTTTTCAGTAAGTATCTTCTTTTCAAATTTTAATAAAACATAGCCCTCCTTCTGCGGCTTTCGGGCAAAAACAAAGTCACTTTCCGCGTCTGTTTGTATATCAGCTAACTTCCTCCTAAACCACGCAACGGATTTAGCGGTTTTCACCATCAGTTGGATATTTTTTTACAAATAATATACGCACTGGTTTGCGAAGCTGGGCGGGTCGTAGTCTCTAAAATAATAGTATAGGTAGCGAGTTTAGTCCGAAACGTCCTTATTTTATGTTCATTAATAAATATTAAAATAATTAATCCGTAAAAGTAGTTTGATTTCAATGTGTAATATTCGCGTAACTAAAAGACAACATTATATGTGTGTGGATTGTCCCAAGATATTATTATATTAAAATAATTACTTTTTAACTCCGACGAAAAAGTAAAAGGTGTTTAACACCTATGTCTGCCTGTATGTTTGTCTTTATGCCTCTAAGTGGCTTACTAACTAATGGATTATTTACGCAATTATCAATTGTACGGTTGCAGCTACATACATACGGTTATAAAAAAACCAACAACGTGGAATACCTGTTTGCTATGTAGGTATAATCTTAGTTCTACCTACCTACTACATTAGTCAATAAACGCAATACACACAGATAACAAATGTCTTTTCCTTACCTCGAAATGTTTGCAGTGAAGAGAATGACTTCAACTAGATAAAAAAAAATATCACAATTCACTATAACACAATGTCACTACCGCACTACAAGATAAGAATGAACAGCTGTATAAAACGTTCAAATTTAATATTTATTTTCTTCAAACTGTTAGTGTTGTGAATTTTAAAACCGATCGGGGGACGAGAAACGGGAAATCGAGATGGCGCGTGCGGCCAGCCGCACAGCCGGTCGACCAGAGCCAGTGAAGCCTCCATCCGACTCTTTATAAGCACATTGATGGATGCCATGCGCCCTTATGAACGACGGTTTTTAATTACAACACATTATTCGTTCTAGTTACGACGAGATTTCTGCTAGTTTCAGCGACCGCAAGCGCCGCGGATGAACTTTTCTTTTGGTTTGTATACACACGTGTTTATTTTTAGTGAGTACCGTATATTATTTACATTGCAGCATATCGCGGTAATCGACTATAAAATATGTACATGTGTGCTCGTATGGGTAATGCGGGATTGATACTGCTCGTAAATCGAGAGCGAACTTTCGGCACGTAGCACCAATATGCTCATAAAAGCTGGGTTATTACCCAGGCTAATTGAACACACTACACAAAAGTACTTTCCTACTGTATATTGGTACAAAAATATATTAGAGGACGGATCAAGGACATTGGCAAACGTATCTTTATCCTTCCTATTCCATCCTTCCACCTGATATCAACTGCCATGGCGCATGGCGGAGTGATGGGCTGCTGCTCGAGTCAACTCGTGCGCGGATGCTGTTAATACCTTAATATATACCTTAATAAACATAATACCTCAATTTTAAATTATAAATCAATGATGTAACCAGATGTAACCCAACATTTCCAGGCATCTCAGAGTAAGAACCAACTACAGACAAGATTTTGGTCTAATGGTTAGACACTCTGGCCGCTACCCAGAAGTTCGTGGGTTTGATTCCCACCCAGGACATACATTTGTGTGCATGAACATGTCTATTTATCCTGTTATCTAGCTACGAGTATATCAGTATGTAGGTGAGCACCTACCCGTGGGGTGGCTGGGTAAGAATAGCACCCACCCTTATCCTCCCGTTGCATAATGGGCAGCAGCGTCTTTCTATTGGATTTCCTCCCAACTACACTGCGATACCCATCCCATCCCTACCAAGCGTGGGCATGGTTATGGCAACCCCTTCCTTCTAAGGCGAAGGCCTGTGTTAAGCAGTGGATGACTTTAGGCTGTTTTTAACCGGCTTCAAAAAGAGGGTTCTCTATTCGACGCGTATGTATGTAATATTAATAAAAATATGTAATATTAATATATGTTAGTCTATGTGGGCTTCTAAGCAAATTTACCAAATTTTATGAGTGTATGTATGTATGTATGTATGTAGGTTTGTCCGCGGATTTCTCAGAAACTACAGGTCCAATTTCGAAAATTCTTTTTGCAATAGTTTGAGTATTTTTCAGCTTAGGGTAGAGTACAAATTTCATCAAAATCGGTCCAGTAGTTAAAGAGATATAAACTTTTTATGTTTTCAGTAAGTTACTGTAATGTAGACGTTCGAGTTGCGTGATAGTACTGATACCTATCTTGGTAAAATAAGTCACTAAAAAGTGTTAAATAAACTATTTAAAAAAAAAAAAAACCGACTTCAAAGTAAATTATCTAAAAAAGCATAAAATAACGAAAATATTATTGAAGTTGGTGCAGAATATACACAGCAGGTACGCTAACACCAACTTCAATAATATTTTCGTTATTTTATGCTTTTTAGATAATTTACTTTGAAGTCGGTTTTTTTTTTTTAAATAGTTTATTATACTACCTAGGTGGCAAGCAAGCGTGCGGCCCGCCTGATGGCAAGCAGTCACCGCAGCCTATAGACGCTATTGCTAGCGTCTACAGGCTGCGCTGGCTGGTCACGTCTTGCCACCAGAAGAATCACTAGCGCGATGCTGACATTAGATATTAAGTCTTTGTGTCCGGTAATTTCACCAGCTACAGTTTCCTTCACACCGGAACACAGCAATGCTTACACACTGCTGCTTGGCGGCAGAGTATCTGACACTGCTGTGGTACCTACATGGACTTGCATGAGGAACCTACCACCTAGTAAAATATATTTACAAAAACAAAGTAGCCGTCAGTTGTCCGGTAGCCACAGTACAGGCTAGCTCTGCCCAGTTTGGGATCATACAGTGTTGGAATTGGCCCAGATTTTATCCTGGTCTGATGCAGAGTATGTTAGTGATAGCGTTAAACCTGTGTGAAACTCCTGAAAGATGAGCGAGAGTGCACAAGTAAGGTAAAACACCCATTGTCCGGTAAAGTAAAACACATAGCACCGCCCTATCATGACTTACGCGAGTGTAGTTTTCGCGCACGCCGCCCGCACCCATATCGATAGCCTCCAGGTTATCCAGAATCGTTTCCTCCGACGTGCCGTCGGTGCCCCGTGGTACATGCGGAACGTAGATCTGCATTCCGATTTCAAGTTAGATCCCCTTCGTAAGTTCCTCAAAGAAGCGTCGAAACGCTACTTTGAATCCGCGTCCCGTCACGCGAACAGTTTAATCCGCGCTGCCGATTACGCCCCTAGTCCTTCTGACTCGCGCCGCAGACCACGGCACGTACTACTCGACCCTCCTGACACCATGACGGTCCTATTGGACCGGGATGCGCCGAACCCTCCCCGACAACCGTATGCTACACTAGCTATCAGACACCGGTCTCGCCGGCGAGGCCGAAGGGTCGTACGTATGCGACCTCAACGACGTGCATCACCCCACTGAGTTTCTTGCCGGTTCTTCTCAGTGGGGGTCTCGCTACTTCTGCCGTTAAGGCTAGAGCGCTTCAAGCGCCCGCCTCCTATTGTCCGGTGAAGCTGTAATGGCCATCTGCGGCCAACAGCGTCTATCATTCCCAAAAAAAAAAAAAATCGGACACGGGTCATATAGTTGTCATTGCAAATGACGTTTTACATATTCGGCCATGTTGAAGAAAATGGCTCGGTATAAGGTTCGACCGCATGCGATCCTCCATCGTACATTTTACTAGTAAAATCATTAAGGAGGTGAGTAAGATTGCTCATAACTTTTAATTCTTTTGCTGTATCGAAAATGTTCTTTATTTATAAAATTAGGACATAAATTGACTAGTTATTAATAAATGTTTTACAGGGGTGGGGTTATAATAAAATATGAAAATACGCCTGTCGGTAATTGGAGTTTTTTTCTTCGCTTGTTCCAAACTTCGACAAATGTCGAATCGTTTTTTTTTATTTTTTTTTGCACTGAATTTCATTACCTAGCTATGTTTCTTCAGCACTTTAAAAATATAGTTCTTTAAAACTGCTTCCAGTGATCGACTGTTGTGTCGTGGATTGGATTTTCCATGTGTTCCAATAACCAACATTGTTTTCAGGAATGGCGCCTAAAAACATACACGCCTTTTTAAATGGCACAGGCGATAGAAGCAGTCAGTCTGCTCATCTTCAAAATGCTTTTGGGTGGAAAGCACGTTATTTGAGCACCGTAATGCGTTGTTACGCAGAATTTGATCGTGGTTGTGTTTCTCTCCATTCTGAAATTCATAAAGTTCGGCCCTCAACTGCTGTCAGTGAGGAAAATATGGCTACTGTCATGACTTTTACGGGGTCGGAAGAGGCCATGATAGCTTATAACCAGCACCTGAAAAAAATGCCCTTAAACCAATGGTCCTCATGTTTTCAAAAATGGTTTGACTGAATGAAAAAGTGTTTAAAATATAAGGACACCAGAGTTAAACTAACCCGACACTACACTGAGGACATCCCAGACATCAGCCTGTACGAGATTGGAATGGCTCTCAAACAGCTTAAGAACGACAAGACTCCGGGTGAATACGGAATCACAACAGAACTTCTGGGAGCGAATGGAAAACCGATACTTTTAGTCCTCCAGAAGTTATTTAAAACCGTCTTACTCGAAGGTAGGTACTACGCCAGAAGCACAGAACAGGGGTGTGATAGTGCTTTTCTTCACAAAAAATGTGATAACACCTTATTAAAGAGTTAAAGACATATCCCACTCCTGAGCCATGTGCATAAGCTGTTTTTGAAAGTTAATACGAACTGTCTTGAACGCAGGTGTGATGATTTCCAGCCTCCCGAGCAAGCCGGGTTCCAAAAAGGCTTTAGTAAGGTAGACCACATACATACGCTCCGTCAGACTATATAGAAGACTGAGGAGTATAGTCGGCCATTATGTCTAGCGTTTGTGGGCTACGAAAAAGCCTTCGATTCAATCGAGACCTGGGTGGTAATCCTGTCCCTCCAGCGATTCCTCATTGACTATATGTACATCGAAGTGTTGGAGTGTTTTTACAGCAACGCCACCATGTCGATCCGAATTCAGGACGAGACTACAAAATAAATCCGATTGCAGAGAGGCGTGAGACAGGGAGACCTTATTTCGCCAAAACTGTTCACGAACACATTGGAGGACGTTTTCAAGCTCTTGGACTGGTTCGGATTCGGCATCAACGTCAATTGCGAATACATTACTCACTTTCGCTTTGCCGATGATATAGTCATTATGGCTGAATCGCTGGAGGATCTCAATACAATGCTCAGCGACCTCAGTAGCGTTAACCCAACAGGTGGGTCTTAAAATGAACATGGACAAGACGAAGATCATGTCTAATATCTATGTTGCATCCGTACCGGTAGTAGTTGGCAATGATACACACGAAGTTGTTGACCGCTATGCAGCCGCTATATACCTGTATACCGCATAATAAAGAGGTCGCCCGAAGAATCCAACTCGGATGGGCAGCGTTTGGGAACCTTGGTGACATTTTCTCATCTGAAATTCCGCAATGCCTGAAGACAACGTTCTTTAACTAGTGTGTGTTGCCAGTGATGACGATATGGTAACGAGGCGTGGCCCTTAACAGCATGCCTTTTAGAGAAGCTTAAAGTCACACAACGAGTTATGGAGAGAGCTCGGAGTTTCTATGCGTGACACAATCCATGATGAAGAGATTCGCCAAAGAACCACCGACATAGTTCTTAGAATCTGCTAGTCGCTCGAAGAACCGACAACCAATGTGGAAAAAAGGTTCTCGAGTGGTGACCACGAACTGGACGATGCAGCGTAGGTGGACCTCACACTAGGTGGACAGACGTCATTTATTTCTCTTTATTATAATAGCCAACTGTCGTTCATTGTGGTGTTCGAAGGAGGAGGCCTGTATTCAGCGGCGGACGTCTTCCGGCTGGTGATGATGATGAATACCAATTAAAAACAGATCTACAATTTATGTTAAATATTTGATTAGTTAAAATACACACATCAAAAGTGTCTAGGGATCAAGCATTTTTAAGCGGATTTCTTGAGATTGAGATGTGGCTTTGTAATAAATTTATGATTTTATAAATTTATATGGATCCTTTTTGGTGCATTTCATAATTTGAATCAGGAACTGTGAATCAAATTCGAGTAAAAGATGAAAATCAGCTGTCAATATTTTCCCTATAAAAACATACAACGCATTGAAGACATTATTAGTGCTACTGTTTCCCTACTACTGATTAAAACCAACGTTATTATGGAGCGGCGACGTCATTTAAGCAGGGAAGAAATGCTCAGAGCCGTGGGAATGATAGAAGCTGGTTCCCGGCAACGTACTGTGGCTTTAGCTCTGAATACAAGTCAGAGTGTTATCAGTCGACTTTGGACACGTTACCGAAGCACTGGTACCGTGGCTGAGCGCCATGGAGGACGGTATCGCTGCACCACACGGAGACAAGACCGATATATTCAAATCTTAACTCGAAGAGCTCCAACAATAACTGCCATGATGTTAGCCGTGAGGCTTCATCACTCTTCAGGGAACTTAATTAGCGACCAAACAGTCAGAAACCGCTTGCATGAAGTGAACCTTCATTCCCGAAGACCGCTACGGGTACCACCTATAGCAATGCACAATCGTAGGATTCGATATCAATGGGCTCTTGAACACAGAAATTGGGCAGAAGAACAATGGCGTTTCGTGTGCTTTTCTGATGAGTCTCGTTTTGGTATGAGACCGGATACAAGGCGTATACGACACTGGAGAACCCCTGGACTCCAACAGCGATTAAAATCCTGCCAGGAAGTCCATCCTTATAGTGGTGGAACCATCATGGTATGGGCGGGTATTTGGATCGGCGGAAGAACTGAGTTGATTTGGATCAGAGGCAACCTCAACGCTCAAATTTATGCTGAGACGATTGTATCAGACGTCATCGTTCCTCTACAAGTGCAAATCGGTCCCTTATTTCAGTTAATGCATGATAATGCACGACCGCACACCGCAAGAGTTGTAAGACAGACTCTCGCCGCAGCTAACATCAATGTCCTGCCCTGGCCTGCTCAGTCGCCAGACTTGAACCCGATTGAGCATGCATGGGATATGCTACAGAGAAGAGCTCTGCCGAATATGGAGGGTATCCAGTCGCAAGAAGACCTTTTTTTGTTGTTGCAACGAACATGGGCGGCCATTCCACAGCGTGATTTGGATGAACTCATTTTGAGTATGCCAAACCGATGTTCTTGTGTTGTTAGTGTTCGCGGTAGAAACACGGATTATTAATTGTTTAAGTTACCCAATAAAATTTTAAAGAAAACTGTTATTTCAGTCTTTTTTTCGAACTTTTGTGTTAGTGGTTCAAATGTCAAAAATCCCTTTATTAGGAAAATGGCAAATTTCTTTATTAATGCAAAGGTGACTTGGTTTATCGTTACTGTGACAAACGAAAACACTTTATTTGATGAATCCTTAAAGAAAATTTTAATTAATATCAATCAGGAGAAAAGTTATTGCAAAAATATATGTTGATCCCTAGACACTTTTGATGTGTGTATATCAGACGTGAAAAAAGAATAGTGGAAGTACGTAACGGGTTTTTGTCTTAAGTTAAAGATTATTTATAAAAGAAAAGGATTTTTGAATAACAAAATATTGTTAAAACCGCATTACAATTAAAAGTTTTGTTTATTATAATTAAAAGGATTAAATTACTTAATGTATTTTTTGGGCATGGTGTTAGGATTAGGTCGATTATTGGATGACGATAAATAGAACATGTCGATTACTAGATCACGATTATTGGATCATGTCGATTACTGGGTGTCAATATATAGAATTTCATTGTCGATAACTAGGGCAAAAAGAGCCTAAATCTAATTTCATTTATTGATCTACTTATTAGTATCACACTCGTTTTTACTTTAAGATAATATAAAATGAACCCCAGACTTATACCCAGTGCATGAAAGTATCGTGTAATATCATAAATAAAGTAGATATTTAAAAAAATGTTCAAATGGTTTTACCTTACCTAACATGTTCTGACGATGAATAGTAGTAATACTTAGTACCAAACAATATAATACCGGGTGTAAGGGACATCGTACCGAAAACCGATACCAGGGATCCAGTACATGATTCTGAATAATCTAGTGTAGAAATTTTACATCGACAATTCATGAATTTCCAAAAAAAAATGCCGCTTATTTAAATAAAATTAGGATAACATCATTATTGGTATAATAATAAAGCCTAATTTCAATTTAAAAACAATAAATTACTTATTTGTGCAAAATTAGCAATCATCTGCAGCCGAAAAGTCCACTGCTGGACAAAGGTCTCTCCCTTAGAAGGGGGGGATTGCCATGATCTCCACGCTTGGCAGGCGGCTTGATTGAAATTAGCAATGTAAATTGAAAAATAAATATTATTCCGCACATATTCATTACATGCTCAAAAATTAACAATTTGGTCATTTGTCATTTTCCATATAAATGGTTTCTGTAATGTTGTAACGGACAATATGAGAAATCTTCTAAACAAGTTTTCAGTACGTAGTCCCTTACACCCTGTATATCATTGATACCAAAGAAATACAAAATAAAATGTGTTTTGCATATGAACTAAACATAACTTCCAGTTTGGTCGGTCGGTCTAACTTCGCAAGAATGCAACTCGGAAGCGAAGGTCGACGTACAATATAATGAAATCAATAGTGAGACAGGTATAAATTATAAAATGATCTTATACCTATCTATTACATCTTCTTCTATCTATAGGTACATATAAAATTACTTGACCTGACTGACTGATCCATCAACGCACAGGCCAAACCGCTAATCCTATTGGACAGTAGGTTCTTCTTATGGTGTAAGCAAGAAAGGGTTTTTGAAAATTCGACTCCTAAAGGGGTTAAATGGGGTGTTTTCTTTTGTATGAAACTTTTTATTTTATGGTTCCATTGACTTATTTACTGAAAAGATTCTCTAAACAAAATAAAACAATACGTGTAACGCGAATTTTTAAAAACAACCTTTGGAGGTGCGTTAGGGGTTGGTAAACTTTGTATGAAAAAAAATAGCGGGCGAAGCCGCGGGGAATTGCTAGTTATACATAAGTACATAACAATTATATACAACTTGACTCGTTAAGATATTTCATTTGATACCCATGTTGATGATTTTGGAAGTAAAAATAATACAAAATGGAAAATAGCAGCTGACGGACGCAATCTTTTTTTTAAACAATTATAGCCCATAGGTTGTTTATGTATGTTTCTCCCACAAAATAGACGTACTAATCTAATAACATATTAAAAGTCAAAATCCATGTAGATGTTTAGGCTGTAGTCCGTGCCAAAGAAATAGACGTAGATACATACATACTCTCGAACAACATAGTCCTCCTCTTGTGGCATTCGGGCAAAAATATAAAGTCACCATAAAGCAAAATAATTTAGTAGGATTTGAACCCGCAAGTTCTTAACCACCGGGGAGTTCAAGAGGAAAGCACGCGCGCAAATTGCACATTTCATAATAGGAAAATTTTCGGTGTCATTTTTCATTTCACACTTTTTTTCTTTTTCGGTCTAGCCCCTCAGCCCACTAACAAATCAGAACGTGCGATAAGGAACTCCGTTCCAATAAATAAATTCAAGACTATCAATAAGCCATTTGTCTAAAAAGGGCTATTTCAAAATATCAGATTACCTGGAGGATAAAGCTGCATGTGCTTAAACTGCAATATTCATACAAGCTTATAGTTCATTCAAGATCAGCATCATCATTAGCCGAAAGACATCCACAGCATGGTATGGTATCTTAGAAGAAATGGAAAGAGCTACCAGTAGCACCCTCATGCGGCGTGATTTACAACTTTTCTCTGTTCTGAATGAAACTAAGATAGTAGATCAGTATTTTGCAACTGACGTCATAAGACTTACAGCGGTAGCGGTAAATAGGTTGGAATCAAATCAATACGAAGTCTAGGGGGCGCGGGTTTGAACCCCAACCCGTATGAACTCATTTTTGTTATTTTTATTTCATTCCTTTATTACTTATGCATATACTATTGACGTCCGCGTACTTTATATCGAATACTACAAAGTTTTAGCTATTTTTTTTATTAAAAATGCTCGAGGCTATTAGAGTTTCAAATCACACCGCTGCCGCGCTGGAGGCGCTGGTGTTAGGGGGCACGTTTTGACGTGGGAGTTACCTATCTATTTCTAAGTAATATACTCTTATCTATGGTCCAAAGCGGGACAAAGGCCTCCAACTTAAAACGGAGGGGTTGTCATAGTCCCCGCGCTTGGCAGGCGTCTTGGGGATCGCAGTATAGGTGGTAGTTAATTCAATAGAAAGACGCGAGGACGGGAGGGACAGGACGTGGAAGGGTGATATTTATCAGGAGGACATAGAAGGGTGATATTTATAGCCGGACACCCCACGGGGATGGTTTAAGATAATATATAAGTTCTCAGTGAAGGCCGCGTTAGAATCCGCTATGTAATAAGAGCCCCTGTGAGGCCTATGCATAATAAAGAATTCTGTCGTTGCTAAATTCCGCTTCTGTTCAAATAAAGGTTGAAATAATTAAGATGAATTACAAATTAATTACGAGAACATTCCACATGCGGGCCTCGAGCCATCGAGATGAAGTCATTGGTCTGCTGAAACTGCCGTTGTCTGGAAATTCATTATGATTATTAAGAATAGTATTGTTATGTTTTTTTTTTTCTCTTAATGCTGCTCCCACGATGTAGCACCATAAAAGTTACAATCTAGCCTAAGGCTAATCAGTACTATTATTTTGACCTAAACGAATAAATTACTTAGATTAAGAATGTGTCCAATGGCACTTTTCTTATTGTCTCTATTAAGGTGAAGACACTTTGTTATTGTGTTCTACACTGCATTACACTGCTATATACAGTATTGTTAAGTGACTACATTATAATTAGTAGATATTATGTTACGATTCTGCGCTATTAAAAAAATACCATCCTGTTATTATTTTAATTGCTCCGAAACTACTTAGGAAAAGACTATTAGACTACCAATAGCTTACCTAAGTATAAAGTTCCCTGACCGATACAGCAACAGCGGCCAATTACCGAGAAGCCAACTATGCAAGCGATAATAAAATGCATAGGTACCTAAGTATTTACGCAGGTGCACTCTCCCTGGACTAATAATCCGATGAGACAAAGATAAGAGGTCACACAGGACCTCCTTTTTACATGGCCATCCAACACATAGAACATCTTACTTTAGTTTAGACAATAAGGTGACCAACTTTATCTTCCTATCCTGTAAGAAATACAAAAGAACTAAGGAAACCTTTTTCGCGGAGGAATCTACAAAAAATCCTCGGTTTCTTGACACCAGGGCTGTCCGGTGGGATCTGCACCAGGAGCCCCTCAGTGCCTACTTTAGTAGGTACTTATTCTTATCTATGAGTGCTTTACCTTTGAGCCCGCATTACAGTCCCCCGGGCCAGACACGGTGCTCACGGAGATGGGGGTCGCCACCCAGCCGCCATCGGAGTCGCTGCCGTACTCAATGGACATCCTAAACTATACTGGTAACATTTGATCCCCGCAGAATTCCAACCGCAGCCTTCGGATTATAAAGCTTTCCGCTGCGTCATGGAGACTACAATTTTCCTCCTTGAGGTACTTACCAAGTTGTTTTAGTCGTCATTTCTCTTACAACAAAACTGTGGTGATTCTTGCTTACGACAAGCTTACGTCATGAGCTGAGCCGCGTTCGTTCGTCATTATGTAGGTACTAACTATCAGTACCTAATGCTTCTAATAAGATCTCTTTCCAAATAAGGTATAAGTTTTAACAATACGTAAGACTATTTACGATGCACATTAGTTACAGTGATAGACAAAAAAGGGTCGCGACGATCGAGAAGCGAAGTCTTGAAGACGAAATTGGTGCCAGTCGCTCCTCGGTGGTTAGCACCGGTTATATCTGGTTACATGATGTCCACCCAGCGATGATGTGCCGCTCTGATGGGTAATGCACTTCCATTAACCCCAGCGATATGGTCATGTCTGCCTCAGTCACATGTTAATTGAAGTTAACAATTAGGTATAAAATATTTAACAAACTGCCTATCTGCTAATGTTTATCACGTTGTTTATTTTGTTGTACAATGTGGCTATGAAATGTGTAATTTGTGATGGTAAGAATCTTACTTATATCTATTAAAAAAATACTATACGTCTATTCTGCTCAAAAATCTGAAACCGCTTCAAAGCAATTCATTCTATTGAGAGAGCTTATAAAAAAATATCGAAAGCGAACTGTTGCTGCTGGGGCGGATAGGGGGCGCTTCCAATGGCATTTTTATAACTATATGGCGGACAGCACCGATGGACCTATCGTATGGCATTGGGCAGGTTTACATGGTGGGGTAGGGGTCTGTACCTGCCAAATAAACCTGATTGTTTAAAGACTCTGCTATTTTTTTTTATGTCTGTCATGTCTGTTATGTCTTAAATCTGATATAAAGAGTTATTTTTATTAGGCAATCATACAACCTGATTACAATATAAGGTTTAGGCTCGAGACTCTGAGTTCGAGACGTTCGGCTTATGGTAAGCGAGACCATTGACATTTATATTGCTCGTCATTTGATACCTTGATTTTATATATATCCAATGTCATTTCCTGATATTATTGATCCGGATGACTGCCGATGCTATAGTCTCTTCACAGACCACTTATTCCATGTAGGTAAGAAGTGCTCCATGGACAAGTTTAGAGATGTTGATATCAGAAATTATTATCTTTGATGGTAGGTAACTGTAACGAATTTCTCCTCCAAGACGAACTCAACTGTGGTACTACTTGATAGGTTCACTGACATCTGTAGGTAAGTATCTAATAATTACCTATTGACTTGGTTTGGGCACAGTCTATAAACCATATTTGTACACTGTGGTTTGGGTATATATTGAAGGACCCGTTAGTCAAGTGGTTACACACCTTGGCCGGTACTCAATAAGCCGTGCGTTCGATTCCTACCTTGTGTCTGGGTGTTAATTATCTAGAAGCTAGTGGTATTAACAGCCGAAAGAGAACATTGAAGTATTATGTAAATGAGAATACCCCTGTCTCGGGTCTATAGGCAGGCATGTCGTCGTAAAGTTTTACTTGTCTCATTAAGTACCTACTAAGCGATTAAGCTAATTTGCTTTGTCATTTATAATAAGTACAGCTAAGGACTGGAACAGTTTGTCTGTGTCAGTTTTTCCTGTCCAATTATAATGTGGTAAGCATTGGTAAGCTATAGTGTGCTTTACCGTGTGATTGCGACGAAATCGCATGGGACTGCATTCAAGCACTGGGCATACACACAAGCGTGGGTTATATTAAGTAACAAAATATAAGTTGAATAAAAAAAACCCGCTAACTTCAGGTTTTCATAGCTAGGGTCTTTACCCGTTGCGTCAATGAGGCTATGATTATGCACTTCCATTGCACTTCATTTGCTGTTTTCAATCAATCGATTTAACTGTGCCTACTGCGGTTCAAATTCATTTGCACCTCAATCACCAAATAATGCCTATATTTACCACTTGGTGTGGCAGCAGAAACAACTTTGTATTACTTACGGTTTTGCTATCGCATAGCCTTCTCACTATTTGCCTGACGTGATTTCGGACTGCAAAATAAAGCTGTAGCTACTTGAAAATTCGTTTGAAACGGAGTTTAGCCCAAAGCACCTCTCGTAGTACCTGCCCTCCATGTTCGAGTGGGCTTTGTGTTCCTGCAGTGATAAATACTTTTTTTCTTCTTAATGATGTTCCCTTGTGGTAACACCATATACATTACAATCTAGCTTAATGGCTAATCAGCAATTTTACTTTAACCTAAACGAATAAATTATATTAGACTAGCTGACCCACGCAGCTCCGCCTGCGCTATTTTTACGTTAACTAAACTTTGAATAACAGACATTTGAATCGAATACATAACCTCATTTTTTATAGTTGGTTAAAAACTGGGACCCACTTTTTACTTGCTCTCCGAAGCACAGACCCGTTTAGTTCAAATAGCCTTAAACGGTCACCCATCTATTTAATGACCTTACATAACGTTGCTTAACCCGATCGATTACAAAACCTTGATAACAACTCTCTATGAGTGTCCCTTACTAATATTTATTATATTATAGAAAAATTGATAAAATCGGACCAAGCGTATAACCAACTACCCGTTTTGACTTTAATCCCTTCTCCCAAAAGAACCGTGCTAGATTACGGGATAAAAAGTATCCTATGACCTACCTCGTAGTAAGATCTCAAATCATGCCAAGTTTCAATTTAATCCATTCAGTAGTTTCGGCGTGATGCTCAGCCGTGATACAGACAGACAGACAGACAAAAATTAAAAAAATTACATTTTCGGCCTCAGTATCGGTTATAGAATGCCCTCCAAATATAATTTTCAAAATATCTTCAATGTACAGAATTGGACCTGTTACAGTTTTATTATAAGTATAGATAGAAGATAATTAAGAATGTGTCCAATGGCACTTTTCTTATTGTCTCTAATAAGGCGAAGACACGTTGTTATTGTGTTCTACACTGCACTACACTGCACTAATTTAACACTTAAACTAACTCAAAATGTTTTGTTCTTTTCAGTCTTCTCACTATGTCCATGTTGTCGAGGAGCTGGATAGCCTCGACATTCACATGATTATGAAGCCGACGCTCATGAGCTTCAGCGTAGTCCTTGATAACTTTGGCTACGAAATCCAATTTGAGGTCCCGATGGAGGTCGTTTATTCTTATGTACCAGGGCGCATTTACAATCCCTCTGAGTACTTTATTCTGGAACCGTTGTTTTGTGTTTACATTGCTTTGTTTGGTACAGCCCCACAGCTGTATACCATAAGTCCATACTGGCATTAGGACTTGTTTGTATAGGAGTATTTTGTTTTGCACTGACAGCACGGTGTGTTTACCGAGAAACCAGTGCATTTTCTTGTAGCGAAGTCCTAACTCTTCGCGTTTCTTTTTGACATGAGCCTTCCAGCGAAGCTTTGTATCGAGTGTCATACCAAGGTATTTGGCGGTATTCTGATAGGGTATAACACGATTGTTTATGTATACCGGATGATAGATTGATTTTTTATTGGTGAAATCAATATGAACTGACTTGGATTCGTTGAGTTTAATCGCCACTTTTTTGTCCAGTTACATATGGCGTTTACGGCAATTTGAACATTTTCCACTGCTTCCGCGTGTGTAACACCTGTAGCCATAATGGCCGTGTCATCAGCAAAGGTTGCAATGGTGTTGTTTTCTAGCGTTGGAATATCACAGGTGTATAGTAAGTACAGGACCGGACCTAACACACTTCCTTGTGGTACTCCAGCTTTGATGTGCTTAAGATCAGAATAATAATCTTCCTGTGTCTTACTCTGAACATTCTTTCTGATATGTAAGGCTCCAAGATATCGGAGAAATTCTTTGGTAACATCTTTCTTAATTTATATATAAGACCTTGATGCCACAGCTTATCAAATGCTTGGGCTACATCTAGGAAAACTGTAGAACAAACTTTTTTCTTCTAACGTTTTTTCAATAATATTAGGTAGTAATTCTATGAACTTGGTCTATTAGTTGAGTGCTTTGCCCTGAAGCCAAACTGATAGTCAGGAATAAGATGTTTTTCTTCTATAATTGGTTTTAAACTTCTCAATAATAGCTTTTCGAATAATTTTGACATTATTGGCAACAGCGAAATCGGCCTGTATGAAGTTGCTTCATTTGGTGGTTTACCAGGTTTTGGTATCATAAGAACTTCAGCAACTTTCCACATATCGGGTACGTATTTTAATCTAAACGAAGCATTTATAAGTGTTGTGAGTTTCACTATTGCTTTATGAGGAAGATTGCTGAAGAGTTCCCCGGTGATGAGATCATAACCTGGGGATTTTTTCTCGTTTAGAAGTTGAATTTCCTTGTGTACTTCTTTTGGTGTAGTGAGTCTCAAATCGGTATCATCGTCTTCTATTATTGCATCAAGAGTAATCTCATTTTCAGGCTGATTTGGTTGAAAAATTTCTTCTAAATGATTTGCAAATCTAATTGCTTTTTGCTTATCATTTATAGCCCACTGCCCGTTCATTTCCTTAATTGGGGGAATTTGCGTGATGGGTTTTTTTAAACTTTTAGTGGCTTTCCACAGTGAATAATCGGTTGTAAGATCACTCGTTAGCTGTAACTATGGTAGGTAACTATGAGTGGATTCATCACGAAATTTCTGAATTTCCCTACATAACTGCTTTGTTAGTTTGTTTAAAACTGTTTTGTCGAGTGGATATCTAGTCCGTTGCCACCTCTGCTTTTGTCTTCTCTTTTCAATTATATGGTTTCGGATTTCTATTGGGTAATTTATGATTTCGGATTTCTTTTTTAAATCGGATGTGTTTTTCCAAGCACACTGTTGGATATTTGTTACAAAACTCCTTACTTCTAATTCTAATTGTTGTGGGGTTTTCAGGGGCACTTTTAGGATCACTGCGGAATCCAAATCGTGCTTGAAGCTCTCCCAGTCGGTATATTTATTGACTAAAGTTGCATGGTTTTCTCTATATATAATGTTCTCGTGAATAGTTACTATAATATGTGAATGGTCTGAACTCATATCGTAACCATCTTCTATAGAAAGATAGTTTAACGATATGTTTTTATAAATGAAAAAATCGATTAAATCAGGAATTTTGTGTAGATCTGTAGGCCAGTAGGTTGGCTTCCCTGTTGATATTGTGTCACATTTCGTATTTCTAATTGCATGCAATAGTTCTTTAACCTTTAGTTGTAGTAAGTCTAGATCCCTAATAGATATTCTTCGCATTGAAATCACCTCCAAGGACGAACCTGTTGCCAAGTTGTTTTAAAGGTTTTCATACTGCGCTGCTTTTATTGAGTACCGTGGTGGACAGTGTGTAGATGATATGGTGATACCGTTTTGTCTTGACACATACGGCCACAGCTTGAATTTCACGTTGTTCGTGTTTATACATCTCATAATGATAAATACCTTCCATTATTATGACGGCGCTGCCTCCTCTAGCTTTATTGTCCGGGTGCAGTGCGTGATAGATTTTATATCCTTTTATGTGTATATAGGTTTCGTTTGTGAAGTGTGACTCGGATATAAGGCACACATCGATATCTTTTGTGTTTAGGATGACTTCTAACTCATGATGCTGACATAATCCGTTAGCATTCCATGCCATAATTTTTAGATAGGTATCCATCATTTTTGTTTAGTAATAGCTACTTTGGTGCTATGTTCCAGTTTTTTAAGCCTTTCGTCGAAAGATGTAATGACGTTTAAGATTTTGTTTAGTTTTTCATCTAAATGGGATGTATGCTGTGTCTGTGCCTGTTGCTGTGGCCGTGTGGCCTGTGTGCCTTTTGTTATCTGAGCAAAAGACAGATTTTTGGTAACAGGTTTGCTCTGTATCTTTCTGATAAATACTGACAATGTTATATGAGTGAGGAGTCACTAAAGACCATATTCATTCATTTTGCTGTCTGTCCAGCGTTACCTTTGACACAGGGTCCTTTTGCTTTATGTGTTATTTGATAAGTTATTGAGTACCCTCCTTGTACTCTCACGTCGGAGTTGCTCCACCAAGTGCAGATAGAGAAGTGGCAAGTGCTATAAAAAGGAGAAAACAATAAACGGACCCTAGGCATTCGTGTTTCTGCTTCAGCCCTACTAGGTGTATGCAACCTCTAGTAGGGAGGAGAACCCTATAAAGGCGAAGCAAGATCCTCAATCTCTGTACGCTCCATCAGCAGAAAATCTGCCTACAATACAGGGTTTCAAGAACCGTAACCTTCATGGAAAAGCCTGAATAGGCTAAGATCCCAAGTAAGCCGCTGTAAGCTCTTTCTAAATAGATAGGGATTTTACGGTGACGGCAACATTTGTTGCGAGTGTAGTGCGACCTCTCAAACTTACCAGTTGCTCAGCCTCTCCGACTATCTGTACGAAATAGGACTTCCTTCAGGCAAAACAGAATACCATTACTGTGGATCCTTTCTGGGCAAAGAACATACCTATGTATTGTAATAAAAGTAGTAAAGTACTCTTACGGAATATATTTTAGGTTTTACTCCCGACGTTTCGAATGCCATCCGCCCGTGACCATGGGTGCTGTAAAACATTCGGAACGGTCGGGAGAGTAAAACCTAAAATATTCCGTAAGAGTTGTTTTATTACAATGTGTAGTATTCGCGTAAATAAAAGACAACATTCATCACCACTTTCCATGGGATCCCGGTGAAGCACAGACTTATATACTGAGGAAATATATCTAACTGCCTACGGTTCCCCTAGTAGGTACCTAGTACGAGTTTGTACACTAAACTTTGCCGCCGTGAGCGTGAGTTTTTTTTTACGTTTCACACCAGCAGCGCCTCTAGCGGATTTTATTAGAAACGTGTAAGTAAAATTTATGGAAAATTATAATAAGGCTCCCACCATCGATATAATATATAAACAAGATTTGGTGTCACGGTTCAAAAAGTGGTAGCGAGAAATAGCGCCCTTGTGTCGCTATTTCTTTACAAGCCACATCCTGACAAATTTATTTTTGCCGATAGGAGTGTCGCTACTGTCTGTATGAAACTGTCAAACTACAAGTCATTATCATTATAAAATCATTAGTTCACGTTTCCGCCACCAGCACAGATAAGTTTGCAACCTCTGCGACCACATTTTAGATGTCATATTGTTCGTGAATGTTTATCTAGTTTATATATTATATCGATGGCTCCCACACATAACTGCCTGTGAAAATTCATGTTTCTCGCAGTATTTGCGATGCGATGCGAATTCGCAGTTATGTGTGGCCCTTAATCACACCCCGGGATAGGACCGCGCACTTTTTATCATGGAAACTTATAAGTAGGTATAACTTCTACTAAAGAAAATTAGAGTCGCTTTTCAGTAACATTTAACGTTAATGGCAAAGGACAGTTTCCTTGAAACCAATTTTAAGTGCTTCGGTTTAACTAGCCTCCGTGGCGCAATGGGAAACCGCTTGCTTTGCAAACCGGAGGTCGCGGGTTCGAATCCCGCGAGGTTCAACAACTTTGTATTCTATGTATGTAGTTGTTTCTGCCTGGCTAGGAGAATGCAGGCCTATCACCTGATTGTCTGTAAAGTAAGATAATCCATGCGTCGGATGGGCATATAAAAAGTCGATCCTGCGCCTAACCTCTCCCCCGGTCGTGTCGGTTGAGAGGTATAAAGGAAGAGAGAGTGCACTTGTGTCCTACGCAAGAGCTTTTGCCCTATATCTCCCGCGTAGATGGCTGATCTTGTGAAAGATTGGCCGCTGTGGTCGTATCAGCCATAAGGACTTATTACACAAAGCCTAATTACCTTAACACAAAGATTGTAGGCAAAAATCGACGTAAGTGCATCGATATACTAGAAGCATACTAGAAGGCTCAATTCACACCAAGATGGCAGCGGCCAGGCGCGCACTTTCAGTGTGAAAGAATTTTAAACTTTATTTACAACTAGCTTACCCGCGCAGCTCCGCCCGCGCTTTAATTACATTTTGCACCCCTTTTCTCCCTACTCCCTTGATTTATCTCTCTCTCTCTTATAAGAAAAATCTAATTCTATGCTCTTTCTCTCCCATCCCGCTTCACACTTCCCCTCTTCCTCTCCCCGTTGTCCTCTCTGAACCCTCTCCCTCCTCTCTCTTCTCCCAACTTGCTCCCTCTCACCCCCCCCCCCCCCTTGCTCCACCTAACTCCTCCGATCACTCACTCCATCACCCTCCCATCTCCCTCTCTTGCACCCTCCTCTCGTTCCATATATTCTCGTCAATCATGGTATCAGCGGCATAAAATATACTTTATAACCTATTCTCAGACCTACCCGCAAAATTTCATACATATCGGTTCACCCATCTATTTAAAGACCTTGCCTTATGTTGATTAACCTTAACCTAGCGGCATGAAATATACTTTACGACCTATTCTCAGACCTACCCGAAATGCACACAAAATTTCATACAAATCAGTTCACCCATCAATTTAATGACCTGGCCTTATGTTGCTTAACCTAGCGGTATGAAATATACTTTATGACCTATTCTCAGACCTACCCGATATGCACAAAAAATCATACAAATCGTTTCACCCATCTGTTTAATGACCTTACCTAACGTTGCTTAACCTTAACCTACCGGGATAAAAAGTATCCTATGTCCGTTTCCTGGTTCTAAGCTACCTCCCCACCAATTTTCAGCCAAATCGGTTCAGCCGTTCTTGAGTTATAAATAGTGTAACACGACTTTCTTTTATAGTTCTGTAGTGATTGTATGTTCAATTTCACCGATGATAGATGGCGCTGTTCATAATGTAAATCACGCTAACATCGTAAATTAGTGTCTAATGATATTCGATAATGAAACGGGTTTTCAAATGGTATTTTGCATCTTTTATTGTTGCGACTGTAATACAATACCTAACCTATACACTACCAGTAAGTACCTGGACTTGGTGGGGAGTTTCATTAAAATTTCATGAACCCCCCCCCCCTGAGCTCTGACCTTGAAGCGTTTTTTGGGAGCGCTGTTCATTGTGTTTAGTGTTAATTGTAGTTGTACATTTTATTGCGTTAGATTAGATCATTTCGAGTCATTTTAGTCTTTTACCTAAGTAAAAATTTAGCAATTTCGTATTCTCAATTTCTACCTACCTATACAAATGTAGCCTTGGTGGTGCAGCGGACCTAACCGCTGGCTTTTAAATGAAATGGTCAGTAGCGGACTAAGCCTGTCGGAGGCCCGGGGCGGCAAAAAGTTATGAGGCCCCCGGTCAGAAAGTGATGTATTTTTACCGGACTACCCCAGAAAGAGGGATATGTTTTTCGAGGGTATGTATGTGTGTTTTTCTATTTCTTTGGCACGGCCTACAGCCTGAACGGCTCAATGGATTTAGACTTGTGATATGTCGTTGGATTCGTCTTAGTTGTGCTAGTGACATAAATGCTTTATAGGATAGAAACGTTATAAATGTCAACAGACAATATTTTTGCAGAATTTTGCCACCACTCGTCTCTATGCTGTTTGATTTTGAGCTCTATGTAGGATGCTTTCCCGTAGCGTCACTCTCATAACCGCTTTCAAAGTTTCTGCCCATCGCATCGACATACGTCCTCTGCTTCTCGTGCCATCCATTAGGCTTATCAGGATAAGCCTCTATAGGTTGGCTGGTTTTCTCTTGTTGTTGACGACGCGTTTAACGCAGACATGACTGTCTACTAACCTATGACACCTTCTGGTCATATGGGCCGAATAGCGATAAATGTGGGCGGTCAGAAGTCACTCCTTGATTTTAAGCTGTTCGAGAATAGATGCATTAGTGCGACGCTTGGTCCACGATATGCTTAGAATTCTGCGCCTACACCACATTTCCAATGCATCCATTCCTCGAAGAACGCTTGAATGTTCAGGTTTCAGAGGAATATAGAAAGATAGAAAAAGAGCAGAGCACGCATTAATTAGATTTTTAGTGTGCGTTTCTTCAAAATCATTTCATCAATCATCAACTTTTTCAACAAGATCGGCCAGTTCTTTTTCGAAGATCCTATAATTTAGGTGTCATATGCGAAGCGAGAATCGTTCAATTAGGTCTTACCAATCAGGATACTTCTCAGTCCTCTAAAATTGTACGCATTATATGTACACCATATTATTGTATTCAAGAGTAGTAGTGATAATATGCAACCTTGAAGCAAACCTTGTTCCGTCCAAAGAGACCCTGAGCCTGCACAACATGGCGACCGGGTCGTTATAAGGGTGGGCAATGTTCCGTATGAGGCGAAACAGTCCTGGCGCGCTTTCAGGGTCAAATAACTCCAGTCGGAGACGGATAAGGTACGCACTTGAACAATTACGCTCATGGCCTTCTGATGAGCATACGTGAGCAAAGGGAGTTGTCAGTGTTGTTCTGCTAGTCTTCCAAGCCTGGCTGCGACAGAAACCTGACCAAACAACCTGTAGACTCACTTGGAGAATCTGGGTATGAGTGTTTCATTGATTATCTGAGTGAGATAGGGTGAGGAGTGACAACGACTTGCCATCATTGTGGTGTAACTTAGAGCGGTGGAGCCATGTCAGCCAGGTTGTACACAACTAGACCATGCTCTGTCAGTATCTACTATATTGGCAGAGGAATCCATGCGGAGGGTCTTTCTGTAAGACAGTTATGTCCCAGAAGGAAACCAAGACGACGATTCGAGGCGGTGGTGCAACTCGCATCGCCTTGGGCCCAATAGAAATGTGACTCGGTATCCTCAGTCTTAGGCCTCATTTACGGAGACGCGGGGCGTCGCGCATCGCGTGTGGCGGCGCGGCCAGCACTAAATTCAAATGTAGGGCGTTGTATGAGTGTGTTTACGGAGAAGCGATTTTACACGCGTTTGCTTGAAATGGAGCGTGTTTTACGGCGGCGCCCGCGGATGGCATCGCCGCGTCTCACGCGGCGTTCATCGCGGCGGCGCACGCAGCGGCGATTCTCGATGAAGCGATGCCTGTGGCGGAACCTTCTGCCAGCCTATTTGGTAATCATGCAACACAGACGTAGTCACCATCGCAATGGAGTATGATATGATCGATTTTTTTTTAGAAGAAAATTGTATGTTAAAAAGTTAGTTGCACCGCCGTTGCACGCGGCCACTCTTCCCGCCCGCGTCTCTATAAACAGCATCATATATTGCTATAAGTTTGTGTTTACGCCTGCGATGATACGCGCCGCTTCACGCGCCGCCGCTACGTAAACAATAAAAACGTCCGACGCGCCGCGAGACGCCACGCCACACGCGACGCACGACGCCCCGCGTTTCCGCAAACGAGGCCTTAAGGACGCCTCGTGTGCGGCCGTGTGCACTGTATAATAAATTTGTAAATTTTGTATTATTGTATTTATTATAAAAAAAAAATACATTATTATACTTTTCATCATCATCATCATCATCATCAGCCGGAAGACGTCCACTGCTGAACATAGGCCTCCCCCTTAGAACGCCACAATGAACGACAATTGGCTATTTGCATCCACCGGTTACCTGCGACGCGCACAATGTCGTCTGTCCACCTAGTGGGAGGCCTGCCTACGCTGCGTCTTCCGGTTCGTGGTCGCCACTCGAGAACCTTTCTTCCCCAACGGTTATCGGTTCTTCGAGCGATGTGGCCTGCCCATTGCCACTTCAACTTGCAGATTCTGAGAGCTATGTCGGTGACCTTGGTTCTTCGGCGAATCTCCACATTTCGGATTCTGTCGCGCAAAGAAACTCCGAGCATAGCTCTCTCCATGGCTCGTTGTGTGACTCTGAACTTCTCTAAAAGGCCAGCAAGTATTATACTTTTACAAATCACTAATTGATTTATTGTCTTATCATTCTACTATTTACACAAAATGACTCTACATTGTGTGTAAATTTCCTGCTGGATAGACGATATGTTCTACAGATACATTGCAGTACGTTTGTACTTTGGTTACGTGCATCATGAGGCCCCCAACTCCAAACTGCCTAATACTTACAACACATAACATTATGGCCGTCTTTGAGAATAAGGGGCCGTATCGGCTAGATTATTACAACCAAAATTTATGAGTTCCGACTTCCGACGCAAAAACTTAGTTGTCTCATATCAATCTAAATGCAATTGTCAAAGGCTATCAAGGTTTGAGTGCCGGAACTCTAAAATAATATAGGTATGATGTACTCTCTAATACGTAGTAGGTACTGAAATACCTCAATAATTATAAATAAGTTTTGGAGATTGGAGGCCCCCCTGAACCCGAGGCCCGGGGCGGACCGCCCCCTCCGCCCCCCCGTTAGTCCGCTAGTGGAAATGGTATTTTTCCCTTGCCTATTTCTTTCCTAATCTAGTTTGGACTCGCTCGGGATTTACAGATTTTAACTTTTCAAAGATATAATGTCATATTGCTATCAGCAAAGTACTTAGAACAATACAGAAATCTAATGAAAATGTCTTGGGTGTACCGGACCGGCTTACCCCTTACAAAAATTTACCCTTCGCCACTGCCATATCTTATGCAAACTAAATGTCTGCTCAGTCCCTTCTTGTATATAGCGTAATAATTAACCGATCAGTCTATAATTACCATATTCACATACAAAGGAAATTACGTGGTAATATTTGCAAGTAATGTTTCACTGCTTAGCCCTTATGAAACATAGCGTGATGTTTTATATACCAATTTATACCCCTACTTCTACACAACACATCAGTGAAAGTCCTATCAAAATCCATCCACGGGTTTTCAAATGATACCTGGACGAACAGAACGACACAGACAGACAGACAGACAGACATAATTCCAAAAAAAATTGTTTTGGCCTCTATGTCGATAGTATAGTATCCCCACATAGAAATTTTGGAAAAATATTCAATGTACAGAAAAAGTGCTCTTTGAGTTTTATTATAGTATAGACTAGCAATTCCTTGCGTCAACGCCCACTATTTTTTTTCTACCCCATTTCACCCCTTTAGGAGTGGAGTTTTTAAAAACCCTTTCTTAGTGGATGCGTACATCATAAGAGGAACCTACTGTCCAAATTTCAGCTTTCAAGGTCCAGCGGTTTGGCCTGTGCGTTGATGAATCAGTCAGTCAGTCAGTCAGGACGAGTAATTTTATATGTATAGATACGTAAAAGACCATCATCATCAGCCGGAAGACGTCCACTGCTGAACAAAGGCCTCCCCCTTAGACCGCCACAATGAACGACAATTTGCCATTTGCATCCACCGGTTGCCTGCGACGCGAACAATGTCGTCGGTCCACCTAGTGGGAGGCCTGCCTACGCTGCGTCTTCCGGTTCGTGGTCGCCACTCGAGAACCTTTCTTCCCGAACTGTTATCGGTTCTTCGAGCGATGTGGCCTGTCCACTGCCACTTCAACTTGCAAATTCTTCGAGGTATGTCGGTGACCTTGGTTCTTCGGCGAATCTCCTCATTACGGATTCTGTCGCGCAAAGGAACTCCGAGTATATAGCTCTCTCCATAGCTCGTTGCGTGACTCTGAGCTTCTCCAAAAGGCAGCTGTTAAAGACCACGTCTCAGTACCATATGTCATCACTGGCAACACACTGCTTAAAAACCTTTGTCTTCATGCACTGCGGAATTTCAGATGAGAAGATGTCACGTAGTTTCCCGAACGATGCCCTAAAAAACCAGTATCAGTCGCTGTAAAAGACCAGTATAAGTCGCGTTTGGTCAGCGCGGCTCTCTGGACCGGAGTTTCCTCGTAGAATGTACGAACTAGACTCACGACTTAGCCGCGCGCGGCCGCGTTGCGCCTATTGTGGCCGCTGCCATCTTCGTGTGAATTGAGCCTAACTGCTTTTAATTTTGCCATGGATCCAATTTGCATTGTCAGATATTTGTATCTTCAAGCAAAAATGTGTAAGCATTTCGGTGTGAACGCCTCTGTAGCCGGTTAATTTACTAGTCTCGTAACATGCAAGATACATAAGGCTAGAGTCTCAGGTGATAGCGGCAGTGCCGTCTAACTGTCGATGGACTGGCATGTCGGTTTACCATCAGGCACAGATGCAGCTAATCTCATCATGACTGATGTTACAAAAACTTAAGTCACTGTTTTGACAACAATATCCAACTTTTAACTCTTTTGCATAACTGCCGCCCTTAGACTACAATTAGCGACTAATTTAGCCATGTTTTAATCAATTTCTGTTTGGTTCGGTAAAAAATAAAACATATTTTGGGCACACATTATACAATTTATTGTAAGCTTGTGTACATTTTATTTTACACTTAAGCCTAGTGTTGGTAGAACCACTCTACTTGAGCGGGATGAACCTGGAGCTGTGGGTGGCACCAATACCGGGCCTACCGTGCTTAACTGGTTTGTATGTCACGGAGAACTCGCCGAGATAGTGTCCAATCATCTCGGGCTTGATTTCAACCTGAAAGAGTAAACCAGTTATGAATAAATAAACCAGGAAATTTTAGCTAAATAGTGGCTTGACGGGGTTGAACCTTTATTTCATAGAGATGACCTACTGTTCCAAAAATTTAAATAATCTTGACGGTGGACTTGATGGTAAGACCCCGACTGCTATTCAAAACTCAAACTCAAAAATAGTTTATTTCAAATAGGCTTAACGCTAGCACTTTTGAAAGGTCATGTATTTTTTTTTTTTTTAAAGCTACCACCGGATCACAACGCGGCCTCAACTGAGAAGATCCGGCAAGAAACTCAGCGGGCTTGTCATTTTATCACATTTTTTTTTTAAACAGTGTGTCATGTTACAACTAGAACAGAGCGACAATGTGTCTTGCCGTTCAAAAGATCAAATAATACAGAAAAAAAAAAAAAACGACGAAAGTAGGTACAACAAACTAAAAAGCCAAAGGGATAGTAGTCGGACCAGTCCCCCGTCGTGACTGAAAGGTCGTGGGTTTGATTTCTATCCAAGAAAAACATTTGTATGCATGAGATGATGAGCATGTCTGTTCTGGGTGTTATTTATCTGTATTTACAAAAGTATCTATAGAGAAGATATAGTTACATTCGTACGTAAAATACGCGCTATGACGTAGAGCTGCGGAATCCGGCCCGTTATACCAATAGTTTATATCAGTAGTCTGTTTGCAAAGTGTGTGTGTTTTTGTCAGGGAGGAAACCTTGAACTGGTCCCCGGTCTCTGTAGGGGCGGAGGCCGGGTTATGTGGGATTTTTACCCACTAAAACTTCCCTGGTGGCCTTCAACATTGCTTGTGGCTGGGCACTCTTTTCAGACCCCAGCAGAATCTCTCCAACACCTCTAGAGCACATCCCGCGAGGACCACAGAAAGCACACTATCCCCGCCACCCTCGAGGTGCTCCCTTAAAGGCAGGGGATACCTCATCACATTTCTATTGGGCCCTGACGATGAGGCCGGAGGGCCGGAGCGAGCAGCACACCGCTGCCAACTCCGCCGAGCAATGTCGGCCCTCTCCCGATCGTGCTTCATGGGCTCCTTCTAAGATATAGTGGTCTCACAAAAGGAGGCTACGGTCCACCACGCCAATTCCTATGTTAAGTGCAGGCTCCGGCTAGTTCAGAATCAGATGACTATGTGTGGCAAGCCACTGTATATTATTTATTATTCTTTTCATGTTAACACACTACAAGAATTGGTATAATGGGCTGGTTTCCACAACTCCACATCAAAGCGCGTCTTTTGCGCGTTTAGAAATACTTAATTAGAAATAAATAAATACCACTCATTGAAATGAAACTAACAACAGTCAGTACAGTCGAACGTATGCCTGCTGTGTTGACATATGTTAGAGGGGTACCCGACAAGATTAGCCTATATCTTAAAGCGAGCTACAATTAAAACATTTTTCAAGCCACCAAAGAAGATTAGTCAGTTTTTACAATCAGTCAAGTGCCATGTACCTCTACAAGATGCAGGAGTATACAAGCTAGATTGTGATTGTGGGCTCTCATACATCGGGCAAACAAAGCAAGCAGTAAAAACCCGTGTAAAAGAATATATCGCTGACGTTAAACATCAACACTATACATAGTCTGCAGTCTGTGAACATATTCTGGATCGCTCCCGCCATTATATTAGATTTGACAAACCACAAATCCTCGTAACAGAACAGCGATTCCTGCCAAGGATGATTCGTGAGGCTATTGAAATTAAAAAACATCCAAATTTCAATAGAGAAGATGGCTGGCTACCACCAGCTTGGGATCCCGTCATAAATTTAATCAAATCCAAAGACAAGCATTCCACTGCAAGACCTCAAGATACTGTAAGCTCTTTCTGCATAGATCAAACTAACAATAATAATTATAAGACCTAAGGGTACCCGAAGACAACTATGACGTATGGACAGCTACCACCTCAGTCCAACTGTGACCATAAATGCTGTAAAGTATTCAAAACGTCGGGTAATTAAAATCATAAATAAACCGCAATATTATCCATAAATTTAGTTTCATTTCAATGTGTAGTATTCGCGTAATTATCAGAAATCATTAAATACCACTCAGACACAACACAAACATGTTCATGCTGCACAATGCACATAAATTTTTGTTTTTAATAGGCGCCTAGTGTAGTGATTAAACTAATATAATATCTATTTTATATAGACCAACAGTGTGTTCCCTGTGGGGTGCCGGGTTTGAATTACATCTCCCCATCTCCCCTCGTTAGGTGTTGTATAAGGTGACTAAGCGAGAACGGGAAGACAGGCAGCAGCATCTTTCTTTTGGATTTATCTTCCACCTATACTGCAATCCCCAAGCAGCTTGCCAAGCGGGATTATGGCAACCCCTCCCTACTAAGGGGGAGGCCTTTTGTTCAGTAGTGGACGTGTTTCGACTGCTGATGATGCAGATGATACACCAACAGAGGCTCAAGTGTTATCATTACATGAGATGTAACATCTCACGCATCTTATACACAATGCATAACCACTGCATTAGTGCACTGGCTAAGTATTGTTTATAAAATGAATACACTATACTTGTCTATTTTATTATTGGTTTTTTGAAAGCTCGAGGATTGACGTTTATAGGAACGTGAACATAGTAAGTAAACGAAAGAATCGATATTGAAAAATTAACATTTGATTAAATATTTTTTTGATTCTGACGACTATGTTAATGTTTCAACCTAAAAATTTGTTGTCTTTCTTTGTTATAATGTGCATGAGGCCCTCAAAATAAAATGAATGAAAGTTAATGTAAACAAGACGAAAGTAATGAAAACATATTACACCTTATTTACATATTAGCATTTATTTCTATCGATTATTTGTAATCTGTGGCACAATCATAGTAATCGTTATGTGTGGCAACTCACTAAAGTGCGGTACGCGTCCATGAAGTACAATATTATATCGGTGAATTTGTATCTTTAACAATACGAAACTTTATGGGTGTCAGCTGTCAAAAAACCAATAATAAAATGGACAGAGTATACATATTTTTACACATGACATGAATGGATTCGTATAAAGAATCTGAAACTAACCTGATTGAAAGTCTTTCCATTGTAAATGCCAACGATGGATCCAACCATTTCAGGAACAATGATCATGTTCCTCAAGTGGGTCTTGACGATCTCTGGCTTCTCATTAGGCGGAGCCTCCTTCTTCGCGCGGCGAAGTTTCTTCACCAGCGCCATTGGTTTGCGTTTAAGACCGCGAGCGAACCGCCGACGAGCCCGAGCGTGCATCAGTTCCATGAGTTGCTCACTAAAATTAACATTTATTGAGGTTATTAGTACAAGGTAGTATTTCTCTTCAGCAGACCATCCATCATCAATGGTAGGTGTACCAACACAATGTCAGATGTTCTGCATTCCGAGAAGCTCAGAGTCACACAACGAGCTATGGAGAGAGCTATGCTCGGAGTTTCTTTGCGCGACAGAATCCGGAGTGAGGAGATTCGCCGAAGAACCAGGGTCCGACATAGCTCGTAGAATATGCAAGTTGAAGTGGCAGTGGGCAGGCCACATTGCTCAAAGAACCGATAAGCAACAATGTGTAAACATTAGTTTAGACCTTTAGACTGTTACCTACAGTGTGAAGGGCATTTTAGTTGATAAAATTCCGATCTCAAGACACATGACATGATGACCAATGTCTCTCAAGCAACGAGTAGGCAGCACTTTAGTGCAGCTTTAGGTACCTACATAGGCAAATGTCGGTTACCACCGAAGGATAGCGTCTCCACAATGTATATATACCGCATTATATTAGCTATGATTCGGCATAATTATGATAGCACGAGCGATAGATTCTTCTGACATCATGTACTTATGATGAAAACACTAATTTTAGGTCTCCTTAGATAGGTGCCTCTCAATTATTATATAGGGACAACAGTAAGTCTTACTTGGGCATATCGAGAAGCTGATCGAGATCAACTCCGCGGAAGGTGAACTTCCTGAAGGTACGCTTCTTTTTGAGGGTTTCGTCGACCTGTAAAACGTAAACATTGTCGGTCACTTTAAAAAATAGCACTCGCACAGAACTTTGTAAACGACTTAAAGATAGCACTGGTCAAGGCTGTGGAGATTCCGCAAACGATTATCTCAATAACCATGGATGTAAATTAGAATATATTTCACAAACCTCAGCCATGTTTCCGTTTTGTTTGACAGACACGAAAGAAAGAAAAGATGGAGGTTAGGTTGAGCTGTCAACGTCAACTTGACTGACTGACAGTCATGGACAGTCAGACAGAACTGACAGTTGTTTAATGTTGCCTGTTTTCTTAATTTGTTTAAAATTATTTGGAGCTTAGAGGAAGAAAACAATAGAGGGCTGGACACTTTCTTTCTCATTCACGCAAGAAAAGAATGCGTTTATGTAGGTTACGTGTGATAGAAAGAAACAATGTATATGATTTTTTGTCCCTCAGCATGTGTTCAATTTTTCCGCGCCGTGGGTGCGAAACAAATTTGACGTTTGCTCCCACTTTGCTCCGTGACAATTTTATCGTGGTTTTAATATTAAATAAATAACTTAAAATTCAATAAAAAACTAACTGTGACATTACTGTGTGTTGTGGAAATCCTAAAAGAATCGTGCAGTGCAGTATTATAGGCTGTAAAAGCGACAGTGAACGTAAAATTAGTGGATTATCGTTTCACAGGTAAACGTGAATTATTATGGCCAATTTAGAGATTACATTTAGAAACTAATACATGTAAACGACTTATTTAGATCTTATTGCTCTAAATTAGTTACTATTTTACTTGAAAGTTACGTGTAAGATCGATAAATTCTTGTTTTTCATCCATAACCTAAAATTTTCAGTTTATTGATCGCCATAATCAGTGTTGCCAGTGTATAAAAGAGAGACTACCATAAATAAGTGGTAAATTATTATTAAGTGCATCATACACGATCCCACATGCTGGGTGCATCGAAGAATTTCTCAGATTTCCCGAATTTATTTTTATGATTTCCTGAAAATATGGATATTTGTATACTGTGGATAGCAGCAACAAAAATAATTAATTAGGTTGCTAAAAGTTATTCCCGAATGCTTAAATATTCAGAAATAACGTAAGCGCTCAAGTAATTCGTCCAAGGCTGCGCAGGACGTATTCATTCGTTATTTATAGGCACAATGGTCATTGTACATTTAATCGTGCTTTTACTATATGCATGTTGTTTAAATATATGTATGTATGTTGTTGGTTACAATTTATTGGTAAATTTGTCTGAATTATAAATAAATAGTACCGACGTTGAATAGTTTGTTTCATTTGCCCCCCTATTATGTACCTATCTCGTTTGACAACTAAAGTGATGATCAATAAAGCAAAGTGACTATTAAATAACTATCAAATGATTCATTTGGCATTGCCTAACTTGAATCACCAATAAATACCAAACACACTTTCAGTAGACATCAAAGTTTGGTGGACAACTGAAGCTTGATAGTCACTTTGCTTTATTGATCATCACTTTTTTTTTTTGTAGGAATAGTACTGTTTCTCCGGACAAGAGGGCGAGCGCTTAAAGCGCTCCAGCCAGAAAGGTTTGGGTAGCGACTAGCACAAGGGCACCTCAGGGAGACACGGCCTCGGCTTGGGCTGCCGCTTAGAGAAAATGAGTTTACCACCGGTTCACAACGCGCCCCCGCTGAGAAGAACCGGCAAGAAACTCAGCGAGGGGATGCATGTCGAGGTCGCATGCGTACGGATCCCTTCGGCCTCGCCGGCGAGACCGGTGTCTGTGTGTTGATGTGTTTACGACTCTTGACATCGTTGTCGGTGTTGGTGTTGTGTCATGGTCCAGGAGGACGGACATCGGGTCGGGTGGGTCGAGCAGTACATGCCGCGGACGGCGGCGATGTACGGCTATTCGACGATCTGAGGGACCTGGCCGCTGCCCAATAGGACATGGGTTCGATTCCGAAGGATTCCGAACAATTGTCTGGGTGTTATTTATCTATTTAAATATGTATTTATACAGTTTACAAGTATTTGTAGTCATTTATCTGGTTACCTTACTAAAGGATCTGCGTAGATTGAGATCAGGTGGTCATTGGTCAAGCGCAGATTGTCCCAAGATACTAGTACTATAGATTTGTATATTGGAGAAATTTACTAAACCTTACCCGGTAAATGGCCATAGCATGTATTATATTAAGTTATAAGAAAGCTAATTTTTGCCTACCTCTCTGGGAAATAGCATATTATTGTTTTTATCTCTTAACTTTTTTGTATGAGGCTAATAATTATCTACAGCTCTTAGCCACTTTAATCACCACGTGATATCACCCAGGTGAAAAATGTGGAATAGACCTTAGCTACAGCATATATGATATTAAGTGTACATTCACTTTGTAGCCTCCGTCGTGGGTTCGAATCCTGCGAAGGGCAACAAATTTGAGTAGTTGTTCCTTACTGGCTAGGACAATGCAGGCCGATGACCTGATTGTCTGTAAAGTAAGATGATCCATGTGTCGGGATTTGCGATAGGACGTATGCCCGACTCCTGTCCGTCAAATTAAAACACCGAGCTTTGGTAATAAACACTTATAATCAAATTGAGAGAGAACAACTTATAATACAGTAATCGTAATAATTAAAACATGTCTCTGCCATAGATACTAGCGCGCTGTCATCTTTTTGACAGCCCCTTTGGCGTTCCGAAACCGTGATCCGAGATACGCCACACATGCGTCGGATGGGCATGTAAAAAGTCGGTCCTGCGCTTAACTTCTCCCCAGTCGTGTCGGTCTTCCGTCCCATCGGATTATGAGAGGTACCTATTATATAAAGGAAGAGAGAGTGCACTTGTGTCTACGCAAGCACTTGTGCACTATTATATCTCCTGCGTACATAGCTGATCTTGTGAAAGATTGGCCGCTGTGGTCGTTTCGGCTAGGAGGACATTATTATAACAATCACTTTCGTACTTTTTGCAGACTGTCATAGATTAAGACGATATAATGTAAGAAAAGTAAATGTTGTGTCAAAAAAGTGGTTTTTGGTTAGGAAAGAAAATATAATTTACAACAACCTCCGTATTTGCTTTACACAAAGGGTAAAATTTCCCTTACGTGGCAACTCTAAATTTAGTATGTACTTATTTTTCTGTCCTTATCGGCGGCACGCTTGGTATATGTCTGTATTATATTCTGTCTACGATTTGGAGGCTTGGTTTGGTTATCCAGCGGGGCCTGAGAGTACTTTCAGTATTTATCAGCCTGTAGTTAGAAAGATACTTGGGCGGGTAAGTGGCCAGGGCATGCTTTACTTGTTTTCCTATGCGTGCTTACTTTCCTTTCCCTTTCTAATGCACTAGCTGCTTGCCTACTTTACACAATACTCCCGTATGTAATTTGGCAAACGGTCTTGGAGGGAGCGCAACAGTCGTGATTGATCTCCAGGGCAAGCCCGATGATTTAGCCTTCCCGAGGTTGCCGCCTGTTATTGGTTTGATTCCCTCAGAAAGAAACGCAACAAAAAATCGTTGGGCGAATAATTCTTTCACCCTATACCTTTCCCATCCCGCATCCCCGCCTTATATTTATATAGGATGTATAAATATATATGTTTTATATTAAATAGTATGTATATTTAAATCCCGCTATGTATGTATATATTCGTGTATGTAAGTTTATGCGTCTCAGTATGTGTGTATGTTTATAAGCATATGTATGTATATGTATCTATTTATTCGATACTGCGGCGTCATGAGGTTGGGCGTTGCGGTCCTACCATCTCAACAAACCAGCAGATGGTAGGAAGTAGGTAAGACGTCCTGCGTGTTTTTTCCGTGCGCGGGGACCCGTAATGAGGGGGAAAGGAGGCCTGGAGGATGAGCTGCACAGTGGGCCTGCGGACGCGGTCCCATGCGGCAACACGACTTTTCGGTCCCGGACTCCTATAACACGGACGGTTGCGACTTAGCTGGTCGCAATCAATCGGCTGTTGGTGGTCCTTAAGACCAGCCAGCTAGTCTTCTTGGGTGATGGGGTCCGCAGTCAGCAATGTGAGCCGAGGGCGCGGTGCGGCGTGTGGACGTTGTGTGGACTCGTGGACAACTCACTTGGGAGGACTATATTTCACTGATAGCCCTGGTGCTTAGAGAAGCATCCCCAAAGGTGCGGGCTCCGTGGAGGGTGGGGAGTCAGTGAAATGAAGTAACGAACAATATTTGCATGGATTCGCACAAGAAACCGCGCATTGTCCCTAGGGATGACGGGGGTAGCCCTTCCAAGGGTTGCTCTAAAAATATTCCGGCCGGTGGAACTACTGCGGGACCTGGTGTGTCGGTAGTGCCTGGGAACAGGAATGGGACCGGAACTCTGACCCGAGGGGCTCAAGGTAGTAAAACTGAGCTGGCAAGGACTGGAGAAGGCTCGTCAGAGCCCGGTTTCAGGACAGCGACGCTGCTGGGAAGGGCCACAACCAGTACAGCGCAAACGCGCAGAAGCATGCCTGGAGCCATTGAAAGGACAGACAGGCGTGATCAGTCCATTGGTGTTCCTTCACCAATGGGTTATCTAAGATGTATACAAATTAATCTACATCACAGCAAGGCGGCTACGGCAGTACTCTGCCGGTCGCTTAATATGGACAAATATGATGTCGCTCTCATACAGGAACCTTATCTGTACAAGGGCGTCATCAGAGGTCTAAACGTTCGTGGAGGACAGCTCTTTTATAGATGCCCTACAAATAATATGAGGACCTGTATCTTTGTCAGGAATGGCATAATGGCAATGCCTCTATATGACTTCTGCTGCAGAGACCTCACTACTGTGAGGATCAAAGGGGAAACAGGGGGGCAGTAAAGATACTATTCTATCTTCTGCTTACCTACCCTATGAGAATGAGGACCCGGTATCAGCACTGCTGCAAGACCTGGTTAACAATTGCGCTCGCGACGACCTCATCATAGGATGCGACGCGAACGCTCACCACGTTGCCTGGGGCAGCACAGACAACAACAAAAGAGGGGAAGCACTATTGGACTTTCTGGTATGCTCACCCTTACAAATTTTAAATAAAGGCAATAGACCAACCTTTGTGAATAGACGCAGGGCGGAGGTCATCGATATAACGCTTGCTGGATGCAAGCGTTATATAGATAGAGCGAGTAAAGCGATCCGTAATTGGCATGTGTCGGAAGAGGTCAGTTTATCTGACCACAACTACATCCGCTTTAGGTATGTAACTTCCAATAATTATGGCAAGGTACGAAGGAGGAACCCAAGGAGAACCGATTGGGAATCTTTCAGGAGAGACCTTAAGGAACACCTCGGGGATCCTACGGAGCGACTCAACTCAATCATAGATATCGAGTTTGAGTCTGACAGAATTACCCAGGCAGTTAAAGCCAGCTGGATCAAGAACTGCCCGGAGAAAGAGGCGGCGACGCAAAAGGAGCCGTAGTGGTCACCTGCCCGTGAGAATCTAAGGCAGGAGACCAGACGTGTTTTCAATTGGGCAAAGTCGAATAATGACTTTGCAGAATATGCCAAGGCCCTCACGCACTACAGTAAGGAAGTTCGCAAGAGTTCACTGCAGTAACATCAATGACGGACCCGTTGGTCTAGTGGTTAGACACCCTGGCTGCTAACCGATGGGTCGTGGGTTCGATTCCCACCAAGTGTCTGGGTGTTATTTATCTATCTAAGTATGTATTAACAATAAAAAAGTATATAAGTATTAGTATCAGTTGTCTGGTTTCCATAGTACAGGCTCTGCCTAGTTTGGGATTGGATGACCGTGTGTGGTATGTCCCAAGATATTATTATTATAAAAAAAAAGTGTCCCAGAAGGTATGAGGCTCAGTAAAGAGATGAGCTCTGCAAAAGTCAATCCGCTATCATCAATCCGGAATGACCAAGGTAAACTCACTGCAACTGGGAAGGAAACTCTTACGCATATGCTAAGGATGCACTTTCCGGATTCGGTAGAGATACAAAATTTGACTGGAAATGTCATCACAATGGAAGAACAGACTGCGAAAACTTCCAAGGACGACTGGCGTACAGCAAAGAAAGTCGTTGACGCAGACAAGGTACGATGGGCAATTGATAGTTTCAGTCCTTATAAATCGCCAGGACCGGACGATACATACCCCATCTTACTACAGGAGGGTAAAAATACTCTCATACCGCACTTATGCAGGCTGTACAGAGCATGCCTAGCCTTTGGACATGTCCCATCGATAAAAGTACGATAAAAGGTGACAGCTCAGGGTGACAGACATTTATACACCATGTACTATCGCGGACACGAATGCCTGATTTACACGTATTAAGTTGCAAGTTGGTAACTAAATCTTTACTAAAGTTTAACTAAATTATTGCGTGTAAACGAGCACTTTAGTAGTAAGTTTCAAGTTAAAATTTAGTACACAAGTGAATAAATAACATTTTTCGTTTACACGTATTAACACAGATATAGATATACATAGATAACGCAAATGCATGTACTTTGCGTGTCCGAACCCCGACGAAACGTCGGGGTTGGTCGCCGCTAACTTACAGTCCGCACGCGTCTGTTGTTCCAGCCAGTCGACCGGAAAAACTAAAAAATGCCTCGTTGCGTGATAATTAACTGCAATAGCCCAAAAATTTCGAGAACCCAAAGACAGGAACATATTTCTTATCACTGGTAAGTTATTTTAAAATGATATTGTGCGTACGTTCATTTTAAAACATTTTTTTAAGTTTTTCGAACTGTGATTCCAAGAATATACCGTAACTATAGACTAAAGTTAAGTAAAACTCTAGCGATTAGTGTCGTTCGTTCCACAACATATACCAATAATCGATTTTAATCGAAATCGGACAGACGAATAAAAACTCCTGTCCTAATTTCGGCTGTGACGTCACGTTCTGTGCGTGTGTGTATAACGTAGTGATTATATACTCATTGGTGTGTGTGTTAAAAATTCGGCACGCTAGGTTTCAATCATAGAGAAAAGTAATACCTTGGTTTCAATACAAATCGTGATACTTGCATTGCGTTATCTATGTATATCTATATCTGTGCGTATTAAGTTGGTAACTAAAACTTTACTAAATAGTATTACGTGTAAACAATCACTTTAGTAGAAAGTTCCAAGTTAAAATTTAGTACGCAAGTAATAAGGTAGAATATAAACTTTTCTATTTTTCGGGTAAGTAGGTGGGCGTGGTTTATTCTTGATACGTTTCGATACACACAGGTATATTGCACGTTTGGAAGCGTGCGTGCAAAGCTATAGCCATAGATCATAACATAGATAATATACAAATATAGTAACAGTAAACTCATTTTCCTCACATTTTCGTTGTACCTGTCTACGTATATTTAGGATTGCCAGAAATACGGGATTATTCCGGAATCTGTATTGTCCTGGAAATATTTGCAATGAAATGTTTTTTTTTTTACTTTTCCGATTATACTGAGACGTTTAGGTTATTGAGAGCTATTTGGTTAAATGGTCCCGGGAATTTTTAGAGCAATGGAGAAATTTCGGAGCAATTTAAGCCTGTATCAGGCAACCTTTTTTTTCTCGTGGGTATTTGTTCAATGGGTCCCCGGGACCTGTGTAAGTCAACCGGAGTAAATATAATACTTTCCCACTAAATCCACGTGGCTGTCACATCGACACATGAGAGGGGAGACCTGGGATCACCTCTGGAATCTGCACCAGTAGGTCCCTCAGTGCGTTCCTTTGGAGCCCGCTAACGGGGGTCCTCACGGGGACGGGTATCAGACAACCCTACGTGTATTTATGATACTTTTTATAATGTCGAAGTGGTGGACGGAAGACAATAAACAAGTAAAATGGCTTAATATTTACAGAAAACGCAAATTCAATTATTCAAGAAAAACATGAAGTAATTTACTTTTTTATATCTAATATTACAGTTATAGTACACATAATATACAAAAGTAAATTTTAATATTATAATAATCTGCATAGTCGTCCATCACCACAGAGTACTATGAAGTCGTCACCAGGGTTCCCAACTTAGGGGTTTCCCCCCCAAATTTAGGGGGAAAAAATGTGAGATGGGATTTTTTTAGGGGTATTTTTAGGGATTTTTATAACTTCAATTAACTAAGTAATAAACAGTAGGCAAATGTCTCTAGTTGAAGTTTTCGATAATTTATTAACCGACTTCAAAAAAGGAGGAGGTTCTCAATTCGTCTGTATATTTTTTCTTTCTATGTATGTTCGCGCATAACTCTGGCAATTATGAACCGATTTGAAAAAATCTTTCTTCCATCCATTCTTTAATCCGTTAATTGGGTCCCATAAAAAAATTATTGCTTAGTAATAAGTAGTTCCTGAAAAAACAAGAATGGTGACTGCGCACTGAGAGCTGCAACAAAGCCTATATAGATGACGTTTTAGTCGCTCGGACTCGCTCGGTCGGACAAAAATGGTCATAACTCTGGCAAATATTTACCAATTTCAATAATTCTTTTTTTATTCGAAAGAAGAAACCACTGTATTGAATCTGTATGAATTTTATTACAACCGGATAAGAACTTCCTGGAGGACCATGAACGATGTGGAGGAATTTATCTGGTAAAAACCATAAAACCGATGTTCTCCATTACATTGCTCTGACAATTATGAACCGATTTCGATGATTCTTTTTTTATTCGAGAGAGTAAACTACTATGATGTTTCCATGCAAATTTCATTACGACCGGATATTTTTTTCTGAAGAAACATGAATTATGTAAAACTATGTAGACGATAATGTGATCATAACCTACCTAGATAATTTTACGGTTTTCGATGGTTCAATCTTTATATATGAAAATATCACTAAAATGTTTATAATAAAATCTTTTTTTTTTTTTAAATTGAACCGACTTCAATATCACTGAAAAGTATAAAATAATTTAAATATTATTGAAGTTGGTGCCAAATATACACAGCAGGTACGCTAACACCACCTTCAATAATATTTAAATTATTTTATTCTTTTCAGTGATATTGAAGTCGGTTCAATTTTTTTTTAAAAAGATTTTATATATAAAGAATTTGAAAAAATGGTGTTTCTGAATGAAATTTTTTATTGATTCTTTAAAATTTATTGTTCGTTTAATGATATTTTATCATTTTTAATGCATTATTTATTTTAAAATATTTTATTATTTATTTTATTAACAATAATTTTTTTTAGGGGGAATCTCTAGAAATTGTGGTGGTTTTAGGGGTTTTTGATTGGAGCTTAGGGGATACATTTTTGAGAGTTGGGAACACTGGTCGTCACGGATCGTGCGACCGAACTAAAGATTTTAACTAAAATCACGCCCGGTAATGTATGAACAAAAGAATTGGTCCGTATAGATTGACAGTGCAGGCATTCATATAGACGTTCCGCGTCCCTCTCTCATCTGCTTCACCCCCGGGAACACCAGGCGCCATTTTTTAATGTTTGACAGCTAAATCGCCGGTCCTTCCCGTCCTTAGAGGAAGAAAACAATAGAGGGCTGGACACTTTCTTTCTCATTCACGCAAGAAAAGAATGCGTTTATGTAGGTTACGTGTGATAGAAAGAAACAGTGTATATGATTTTTTGTCCCTCAGCATGTGTTCGATTTTTCCGCGCCGTGGGTGCGAAACAAATTTGACGTTTGCTCCCACTTTGCTCCGTGACAATTTTATCGTGGTTTTATTATTAAATAAATAACTTAAAATTCAATAAAAAACTAACTGTGACATTACTGTGTGTTGTGGAAATCCTATAAGAATCGTGCAGTGCAGTATTATAGGCTGTAAAAGTGACAGTGAACGTAAAATTAGTTGAGTATCGTTTCACAGGTAAACGTGAATGATTATGGCCAATTTAGAGATTACATTTAGAAACTAATACATGTAAACGACTTATTTAGATCTTATTGCTCTAAATTAGTTACTATTTTACTTGAAAGTTACGTGTAAGATCGATAAATTCTTGTTTTTCATCCATAACCTAAAATTTTCAGTTTATTGGTCGCCATTATCAGTGTTGCCAGTGTATAAAAGAGAGACTACCATAAATAAGTGGTAAATTATTATTAAGTGCATCATACACGATCCCACATGCTGGGTGCATCGAAGAATTTCTCAGATTTCCCGAATTTATTTTTATGATTTCCTGAAAATATGGATATTTGTATACTGTAGATAGCAGCAACAAAAAGAATTAATTAGGTTGCTAAAAGTTATTCCCGAATGCTTAAATATTCAGAAATAACGTAAGCGCTCAAGTAATTCGTCCAAGGCTGCGCAGGACGTATTCATTCGTTATTTATAGGCACAATGGTCATTGTACATTTAATCGTGCTTTTACTATATGCATGTTGTTTAAATATATATATGTATGTTGTTGGTTACAATTTATTGGTAAATTTGTCTGAATTATAAATAAATAGTACCGACGTTGAATAGTTTGTTTCATTTGCCCCCCTTATTATGTACCTATCTCGTTTGACAACTAAAGTGATGATCAATAAAGCAAAGTGACTATTTAATAACTATCAAATGATTCATTTGGCATTGCCTAACTTGAATCACCAATAAATACCAAACACACTTTCAGTAGACATCAAAGTTTGGTGGACAACTGAAGCTTGATAGTCACTTTGCTTTATTGATCATCACTTTTTTTTTTTGTAGGAATAGTACTGTTTCACCGGACAAGAGGGCGAGCGCTTAAAGCGCTCCAGCCAGAAAGGTTTGGGTAGCTACTAGCACAAGGGCACCTCAGGGAGGCACGGCCTCGGCTTGGGCTGCCGCTTAGAGAAAATGAGTTTACCACCGGTTCACAACGCACCCCCGCTGAGAAGAACCGGCAAGAAACTCAGCGAGGGGATGCATGTCGGGGTTGCATGCGTACGGATCCCTTCGGCCTCGCCGGCGAGACCGGTGTCTGTGTGTTGATGTGTTTACGACTCTTGACATCATTGTCGGTGTTGGTATTGGTGTTGTGTCATGGTCCAGGAGGACGGACATCGGGTCGGGTGGGTCGAGCAGTACATGCCGCGGACGGCGGCGATGTACGGCTGTTCGACGATCTGAGGGACCTGGCCGCTGCCCAATAGGACATGGGTTCGATTCCGAAGGATTCCGAACAATTGTCTGGGTGTTATTTATCTATTTAAATATGTATTTATACAGTTTACAAGTATTTGTAATCATTTATCTGGTTACCTTACTAAAGGATCTGCGTAGATTGAGATCAGGTGGTCATTGGTCAAGCGTAGATTGTCCCAAGATACTAGTACTATAGATTTGTATATTGGAGAAATTTACTAAAACTTACCCGGTAAATGGCCATAGTATGTATTATATTAAGTTATAAGAAAGCCAATTTTTGCCTACCTCTCTGGGAAATAGCATATTATTGTTTTATCTCTTAACTTTTTTGTATGAGGCTAATAATTATCTACAGCTCTTAGCCACTTTAATCACCACGTGATATCACCCAGGTGAACAATGTGGAATAGACCTTAGCTACAGCATATATGATATTAAGTGTACATTCACTTTGTAGCCTCCGTCGTGGGTTCGAATCCTGCGAAGGGCAACAAATTTGAGTAGTTGTTCCTTACTGGCTAGGACAATGCAGGCCGATGACCTGATTGTCTGTAAAGTAAGATGATCCATGTGTCGGGATTTGCGATAGGACGTATGCCCGACTCCTGTCCGTCAAATTAAAACACCGAGCTTTGGTAATAAACACTTATAATCAAATTGAGAGAGAACAACTTATAATACAGTGGAGTAATCGTAATAATTAAAACATGTCTCTGCCATAGATACTAGCGCGCTGTCATCTTTTTGACAGCCCCTTTGGCGTTCCGAAACCGTGATCCGAGATACGCCACACATGCGTCGGATGGGCATGTAAAAAGTCGGTCCTGCGCTTAACTTCTCCCCGGTCGTGTCGGTCTTCCGTCCCATCGGATTATGAGAGGTACCTATTATATAAAGAAAGAGAGAGTGCACTTGTGTCTACGCAAGCACTTGTGCACTATAATATCTCCTGCGTACATGGCTGATCTTGTGAAAGATTGGCCGCTGTGGTCGTTTCGGCTAGGAGGACATTATTATAACAATCACTTTCGTACTTTTTGCAGACTGTCATAGATTAAGACGATATAATGTAAGAAAAGTAAATGTTGTGTCAAAAAAGTGGTTTTTGGTTAGGAAAGAAAATATAATTTACAACAACCTCCGTATATGCTTTACACAAAGGGTAAAATTTCCCTTACGTGGCAACTCTAAATTTAGTATGTACTTATTTTTCTGTCCTTATCGGCGGCACGCTTGGTATATGTCTGTATTATATTCTGTCTACGTTCCCGTCCGTCCGCCATTGCTTATTTCGTGTTGATGAGAAGTGTTTGCGTCGATTAAATTCCGCCTCTTTAAATCCACAAATACAGCGATATCGGGTTAAACTTCGGCATTTTTAACAATGTTTTGAAAGTGTTGTATACCCAAGTGCAAAAGTTTACGACAGGACGTTAAATTGCATCAATTTCCTGCAAAGGAAGAAAATAGGATGCGGTGGTTACAGTGCATAGGTTTTGGAAATAGTGAAGTCACCGAGAACAAGTTTGTGTGTCGCAAACATTTTGAGAAAAAGTTTGTCAACACGGCGACAAATCGTCTCAAGAGTGACGCCTATCCAAGTTTGTTTACAGACATGGAGATTTCTTCAGGAAACCCAACATCGGTCAGAACAGAAACGGGTAAGTTATCCTTGAATGAAACTAAATTATGTTTTGACCCATAGCCAACAAAAAAATAATATTTCTATTTGTTTCTAGTTTCCAAGAAGACACACTTTGATCACACTTATGCACGTAAGCGCCATATTGATCATTCATATTCAAAACCTATGGACTGCACACCTCATAAAGTGGCCCGCTCTGAAGTGAATGGTATGTAGTATTAAAAATATATAATTTTGCTCAAAGACCTCCTTTTCCTTCCATTGCACTGGAGTATATTATTGTAGTCTATAATACTAATTAAACTATTTTACTAGGTGGTAGATTCCTTGTACAAGTAACCGTCCAGGTAGGTACCATTGCAGTGTCAGATATTCTGCCGCCAAGCAGCAGTGTGGTGAAATTACCGGACACAAAGACTTAATATCTAATGTTTTAAGGGTCGGCAGTGATTATTCTGGTATTGCTAGCGTCTATAGGCTGCGGTGACTGTTTAAATAAGGCCGCACGCTTGCTTGCCACCTTGGTAGTATAAAAAAGAATCCTTATGTACGCTGTCATTTTATTTTGAATAAATAGTTAATATTTGTATTAATGTAGTTTTTGATTCACTATCAGCAAGATAATTGTAGATTTTTTCCCTGCAATATAACTTAAATGTTATAAGATGTATGTATCTTGTCTGGAAGAAATCGCAACTAGCTATAAGACTGCCCAATGTATAAAATGTTTGTAATTTGTATTTCCTGTTCTTTTTAGTGTGGAATTAAGAGTGGTTTATCTATCTTTATTATTATTAGTATGTAACCATGTTTATATCACTGACTACCAAGAGACAATGTTATTTATTCATGTATCACTAAAGAATTCAATTAGTTACTTAATTTCTTTTTCAGTTACTTTTAACGTAACTACAATGGAACCTGCTAATGCAACTACCAGCACTGGAATCCCTGATACACAAGGTAATAATTAATCAACACTGTATTATGAACTGCTTGAAGTTATTTCTGTATATTGATAATAAGTAATATTTTTATGTTCACTTAATATTTTTTTGTTTACAGTTTCATCTATTAAAACCCCTAGAAAGTTGGTTAGAAGGAGATTAATAAGAAACATAAACGCATTATCTCCAAGATGCCAGTTATTTTATAAAGAATATAAAAAAGCAAAACGAGAAAAGAATTATAAATCTAGGGCCAAAAAGGCATTGAAGTTTAGTAATGAAAAATCTTTAGAGGAGTTAACTAAAAATATGAATCCTCTGACAAAGAAAGTTTTGTGGATGCAAATTAAAATGTGTTCGAAAAACAAAAAGGCCCGCAGATTTACAAGAGAGGAGAAAATTATTGCCCTTGCCATATATAAACAAGGCCCTAAATCATATAAGTTTCTCCAAAAAATATTTATTCTTCCGTCAAAGACTACATTAAAGAAAATGATAAGCCAGTTAAATATTGACACTGGGATCAACACCAAAATTTTTGAACATATCAGACAACAGGTAAAATACATTTTTAATAACTTTTAATTCTTTATATGGGAAATGAATATTCTTTATTGTTTAATTAATTTAATATAATAATGTCATTAATGTAGTAATGGTGCCAATTCTGTTGTCACCACTACACTAAACTAGACTAAATTTTAGTTTAGTGGTATCAACAGATGATTAAGTGCTTAATTTGATTTCGACAGCTACTAAATTGAGTTGATAGTGAGGTTTTCATTGGTCAAATCATGTTAGTTGAAAACAATTCTCTTGTTCATCTGATTACACTAAACTAAAATAATTCTCCGGCTACGATACTTATATTAATTTTAATATTTGTTTAAATATTTATTTTAATATTTGTTTAAATATTTATTTTAATATTTGTTTAAATATTTATTTTAATATTTATTAATATTTATTTTAATTTTTATTAATATTTATATTATTTTAATATTTATGTTAATATATATTTTTTTTTTATTAATATTTAATTTATTATTTATATTTTTTTAATCGTTATTAATATTTATTTTATTGTAATATTTATTGTTATTAATAAAAAATATTTAATTTTTATTTTATTATTTATATTAATATTTATTCTAATATTAATTTTAATATTTATTTCATTCTATATTAGTCTATTCTATTTTATTTTAATCGACATCTTTTAGATGCCGACTATTTTGATCTAATTTTAGTTTGAAGTTTCTAATATTAGGCATAAATGACGTAAACTGTGCACAACAGAATAGCAAAATACGTTTAAAACTAAGTTGAGTAACTAAAACCATTATATTCTATCAAACTATACCTAATTTAGTTTAATTCATGGATCTCTGAATAGGAAAGACACGACTAAACTAAAATTTAGTCTAGTGTGTGACAACAGAATCGGCAGCATTGTAATACAAAACACAAAATGAATACTAACTGTAATTCAATTACATCAAATGCATATACAGTTAGTATATTTTTATTACTTTATTTTATTTTACTTTATTGATATCAAAGCAAGTAATAATTAAACTTTTTGAGGGAAATTAAACGTAAAAAATACATTTCATTGTGTTATTGTGAAAATTATTTATGTGTTATTTTACATATGTATTTAAAATTTCTACATTATGTGGGAATCTTTATTTATACTAAGTAGACAGCTCTTAAGATCTTAGTATGCTCTCATATATTCATCCCTATTTGTTATCTACAGTGAGTAATAAAAGAACACTAGCTTAAAGTCACTGATATCGCAGAATAATAAAGTTGATACCACTACCTTTTTTGTATAAGTGCACTACTCTAGACGATAATTTGAAGAATTATTATGTATGTTACAGGTAACACAGTGGGATAGCAGAAAAAAATTATGTACAGTTGTATATGATGAAATGACAATTGAAACAGCACTAACCTATGCCGCCAATAAAGACAACATTGTGGGCTTTGTTGATTTAAATAAAAAGATCAACCAGTTCGCTGATCATGCCCTCGTATTCATGTTACGGGGTGCTGTTTTTAAATGGCAGCAACCAGTCGCTTTCTATTTCTGTGAAGGTGCTACTTCAAGCTTGCAATTAAAAGGAATAATAAAAGCTATTTTAGCTGCAGTGGCAGACACGGGGCTTATACCAATTGCCCTAGTGTCAGATCAAGGATCAAGTTTTCAATCTGCTATAAACAGTTTATTAGATGATACCAAAAAAGAACAATTACGTGCAGGAGACTCCATTGGTAAGTTGAAATTGAGTAGTAGATATGTGTAATGATATAACTTGATTTAGTGCTAAATTAAGCTAAGTATATTATTTTATTGTTTCAGATGACACTATTCATTTATATGGCAGTTCCTTAAGCGTGATATACGATCCACCTCACTTGCTTAAAGGTATTAGAAACAATCTGTTAACAAAAGATATGATGTTCGAGGGAAAGAGGGTGACATGGAATGATATTCTTGACGTTTACAATGCTGACTGTAAACATGGCGAATCGCGAATCCTACACAAATTGACAGATCAACATGTTATTCCAGAAAAAATAAAGAAAATGAAGGTAAATATTGACCTTAACTTATAACTATTATATGAAAAAATATTTTAGTTATGTACTCTGGTGGTCACGAACGTTGTACCACCTTAAGGACGACAATCGCTTGCACGAGCGGCCCAAAATGCACGAGGGCGGGGTAAGCGCACATAATGGTATTCAAACGATTTTGATTGAAAACTGATACACCATTCGTGTCCGCTATAGTACACATATAACAAAAATATTATTTGGTTTGAACTTTCTGTCTGTACTGGGTACCAATCTTGGCACCACCTAGAGAAATGTTTATTGACCGAATGCCCCAAGAAGAGTACTATGTTGGTATATCTCTGGCATGGCCTACAGCCTAAATGGCTTGATGGACTGTGACTTACAATACATGGTTAAATTCGATTAAGTTGTGGGAGTGACATTTATATTTTTTAACAAAAACTAATATGGCGGCTGCCATTTTTTACTTTTTCTTCCGAAAACATCACTAAAACATCAACTTTCATTTGATACCCATATCAAATGAAATGTCTTAACGAGACCAGCTGAAATATATAGGAATTTATTCAATGTATGTATAATTTTATCTAAGCCCACTTTTTTTGTTCGCAGTCGGGCTTTTTGTACTTTCTTAATGATATAATAATATGCTGTTTAAAATGTTGATGAATGCAGATAAATAATATTTGATTCTGGCACTTAAGATATAAGCATTTCCTCATTTGGAATTATGACTATGAGTACTTACTGTTTACTTATTGTTATGCTTTGTTTTAGGTTAAGAATTGTGTACGTGTTTTGAGCAAGTCAGTGTCAGCAGCATTATCATACACTGCCGCTTTTCGTAAGTACTTACAGAATATATTAATATAACATTTCAGGACATGTGGACGAAATTGGCATGTTATTTTTTTTTAATATTCAGTTAATTGCTTAAAAATAGTGGTAAGTTACTATGAAACAGTAACTGTATTTAATAATTACCATAGAAAAGAATATATATTCATCTACTCATTGTATATTCCATAAAGATGCTTATGTGTCCGTTCACATAGACCAGACACAGATATTGATTGCAATTAAAATAGTGTTCGGACCCTAAGACAGATAAGTGAGTATGACATCACTATGACGTAGTATTTCAAATTTTGGTATAAGGAATGACGTTTCAGTGTTGAAAACAACGTCATCCTCCAGACTGACCTGGGGAGTTCCTGTCGTACTCCATAAATATATTTATTTATGTCACTCTATTCTTCGCCTTTTTGTGTCTAATGATTTATTCATGTAATATTAGTCAGTGGAATTACTAGTCAGTCAATAAAATCTGAGGCTGGTTTTCCTTGGCGCACCCGTCGAACATTTTTCAACATTCGAGGAGTCTCTTTCCATGTAAACCCTCTACGTCCTAAACGTTTATACTTATATTTTATATTTATACTGTACTTTTTTATTTTAGCTGTATATCCTGATGGAAGGCCTGTAAGTGAGACTATGAAGAACACAGCAGAAGCAGTGTCGTTTTTCGACGACTTATTTGACAGTGTCAATGGCGCAAATAGTAATGAAAGGGCATTAAAAGGCAAAAAATTACGTAAAGCTGTAACATCAAAATCAGCACATCATGATTTTTGGAACAAAGCCATAACAATTTTGGAGAATATAAAGTTTATTGCCAAGGATGGGACACTTAAAAGTGTACCCTCTATTAAAAATTGGATCATTACTCTAAAAAGCCTTAAAAGAGTGTGGCAATTGTTGGCCTCAAAAAACATTAAAATTATGAGGCCCAGATACTTCAACTCCGATATAATTGAAAATTTTTTTGGCCAAGTACGTGCTTATAATTATAGGAGTAATGATCCAACTGCTTATGCATTTATAAATACGTTTAAATCATTATTAGTGACGAGATTCATAAATTTTCATTCTGAAAGTTATAATTGTGAGGAAGATGCCAGCCAAGGCATATTAAACATACAATCCCTTTTTGAAAATGTAAACACTGCACCAATATCTCAACCTATACCAGAGGAAATACCTGTTTTAAAAGATATTGAATTTAATGAAGAAAATATTCAAGAACAGGCAAGACGAGAACGCCTTAACATTCATTCAAGGGCGTATACGGCTGGATGGGTAACACGCAAAATACTTAACAAAATTAACTGTAAAGAATGCAGAAATAATTTACTTACAAAAGATAGCAGTATTCACGACTTTATTAAACAAAAAGAATATAAAACAAAAACCCTTAGAAAATTAAACTATCCATCCGAATGTATAGTTACCAGTTTTGGAAATATTATTAAAACTACAAATGAATATTTGGAACAAAAAGGTCATGAAACTAATGTAGGTGAAAAAATTAAACAAGAAATAAGTTCCAAATATTCATTTGCGTTTCTTGATTGCCAAATTCATAAAAAAATTGTTCTTGAATATTTCTTGAAAATATCTATCAAACTCTGCATCTTTAATTGGTGCAATGTAATTAATAAAATATTAAAAGGGATTGATGTTATTAGGGCCGAGAAATGTAAATTGCAACCAATGCAAAATAAGGCACTACATAAGTTTAAGAAAAAATATAAAAATAAAAACAAGTAATTATTAAAAGGCTGTTTTATTTATTTTTTAGATTCTACCTAGTTCCTAAGTCATAAAATTAAAATAATAAAAGAAGATGGAACCTAACCCGATAAAATAATTAGGCTGTATGATCGTTAAACCTTTGCCCTAGCTAAACGTGCAGAAAGAAAAAAAAAACAAATGTCAAATTGAAGTTTAAATGCCTGCATTACGGTTCAAAGGCAATGTACCCGACATGGCGGTCTGAACGTAGTTCTTACTGAGTAGTCTGTGACTAAAATTTAGTAAAAACGACGTGTAAACGCATAGGTACTTAAAATTAAGTCACTTAAAATTTAGTTACCAACTTGACAAATTAATACGTGTAAATCAGGCAGAACGGTGTACCACGTTTCAATCAAAATCGTTTGAACGACGTTATGTGCGCTTACCGCGTTCGCACGTATTTTGGGCCGGCACGTGCAAGCGATTGTCGTCCTAAAGATGATACACCGGCTGCCCGGCTGTGAGCGCGAGAGTACATAAATAAAGTAGGTACTTATGTATTCCACCTATTGACCCAGGAACAAAATTATAATGATATAAAACTTACTTGTAATAACGATTTTCCTTAAACCTGGATCTAGACCTAGGTTTATCTTAAAACCTCGTTTCGTAATAAGACGGTTACCTAGACTCAGTGTTGCCAGCAGGCAATTTAAGAATGGGCCGAAAGCAGTGCTGCCAGGGGCCGATTTTAGGCAGTAAAGGCTGACGACTTTCCATTGACGTCCGTCGAATTGAGGTACTACCCCCCCCCCCCCCCTCTTAACCTTTTAAGGGGGGTAGAACCTCAATTAAAATCACTAATTAACTCGAAAATGGGAGGTTTTTTCCTTAAAAGTTGCGGAGACCTCCCATTTTCGAGTTCTTTAATTTTTAATTCTGAGGAAATTTTCCTCATTTTATGAAATAAAATTAGTAATATGTGTAAAAAACAAGGGTTTCCCCCTTGTTTTGTGGGGCAAAGGGGGAGCCCTCTCCATCAGAAACAGTAATAAAAAACGGGAAACAAGAAATGTAAATTAAAAAAACAAAAACGAAAATCTTTATTTTTCTGTTTTACAAGAGCCCATCCTTCATCTTTAATTTTACATCTATGTTTAGAACGTATGACCTATGTCTATTTCTTTATATACAAAGTATAGCACTTTAGTACAGCTTTTAGAATAGGAATTGGTCAACCAAACCAATGATTTCGATGGATTGGCTGTCGGAGGCTTAAAGGCCGATGAAGGGCCGATGGCAGCCAAAGGCCGACATAGTTTTGAAAAGGCCGAGAATCGGCCCCCCAGGGGCCGATCTGGCAACACTGCCTAGACTTTATATTTGCATTAGCTGCATTAGCATCTTATGGTGCATATTGCACCAACGGCCCTCCAGGGGTAATGTGTGTGTGTGTGTGTATTGTGTGCTGTAGAAGAAATTATAAACTAACTGAATGAATTTGAATTAAATAAACCCCTATTAAGGAATACTGGAAAGAAATTAAAAGTATAACAACTACATCATATAAATGTATTTAAAATAAATTCAAATTTGATTGATTGTACTTTCATTTGTAGACCTTAATAATTTAGATAATCTTTTACCAATTAACTTAGGGTATGTTCTGGTTTTAATTAAAAACTCCTTAGATTGATGCGTTACTGCTCCATTTTCCAGTTGATATTTACACAATGTATGGAGAGGTTGTATAAGTTGCTCAATATATTTTGGTTCTTTTTCCAATTGAGATAAGGCTTCAGCGGCAGTTTCTAGCGTGCTCAAACACCCTTCTGTAGGTTGTGTCCTTATAATATAATGGCTTGTGTTACTTGTCAACAGTTTAACTTGTTTTAGTTTTTGCAGCATAGGACTGGATGCATATATTGCTTTAGCTTGTGGCCAGGTTCCATCTATTAATACAATATTGTAACAGTCAGATTCATTTTCCAGATCCCTTATATCAATAGCTGTCTTACTTGGATAAAGAAGTAAAGTGTTTGGACTGTTGAATATATTTTCTAATTCATCATGTCTAGGCTGAGGAAACTTTTTCCCCTTGTATATAAGGCACTTGTTTGGTGCTAAACCCAACTGTAACATAGGAGCAGTTCTCAAGCATCTCTTCTCCTCAGCTGGATGTTGTAGTAGGATAACTGTACTTCTTGGATTTAGCCTTTCCGGAGGCAATGCTGAGCACCAACAAACAACAGCCGGTCTCCTGAGGTTACACAAAAAAGGTTAGGTTTCTATATCCTAAGTAGGCATACAAAATGTTGGTCAAAACATATTTACATGCAATTTTTACATAATTCACGCATGACTGGTGGGTCCGCCGGGATATTTGATAGGTCATCCCAAACTTCTAGTTCCTCCATTTTATCAGCATCTAAACCTGTAAAACCAGAGAGTTTTTGAGAGTTCTCAGTCAGTGACTTAATTTTACATTTAAACAATAAGTTATCGGTGTCCTCGTATAAGGACAAGATTGAAGATTTATACTTACAGATATAGTTTTTTAGTATCGTTTACTAAAAGCGGGTGAAAGTGAATGGAATACCAATAAATTAGGTAAATTAAAAATCTGCTATTAAACTTATTTGACGATACAAACACCACTAATTAGGTATATGCTATAAAGTTTAGAATAAATCCTTAAAAATCTAGAAATAAATCTAGAAGTTAACAACAACCTAAGTATGTGACCTTGTAGTATTGTTCTGTTTGTGTAGGTACCTATGTGACATGATGATAGTTTATTCGTTTCTTCCTTTAAGGTCGTAGACAGAATATAATACAGACATATACCAAGCGTGCCGCCGATAAGGACAGAAAAATAAGTACATACTAAATTTAGAGTTGCCACGTAAGGGAAATTTTACCCTTTGTGTAAAGCAAATACGGAGGTTGTTGTAAATTATATTTTCTTTTCTAACCAAAAACCACTTTTTTGACACAACATTTACTTTTCTTACATTATATCGTCTTAATATATGACAGTCTGCAAAAAGTACGAAAGTGATTGTTATAATAATGTCCTCCTAGCCGAAACGACCACAGCGGCCAATCTTTCACAAGATCAGCCATGTACGCAAGAGATATTATAGTGCACAAGTGCTTGCGTAGACACAAGTGCACTCTCTCTTCCTTTATATAATAGGTACCTCTCATAATCCGATGGGACGGAAGACCGACACGACTGGGGAGAAGTTAAGCGCAGGACCGACTTTTTACATGCCCATCCGACGCATGTGTGGCGTATCTCGGATCACGGTTTCGGAACGCCAAAGGGGTTGTCAAAAAGATGACAGCGCGCTAGTATCTATGATAGAGACATGTTTTAATTATTACGATTACTCCACTGTATTATAAGTTGTTCTCTCTCAATTTGATTATAAGTGTTTATTACCAAAGCTCGGTGTTTTAATTTGACGGACAGGAGTCGGGCATACGTCCTATCGCAAATCCCGACACATGGATCATCTTACTTTACAGACAATCAGGTCATCGGCCTGCATTGTCCTAGCCAGTAAGGAACAACTACTCAAATTTGTTGCCCTTCGCAGGATTCGAACCCACGACGGAGGCTACAAAGTGAATGTACACTTAATATCATATATGCTGTAGCTAAGGTCTATTCCACATTGTTCACCTGGGTGATATCACGTGGTGATTAAAGTGGCTAAGAGCTGTAGATAATTATTAGCCTTATACAAAAAAGTTAAGAGATAAAAACAATAATATGCTATTTCCCAGAGAGGTAGGCAAAAATTGGCTTTCTTATAACTTAATATAATACATACTATGGCCATTTACCGGGTAAGTTTTAGTAAATTTCTCCAATATACAAATCTATAGTACTAGTATCTTGGGACAATCTACGCTTGACCAATGACCAACTGATCTCAATCTACGCAGATCCTTTAGTAAGGTAACCAGATAAATGATTACAAATACTTGTAAACTGTATTTGTATGTATTTATACATATTTAAATAGATAAATAACACCCAGACAATTGTTCGGAATCCTTCGGAATCGATTCCGTGTCCTATTGGGCAGCGGCCAGGTCCCTCAGATCGTCGAACAGCCGTACATCGCCGCCGTCCGCGGCATGTACTGCTCAACCCACCCGACCCGATGTCCGTCCTCCTGGACCATGACACAACACCGACAACGATGTCAAGAGTCGTAAACACATCAACACACAAACACCGGTCTCGCCGGCGAGGCCGAAGGGATCCGTACGCATGCGACCTCGACATGCATCCCCTCGCTGAGTTTCTTGCCGGTTCTTCTCAGCGGGGGCGCGTTGTGAACCGGTGGTAAACTCATTTTCTCTAAGCGGCAGCCCAAGCCGAGGCCGTGCCTCCCTGAGGTGCCCTTGTGCTAGTCGCTACCCAAACCTTTCTGGCTGGAGCGCTTTAAGCGCTCGCCCTCTTGTCCGGTGAAACAGTACTATTCCTAAAAAAAAAAAAGTGATGATCAATAAAGCAAAGTGACTATCAAGCTTCAGTTGTCCACCAAACTTTGATGTCTACTGAAAGTGTGTTTGGTATTTATTGGTGATTCAAGTTAGGCAATACCAAATGAATCATTTGATAGTTATTTAATAGTCACTTTGCTTTATTGATCATCACTTTAGTTGTCAAACGAGATAGGTACATAATAGGGGGGAAAATGAAACAAACTATTCAACGTCGGTACTATTTATTTATAATTCAGACAAATTTACCAATAAATTGTAACCTACAACATACATACATATATTTAAACAACATGCATATAGTAAAAGCACGATTAAATGTACAATGACCATTGTGCCTATAAATAACGAATGAATACGTCCTGCGCAGCCCTTGGACGAATTACTTGAGCACTTACGTTATTTCTGAATATTTAAGCATTCGGGAATAACTTTTAGCAACCTAATTAATTCTTTTTGTTGCTGCTATCCACAGTATACAAATATCCATATTTTCAGGAAATCATAAAAATTAATTCGGGAAATCTGAGAAATTCTTCGATGCACCCAGCATGTGGGATAGTGTATGATGCACTTAATAATAATTTACCACTTATTTATGGTAGTCTCTCTTTTATACACTGGCAACACTGATAATGGCGATCAATAAACTGAAAATTTTAGGTTATGGATGAAAAACAAGAATTTATCGATCATACACGTAACTTTCAAGTAAAATAGTAACTAATTTAGAGCAATAAGATCTAAATAAGTCGTTTACATGTATTAGTTTCTAAATATAATCTCTAAATTGGCCATAATAATTCACGTTTACCTGTGAAACGATACTCCACTAATTTTACGTTCACTGTCACTTTTACAGCCTATAATACTGCACTGCACGATTCTTATAGGATTTCCACAACACACAGTAATGTCACAGTTAGTTTTTTATTGAATTTTAAGTTATTTATATAATATTAAATCCACGATAAAATTGTCACGGAGCAAAGTGGGAGGAAACGTCAAATTTGTTTCGCACCCAGGGCGCGGAAAAATCGAACACATGCTGAGGGACAAAAAATCATATACACTGTTTCTTTCTATCACACGTAACCTACATAAACGCATTCTTTTCTTGCGTGAATGAGAAAGAAAGTGTCCAGCCCTCTATTGTTTTCTTCCTCTAAGTT